>OU744316.1:102398092-102856653 GCA_916610145.1 Eristalis arbustorum | reverse complement strand
GGTATGAGGAATGAAGGATTGAGGATGGAGGATGAGTGATGCTGGTGAGGATGAGGATGAGGATGAGGATGAAGGTATATGAGCATGAGGATGAGGATGAAGGATTGAGGATGAGGATGAGGATGAGGATGAGGATGAGGATGAGGATGAGGATGAGATGAGGATGAGGATGAGGATGAGGATGAGGATGAGGATGAGATGAGGATGAGGATGAGGATGAGGATGAGGATGAGGATGAGGATGAGGATGAGGATGAGGATGAGGATGAGGATGAGGATGAGGATGAGGATGAGGATGAGGATGAGGATGAGGATGAGGATGAGGATGAGGATGAGGATGAGGATGAGGATGAGGATGAGGATGAGGATGAGGATGAGGATGAGGATGAGGATGAGGATGAGGATGAGGATGAGGATGAGGATGAGGATGAGGATGAGGATGAGGATGAGGATGAGGATGAGGATGAGGATGAGGATGAGGATGAGGATGAGGATGAGGATGAGGATGAGGATGAGGATGAGGATGAGGATGAGGATGAGGATGAGGATGAGGATGAGGATGAGGATGAGGATGAGGATGAGGATGAGGATGAGGATGAGGATGAGGATGAGGATGAGGATGAGGATGAGGATGAGGATGAGGATGAGGATGAGGATGAGGATGAGGATGAGGATGAGGATGAGGATGAGGATGAGGATGAGGATGAGGATGAGGATGAGGATGAGGATGAGGATGAGGATGAGGATGAGGATGAGGATGAGGATGAGGATGAGGATGAGGATGAGGATGAGGATGAGGATGAGGATGAGGATGAGGATGAGGATGAGGATGAGGATGAGGATGAGGATGAGGATGAGGATGAGGATGAGGATGAGGATGAGGATGAGGATGAGGATGAGGATGAGGATGAGGATGAGGATGAGGATGAGGATGAGGATGAGGATGAGGATGAGGATGAGGATGAGGATGAGGATGAGGATGAGGATGAGGATGAGGATGAGGATGAGGATGAGGATGAGGATGAGGATGAGGATGAGGATGAGGATGAGGATGAGGATGAGGATGAGGATGAGGATGAGGATGAGGATGAGGATGAGGATGAGGATGAGGATGAGGATGAGGATGAGGATGAGGATGAGGATGAGGATTGAGGATGAGGATGAGGATGAGGATGAGGATGAGGATGAGGATGAGGATGAGGATGAGGATGAGGATGAGGATGAGGATGAGGATGAGGATGAGGATGAGGATGAGGATGAGGATGAGGATGAGGATGAGGATGAGGATGAGGATGAGGATGAGGATGAGGATGAGGATGAGGATGAGGATGAGGATGAGGATGAGGATGAGGATGAGGATGAGGATGAGGATGAGGATGATGGATGAGGATGAGGATGAGGATGAGGATGAGGATGAGGATGAGGATGAGGATGAGGATGAGGATGAGGATGAGGATGAGGATGAGGATGAGGATGAGGATGAGGATGAGGATGAGGATGAGGATGAGGATGAGGATGAGGATGAGGATGAGGATGAGGATGAGGATGAGGATGAGGATGAGGATGAGGATGAGGATGAGGATGAGGATGAGGATGAGATGGAGGATGAGATGGAGGATGAGATGGAGGATGAGATGGAGGATGAGATGGAGGATGAGATGGAGGATGAGATGGAGGATAAGATGGAGAATGAGATGGAGGATGAGATGGATGATGAGATGGAGGATGAGATGGAGGATGAGATGGAGGATGAGATGGAGCATGAGATGGGAATGAGATGGAGGATGAGATGGAGGATGATAGGAAAAACAAACCACTCATATTCATTCATAAACTCTTCAAACACTCAATCCACTGCAGTCTAAAACATTTCCATGACCTCATTCATATGCACGCCAATCGTCATCATCCTGAGCATAAGGCGACGCCATTCTAAATACACCACGGTTTACGGGACGAAAGGGTGAAAGCAATTGATGACCATGACCATGCAGGCGTTCATGATTGCCTCATTCTCTGCAGAGAACTCATCCGTTGCTAGAGGCCGTAGGCGATTGAAAAAAAGCCCATTGATGGCTGTATTGCCTCAGTAGAGCGAATCGATAGGCAATGCTGATTTATAGCTTCCTGTTGTACTGCCATCACAAATGCGAATCCATTGCTTATTCATTGCTGCCAACACTTTATCCATGATTGTGTATCTAATGATGGCGTCACACATTCCCTGACAGTTTGCATTCCCTACCCGTCCTTTCCCCCAAAAACTGAAGGAAGGGTGTCGACAGATGACGAGTTCTATAAAGCCCAGTCCCATGAGCTGTGCGAACGATAGAAATCGGGTAATCTCTTGTTGGCACTGCGAAGACGAATGGATTTTCTGATTTATCCACATTCCGACGGAAGTGTTCTGCTGAATGTGAGGGGAAATGTGAGAGTTTATCAACGGAAGGATTGCTTGCTCCTCCAGTGATTTGAAACATGTTGAGGAGCTCATTAGAAGTGCACCTTTTTTACCCCCAGATAAGCCAAGGGTTGTCTGGGAGATTATTGAAAATTTTTTGTGGATGTCATGTTTTCCGTTTGTAAATTCTTTTTAGATTCTTCGTCATTTTTGTTCATTAAAAAATCATTGTGTGATACTGACGTCCTCTTTCAACGAAATTGTGCAAAACAATTCATTAGCCGGACACATTCAGGTGTCCTTTACACAGTTCTTCTCCAGAAACAATCATCAAAATATCACCCACTGCGGTGCACATTGCAGATGTTTACTTTTCATTATCTTAATTACGACGCCGCCCATCGGGCTAATGGCCGAGATGGGTAACGATACGGGCGCACTTACCAGTCAGTAGGACACTGAAGCTCGTGAAATACGCAAGCGGATATTCTGCTAAAAATAAACTCCTGAATCTCTCACCCCTGTGCAGCTGGTATTTCTTGGAAAATCTGAGTTGTTTAATTAGAGACCAAATACTTCTGCTATTTTCGGAGCATCAGGACCAGGCTCCTTTATAGGAAAGAGTTTTAAGGGAAAACAAACTGGTGGTAGAAAAACAAACAATTTATTTGAGTTTTAAATAATTTTGGGATTGGTTCGGTTACCATCAGATTATGTGCTTCTTTGAGGGATACCCGGAAGAGGATTTGCTTGTTACGTTTTATTTAAGAGGAATTTTTCCTCATCAGGGGGGCTGAGTTACATTCATAGAAGGTTAGGTACGATCATTGATGTGGTCATTTTACTACGATTAAGCTTATGCATGAACTGCGTTTGTGAGAATTTAATGGATGGAGCATGTGTTCACATTCATTGAGAAGTACGCGAGGACTCCTGTGAACATATCAAACAGGAGCGGAGTGTTAATTTTGCGGATCAGCCCAAGCAACAGGAAACTAATGTTAGAACATACGGCTGGTTAAAGCGGTCCCCGATTTTTGGTGCCGTCGTGATCTGAAAACATAACTTTCAGTACAACGAAAGTAGCAGCCACTTTGTGGCACTTTTAAAAAAAAAACTCCGTACCCACAATTGGGACATCCAAGCCAAAGAATGATCATAACTGCATATGCACCTCAATATTCTGAAGCTTCTTAGGTATTTCAAGTCAAGAGTACACTATGATACAGAGAACATAAATTCAGTTAGTGTTAAACGAAAAAAAGAAATCAAGGATGCCTTGAAAACATTTCATTTTAGGCTTGCTTGCAGGGTACTCTAGTTACGGACCCACAGGGAATGCTGCACGTGCTGAAGCAGAACATCCAACAGTTTCTTAGCGGACCTGACCAGGAAAGAGTGTTAGAAAACCAGAAAATCCCAACTCTAGTCTATGAAGCAGTCCTCCCACCTAGCTTTGAAGAAGTCGGCACAGCCATTTAAAGGCTGAAAAACTACAAAGCCGCAGGCTCAGATGGCTTACCATTGGAGCTCCTACAAGCTGCTGGCAAGCTACGGATCATTTGCCGAATTTCGGAGGACGAAAGCATGGCCGAAGACTGGAATATCAGCTCCATAAACTCCATACACAAAAAAGGTGATCCTACCTCCCGCAAAAGCTATAGAGGTACATCCCTGCTCAACGTCGTCTACAAGATCCTATCCAGAGTACAGTGTGAACGTTTAAAGCCGTTTTGCACCGAACTAATCGGAGTGCGGCTTCAAGCCCGATCGATTCTCACCATTTTTTTTTTGGATTTAAAAGCAACAAACAAATTCGGGATGCCTGTGGATGTAGTACGAAAGACAAAAATCCTACGACTAAACTGGCTTGGGCGCATAGACACCAATGCTTAAGCTAAGAGGATCTTCAAATCCGACCCTCTTTGTTCGAGAAGAAGAGGAAGACCGAACTTCCGGTACAGAGACCAAGTCATCGCCGATGTAATACATCTTGGCCTTGATGACTGGAAGCAGCGTGCCCAGGACCGTCACGGAGGGAATGCTGTAATTGCTCAGGCTCAGACCTGTTTTATTTTCTATTTGGTTCCTTGGGTACAGGGTTAAAATATACCCGGGGTAAGACATCTGAGACAGAGTCAATGGTTTAAGATATCTTCCTAGCTCAGTGCTCGTTACTCGTAACCCTGAGGCATTCTACGAAGATGGAGGCCTTTAGAACGATAATAACACAATACTCTTAATCAATACTGGTCCATGATGTTCCTCTTGGTAGTAACCTTGTGCGACGGGTGTTCAGGCGCCTGAGACTTGCATTGGTTTAAGTCTGATTGGTTGAGGTTAGTCTTTTAGTGCTGGGTTTGGTTTAAAACTCAGTCTAGCGGCGAGATAGTGATTATATGACGGTGTCAGGTTCATCACGACTAATGAGGGATAGCGTGTGAGACTCTTAGTATGAACCGCATCTCAATTCTTTCGGTTTACAAACACCACCGGGTGATGCAACCGAACGAGCAGCTGATGTTTTAATGCCAGCTCACACTTCCCCAAGGTGATAGAAAGTGACCATATACGTTGCCCCCAATTTAGTACTTGAGATTCGTACTTTAAGACGTTGGTTCAGAGAACTGGACCATGGGTAAAAATATTCTGAGGAGATCACTATCTGTAACTATTTATCTGTTCCCGAAATTGATGTGTCTATAATAATAGAATTAGACAGAGATAGAGATTTCTGCGAGAGGTGTTACTTCATCGATAATCACGCAAATAAGGGAAGTACCACACGAACTGAAATGACGTTTGATGAAACTGAGATTCTTTACCCAATAATCCACTTCGATTTGGGCTTATGGCGTACACATCTGATCTCTCCGTTTCAATGGCCAGAACTGGGCACATATTGGTTTCACAAGGGCCTCACTGCTTATCAAGCACTATATCGCTCATATTTTCGTGCAATAATCGAACAACATAAGTAGACGCTGCTCATTCAATTATATGCTGTGCGCACCAAAACTCTGTTTAGTAATTAAGTTAAAGAAAATTCATTAACTCCAATAAACAATGGATATTCGAAAAAAAGTAATACATATTTCAAGTGATGGCGAGAATTGAAATCTTTCATTATACTAATCCAAGGCCCCATCCAGTCTAACGGACAATACTCCATCTCAATGTTTTCCTGTGATGTCACGCTCCAATAACGTGCAAATTATATGTATTCTGAATAATATTTAATCTCTCACACATCGCGTCACCATCAAACATCAAGCAAATTGACTGACCAACCGTCAACCATCAGTCGTTAGTTAAACGATTTTATCTAATTGGAATTCAGTCCGAGGCGTCTGCTGTGCAGGATAAAGCATAGCTGACGGCTGTAATCGGTTAAGTTTAACAGTCTTAACGCGCCATGGTTTCGTCATATTTTATGATGCATTAACTTCTCCCAAACACCTCAATATATTTCCCATAAAACTTTAATGTCCTTACATATCGTATCATATCCTTCGGAGTGCTGTCGTCGTCGACTGAGGGCAACTCATAAAAATACTGCACACATGTGTGTTCACCGACGGCAAGGGTTGATAAAGTTCTATCGCCCGGTCAGAGATACCAAGCTGCTCGCCAAGGATAAGAAAATAAATACAGTCTCGTAGGATCCTGATTAATTGTGAAGGAATTAAACTTCTGTATGTTCCCTCAGAGGGTAGTTGAATGAAAGTCTTCTCCGTGGAGGGTACTCCTCCATTGCCTTCGGTCTGTCTCGATGAATTGCAAGGGAAATGTGAATGAGAAAGTCAAGCGCACTTTTTAATAGTGAAACTATTCTATCTGCAATCGATCTCCTGCTATTCCTGATGGACTTTTTACTCAGAAAAGACTCTGAGTGAATTTAAAAATTTCCGGAAATGAAAATGTTTGGCGCACGGGTTATGACAGGCGAGTACATAGCTCTCCTCATCGGAATCCATTGTGATGCCAGTGAATAGACATTGACTCGTGCATTCACACCTTCACATGGCCAGATAAAAGAAAATGTTTAATCAAAGAGTCTCGTAGTTCTGCATATGATTTGCACAAATGTGAACAAATCTGAATGCATAACATGATAAACTGCAGGTAAGATATTTCATAAATGCAGCGCTCGAGGGAAAATGGTCTGTCTGTTTTTGGATAGACAGCAGCTAGCATACGCAGACGACATGCACCAGAATTGGTCGAACTCAGCTAGCCGTCAATGAAGCGTTTGCTGGGATTGAAACGAAGGCGACCAAAATGGGCTCACCAAGAAAGGACGCACAACATCGACGACTCGGTCAGAACGTCACCATAGGCAGCTACAACTTCGAGGTAGTAAAGGGATTCATCTACCATGTTAACAGTACGAACAACACCAGTACCAAGATAAGACGCAGAATAACTCTTGCCAACCGCTGTTTCTTGGGGCTCAAGAGGCAATTGAGTAGTAGAGCCCTCCCTCGAAAGACCAAGCTCACATTATATAAGACCTTAATAATCACTGTCCTCCTCTATGGCGCGGAAGCCTAGACTAACTCAAGAGCATATGAAGACGCGTCTGGTCTCTTCGAGAGAGAAGTTCCGCGTACAATCTGCGGTCCTGTGTGCGTTGAAGCTTTCTGGAGAAAAAGATTCAACCACGAACTCTACGGGCTGTTCAGCGACATGAGTCTAGTCAGTAGCTTACGAATTCAAGGCCTAAGATGACTAGGCCATGTAGAGCGCATGGACAACACTGCTCCAGCCCGAGGAGTCTTCGATACCGAGACAGCGGGACAACACATAAAGGACGACCACGAAGCCGATGGCGCACACAAGTGGAGAAGGATCTCAACCAACTTGGAGTGCGAAATTGGACGCAGGTGGCTAAGGATCGGGGACTGTAGCGCCATAAAAACAAGATAAAGAAGTCAATAGCTTCATAAAAATACGCTGAAAAATTTGAATTGGCACGTGTCTTAGCCCAAATGACGCCAGGAAGTGAATTTATTGGCAATGAGGAAATTCGAGACTGGACAGAGGATGCAGCGAATGAAAACTTTAACAGCGAACAAGTATCAACTGACTCTGATAGCGACGTTGAAGAAATTCCTGAACTACACAAAATTCTTAGTAGCGGCGACGCTCTTCACAAAGTCAATCAGCTACTGGATTATCTTGTGAAACAATTCAATTTGCTACCTTTTCAACCATTCATATGGAACAGGTTAATTCTTTAAATCAAGAAATCACGATGAAGCCAGCAATAATGCCGCATTTCAAAATTTTAAACTTTCATTATTCAATAATTAATTCTTTCCTTCTAATTTTGACAATCAATTTTTCTATCTACTCGAAACTGCTTACTCTGTTTTTTCATCGAATAGAGTAACCATTTCTTCGAAAACCTCCATAGTTCGAATTAGGGTGTCCGAGGTAGCACTATAATTAAAAAATGACGCATAGCACACCATTGCCGCTTAACTGAAAGTATGTAACCTTTTCTTCAACTTATGTCTGGGGTTTCGGTAAAGAAATTATTTGAAAAACTATCGAAGGAGAGGAAAATAATTGTTCACCACTCTCACACAGGAAATTAATTCTATTGCGGATCTTGTTGCATATTTACCTGGTTTCGGAAATCGATTCTGAGACCGAAGGAGCTTAGTTGGGGCTTGGTTTGAAAGTTTCTGATACGGCTGAAGATGTTGGAAACAAAATGCTTTTCATTTCTATAACCAATGAAACTTAACACTTGATGTAATCTAAGGTCTTATGATTTTCTTCCTAACCGTTTTGTTTTAAAGTTATATAGCTCTTGGGTTAATCAAGTATTATTTTACTTCTATTAAAATACTAACCAAATTATTGGATCGCGTGAGTAGTGCAAATGTGTTGCACGGGTAATTTGGCCCACCACCGTATTTGGAAATGAACAAAATTTCACTGCGAACACGTGCAGGCTGGTACAGTCTCAGTGTTTCGTGGTAAGCTTGGCTCGACGGCCTTGAAAGCTATACGCGGTATTTCGTTTTTTCTACTTTTGTTGTAATATTTTTGATTTTGTTTGATTAAGCGTTTCTTACTCGAATTCTTGGATTTCCAGATTGGAAAATAAAATTGCGACTTAATATCGACCGAACCAAAGTCACTTAATAAATTTTCTTAGATGGCTATCGAGAAATAATTGAACTTTCAATAATATTGGTCGGTCATACAAAAAGGAAGTCAAATTCGAAGGAACGCAAGAGCGACTTATAGCTTACAACTAAGCTTAGCTCTAAGCTCAAAGTATTAGGCGTTTACACAGAACATCTTATGTAAAGTCATGGTACCAAGGAGCTTTAGCGGACAAAAAGGATTGTGCAACCGTATAAAGACGGCTCTACAGAAAGGTGATGGTTAGTTGAGGTGAAGACACAACAGGGAACCAATTGCAGAACATGATCGTAGTCTGTACTGTTTGGGATTCATAGAGTGCATAGACAACAGCACTCCAGTCAGCAGGGTCGTTACATCCCAAACAATAACATTGACTGTATAAAAGGCATCTATCGCCCTCCATGGCTCGAGGCGAAAATATAAGATTTTGCACAGCTTTCATGATTAGGAGCTTGGTTAACTTTTTTGCTCACCGGAAATTTTTGCGCTAAGGACAACAAAAGACCTCAGTCTGCGCGAGGACTAACACCATTGGCGTGTGCAAATTCTGCGAAACGTTTGTTTTCGGAAAAGTCTGATTTCTTTTGGCCACCCCGTGCACCTGGCTGAACAACGCCCGACTTTAGCTTATGGCAATATTTAAACCCAGGTCCAGGTCCACCCCGGACTGTAGCGCCAATCAACGAAATATTTAAACTACAGATACCCTTATCTGCTGGTTTAGCTAAGTATAGGATCGAACTTAAAGACGATTTTTTTTTTCACGTTGAATACTTAAGGCTGGTTTCGGCAGGATGGATTAAGTGCCATGTGAACAACTCAGAAACGTGAAGAAAAAGTGATGGTGATTGAAGACAAACAGCTCTCCACAGAAGAGAGGAAATTAAAGCACAAGGGAATGTTCATACGTGGAAGCTATTACTCAACTTCGACATTGAAAACGAAATATCTATTCCTTCTGAGCTTGTCGACACTTACACATCCCACAATAAAATCGGGTAAAAGTGTATGGTGGCCCGTGGCGTTGTGGGTATGTGCGTCCTCGACGTTGTAGGCCCGATTCCTGCTCTGTGCGACGAAAACAATTTTCACGACCCCACCTCTTTCGAGTCACTGACAATGCTCAAAGAGTATTTCCTGTCTAAAAAAAAGCTTCTCAAACTTGGCCGTTCGGATTCGCCATTAAACTGTAGGTCCCTTCCACTCGTGAGAGAACAATAGCACGCACAACACGAGTGGTTGGTGAGAAGCTAGGCCCTGGCCCCCTACGGGCTGTAGCGCCCACAGACAATTAGACAGCTAAAGCAGAGTCGACGAATTGAAATACAGAACATGGAAGTCAGAAACATTACGTGCTGACATGTTCTTATTCCATCCTGATTCTCAAGTTTCTTTTCCACTTACACTTCTATGGGATTTAGCTTGGAGATATGTGTATCACAATATTCTTAGGCTTGTGTGTTGTATAAAAATGAAGTTGAGCCTTGTGGTACACCTTGTTTAAACTTTTCTTCATCACTGCCATCCACCGATTCTTACAGGAAATAATCTGGGCTTTGGTAATTTTTATTCTATACCAAAATGTAACTTCGTGCGTCGATTGAATTCATTTCTTTCAGGATATGCCTTTAAAAGAAAGTGTAAAGGGCCTTGTTGATGATGAGTGGAACGTTGACCAGCACACGTACATCTTACTTGTCAATTCGTCCAAATTCTTTCTAAGGTCAAATCGATTGCACTTTTCGACGATTTCATACAGCATCCATGGCAACACTTCTTTCAAAACATTCCTGACAGGCAATTGGATTGGATTGGAGTTTACTATTCGTGGCGCTTTTTGATGCTTGCTTGTAGACTCAGCATCAGCTAACACTGGAGAAGAATTTGCGCCTTGTGGTATATTTTTCAAACCATTCGCCTTCTCCCCATCGTCGCCATTGTAACGCACGTCAATGATCTAAAGTTCCTCTTTAATGTGAAATGAGAATTCATATCGCACGCATTGACCAACATATTTTTGGCACACGGTTCCGGTATTTGCATCGGCCCCATATTGCAAATATTGGTTAGACCCGAAGTCTAATTCGCGACCTTGTCCCCCAAATCCTCAAATCCAACCAATTACACGACTGTGGTGTCACTTCCCTTTCTAATCCACTCCAGTAACATTTGGTCAGAATCTATTCAATTCTTCCATGGACAACGATCAGAATCGTTGGAATTTCAATCAATGACGCCCATCATCCGCACGCCAACTGTTTCGAATCTCATTTAGAAACATCCGCATTCCGCAACGTTAATTAGTATGTAGGCCAACACGCGACCCATTCGATCCCACAGTTCGCCCAACTGGCGATACTTCGAGTAGTTTTCGTTTTTTCTACTAGAGCCGAATGTATGCAGCACGGAAATTGGATAATTGTCCCTAAACCCTCTCAAGGCGCCCAGTCTGCCCTGGTGATCCTTCAGGTATCAATCGAACTTTTTTCGTCCAATGTTTCTTGCCCGGTACGCGTTCAACTCGAAAACAACTTACGGACACACACAATAGCGTATTTGCTTACGTGACATCCCTTCCAATGGCGAACTTCCCCAACAATCGCACACACATTCGCATCGCAGATCAGATCCCCGACTGGGGTATTGCAGATGTAATAAGACCCACTCTGCTGGCACGAATCACAAAACGTGACCTAATCCATCGGTCATTCCGTGTCGGTTACACACGTTAGTTCGGCTCCCGGCTTAATGGTTACCTCTCAAGTCACTCAGGGAATATTTATCCGCATGGTGTGTCCGTTGTGTCTGCGGGTGGGGGCGGCCCCACCCGCAATCATGGCAAACTCATCACGTCGACAATGAGTTAGCCTCACACACATTGGGGCCGTACATATAATCCTTTCGTCTCGTTGTGCACTTTATTTCTCTAGCCAAGCCCAAAATGTTGCCGTCTGCCAATCTACCAGAGAAAGCCGCGCACACACCCAAGTGCACATCGGACGGACAAGGATAATATTACTTTAATTATTTTAAAATTTTAAATCCATCATGCGACCATAGACCACCCACTACCTCCAGCTGCACAAGCGGCATGGAATACCTTGTCGTCATGTACTTGGCACTAAAAGTCAGCGGGGGGCCGGCCTATTTGTTGGGCACGGCCGCCGGAAGTGAAGCGACAAGAAAAATATTTCCCAGTACTCGCCCCGGCCAAACCTTGTATTCGTACCCTGAAAACATATTCATTTATGCCGTCTGCCGGGACCCGCACACACAAAGGCCAGGAGTTGTGACCAACCAGTGGTTTGTTTTTTCGGTGACGGCGGCGACGGGAGATTTTATTGTTTTGGCCCGGCGCAAACTTTTCCTGCGGCCGGACCGAGTGTGTGAACCACAAACGATTCAAAAACACATCCATTGTCTGAGCCAAAAACCAAAAACAAGGAAAAATCGTACGAGATAACCAGAGCATCGTTTGGGATGGCCAACAAAAACTATCCCAAAAGAGCATGCCTCGATTGAGCCAACTGGAGGCATGCATTCGCATCGCATACATCCTTCGAAGTTGCCAAGAATTCTTCAGGCAGTCGTCTTTGTTAGCCTGCACTTCGAGGACGGCCGGTCTTTGTAATTAGAAGCTGTGCTCTCTCGCTCACGAGTCCTTTGAACTGTGCGTACGGGCCGAACGGGTGCAAGATTCTGTCCGATTACTCGCCAGCACCAGGAAGGGCAGCTTAAATTTAATTAAAATACTTTCAAGCAGGAAGAGGGCGAAGCAACGCAGAGAGAACGGGAGATAGCCATTATCTTTCGTGGTCATTCAATTGGAAAGTTTTTCCTTCAGTTTTTTTTGTTCCCCACCACGGACACGGCAACTATTGGGAAGTCGTGCGAAGTCCCTTTTTTTGCCATCCACCGAGCAGAGGAGCGTTGAAAAAGCAACAAAACACAAAAAAATCTGTTGCTCCAATGAGCACCTGAGCAGGCGATAAAGGTTTCCACTTGAGCGCTCTAGCGGCTGGGGAAGTTTGGACTCTTCAACCGCCACCTGCCACCCTGCCGCCCAGGGTATTGGGTGTTAATTCCAGTTTTTTTTTTGTCGCTGGCGTGCAAACCGTCGCCACTCGAAGTTTGCCACAGATGTGATTTGCTATGAAAGGCTTCGCTTGTTTTTCACATTTTCCACGGGCCATTGGAAAACTTGTGAGCGGTGCGAAAAGTCAGTCGTTTATTTAATTCCACCTCCCCGGGTGGGGGCCACCGCATCGCGCAGCGCCGTAAAGCCGACGCCGTGGAGTGGGCGTGTGAAACCAGGTTTTGTTTTGAATGTTTAACGTGCAAGGCTGTGCACGGTGTGTCGTCGATGCCGGTGTCGGTGTCACTCTCTGGCAGCTTTGCGTTGCCAAGACCGGGTGGACTTGGCGGACTTGGTGGTGTAAGGCGAGAGCTTAAAAATAGCAGCAACACACGGCAGGACGACAGTGAGCGCACTGTGAACATCTGTTAATTATTTGGTTATTGAAGTGCAAGACCATTCGGCTGACAGTCGGAACGTACAAATGGGTTGATATTGGTGGGAGGCTGAAACTTGTTAAGCGGAATAATTGGGCAGCATGGAAGTTTGCAGATAAAACTGCGAAAAAAAAACCAACCAAAAGCAAAAAAGGGCCCATTTTGCCGATGAAGTTTCTTCGGCCAAGGTAAGGTCCACTAACAAGTGTATCCCATTGAAGTTGTCGACTGGGTCCAGCTGCCGGAAAATACTCTGCACACCCTCTGCACACACAGCGACACGCTCGGCTGATTGCAAGGGCTTCTGAATGCATGGGGTCGGGGGTGACATAAGGTGATAGTTACGGTGCGTCACCTGTGTGAAAATAGGCCAACAAATGAGTTGATTGTGTAACTACTGTGTGGAAGGAAGGGATTGTAATTACGAAGAGTGCATGTCACCAGTTTATTTGTGGTTACGACTTGCATACGGAATGCGAGTGTGTCGCAATGTGAGGGATTGCACTTCGGTCTGGGTTTGTCCTTTGCCGGGATGCGAATTGAATGGAGTTATGTAAGGGAATTTAAAACATTGGAACGGATCCAGGCGGTGTGTTCTTCAAAGACGGAATATCCAAAGGGGGAAAGGTCCCTGCTGGATGCAGACGTGTACGTGCGCAAGCTTGCAGGTAAACGGATGCCAATGAAGAGACGTACGGTTGTTATTAGCGTGAAATTGAGTTTTCTGCTGAAGATCTCGACGACCGACTGTGAAAACGGATGTGGGGGCCTTTGGGAATCGATTTGTAATTAACACGTCGAAGTGGTAGGATGTGAAGCACTTTGTGCGGTTCATTTAATTGATGGTGAACGCGATTATTATCAAAGGCAAAGAAATTCACTGGAATCAATTTGCATTTACGGTAGTTGACTGAAGTGAACAGGGGCGCAGTTAAGCAGGTGGTCTAGCTTGTACTTTGTTGGGATTATAACTGATGCCTATGATTACAGACTATATGCAGGTTTAGGCGGTAGAGAGCGTCATTGAGTGAGCACTGTTTGTTTCCTATAAATATGAAGTTAGACGTGACACAAGGTTCCATATTGGGGACAGTGTTATTGGCAATTTATGTCTAACGATTTAGTCACTCTGTAGAGAGATTCATACGTGGAGATTGATTGAATAATTGACATTCAAAACCATTTTGTAATATCTATGAACTTTGAGGTATGGGAAAAAACTGTTTATTTTGAGCGAAAATATATCATCTGTCCCTCTTCGCTATAGCAACCCCCAACTCTCAGAATGACTACACAAACAGGTCAGAAATTCACACTTAACACATTCATCGGTGCCATAACTCAAAGTTTAGCTAAGGATAAGTTTTTCACAGAAAAGCTTTGGCAGAATCTGCCGAAATGAGAAAGGGGAGGAGGTCTGTGCTCATCTCTTATTTCTGTGGAGAACCCGTAGGAAGACTAATCTGATTCCTTCCTATGACGACAATTGAGGCTGATTAACGTCAAGGTGGACTGGTTAATGGGTTAAATATTATATTAAATTACGGCGCTAAAGCCCTTAGAGCGCTGTCTTATCATCCAACACCGCCATCGACGAGCATCTGTAGCAGCTACCAGCTACCAGTGTCGCATTTTTGTTATACCGAAAATCAACCACAGGCATATTAGACTCATGGGCAAGAAACGCAAGGTCCGCCACTTATAATCCTTTTTCGTAAGCTTATAGACATTCTGCTTCTTCACGGCAAGGACAGTTCGTTTACTGAGCTTCTTATAATTAATTTGGATGTCAGGGAACACTTTTTCGATTAGTTATTTTCTTGAGTGCAAACTCTTTGTTCCCAATGTCCTGTAACTATCGTGACCTCGTCTGATTCAACGTTCTGTAGCTGACCTCAAATGATGTGCCCGTTTACGGGAGTGTGTGTACGTGTCGCCTCAATGATGTAGGCAAGCATGCACTGGAAACCACAGAGCAGTTACAAGCAATGTTTGCCTAAAATCTAAATTAAATTAATATCCATGCAATCCAAAGATCGATCAGAGACTCAAGCCTGAAAAATGTATTTAAGGTTTTTTTTTTCATAGTTTTGTCCTGGAAATAGAGCTCGTAAACGTCTCAGTGATATGTATGTTAAATGGCAACTTAAGAGCTAATAAGCTCAGATATTTTAAGCGAAACGACATTTGACCGAACCGTGGTTGCCGTAGCTTCCACCAGACGGAGTAGCTTCAGGTGCACAGCTGATCCTGAATCTCTTTGCTATCCTTGGGTAATGAAAAGATGTTAATTCGGAAACAAAATTATTGTTGAATTTTTCTTAAGGCGGAGTACAATTAGTATGCTTATAGCAAAGCATACATTTTTGTACACTTAAGTCAATCCGCGTTAGTAAACTTCGGGTCAGATGTTGCAGCGCAGCAGTAGTGAGGAATGTTTCACATAAGGAGAGTTGAAGCTCAGTCATCTGCTCTGTGCTGATGATTCAGACGGAACTCCAGCGCTTACTCGATCGGTTTTTGCAGATGCTGGGATGGATGTCAACGTGGACAGATCAGAGGTTATTATAGTTTCCAGAACGCCTGTTCAGTGTATATGTGTGGAGAACTTAAAATATTTCGTTGTATTTTTATCGGTGATGGGAGGAGAGTGAATCAATATTGAAACAGCTTGGAACATCTTTAATCAGCAAGGCTGAGCTTGGTGTCAAAGCCGAACTGGCGATTTTCAAGTCAGTAGTTTTCCAACTCTCATCTATGGCTATGAAATTTAATGACCGAAAGAATAAGTTCGCAAATACAGGCTGTCGAGATAGAGCGATTGAGATTGATTTGAGATATCACAAGTAATTGGCCTCATGTTGTACTCATACTGAACAAGTTTGATGTGTTCTGGTTGATATCATGTATATACCCTAAACAGCAGCTTTCTGTGATCAAGCTTTAGACAGTAATCCGCATAATCGACCTTCCAAGTCCGTTATTAGCTTTTTCATCTGCAAATTCGAAGTCACTGAATTTTTTGGTTTTTCCTGCCGTCTTGACTATTTGAAATGACATCTGACCGCTGCTTATGCTGTTGAAAAAATTGACATTCGCAATCGCATTACGATCAATTAACAACTGTACAGAGGCTGCAGCATTCATCGATTGATAGTTATGTATTTTGCTTTGGTCATTATTTCCGGTCAGCGGAACAAGTCGACCAGCTACCCTATCAAGCTATTATTGGAAGTCGATATTCCTCGTGTACATAATTGGGCCAATACCGGTCGCAAATCTGGAACCAGTGATCTAAACACCATATTGGCAACATTACACCATATTTTTACGCACAAAAAAGCTTCGTTCCATGTAGCTTATTTAAAATTCAAAAATTCCACTAACCACCAACTATGTCCACACCGAATGTCATTGCGCTTCCATTGATACCTTAATAACTTTGACATTAAAATCGAAATAGCCTTGACTGTTATTTTCAGGTGCTTAATGAGTGCCGCATTGGTCTGTACGTACTTCAAGCCCACTTCACCGTTTTCCCATTTTTAAGTTTTGTTTGTTGTTGGAGCTGATTAAGTCTACCAGCATCCTTAAAACGTCGCATAAATCTTTATTAATTCCCATAAAACTCACCCAGGCGCTAATGTCTGTCCTCGTGAACACTCAATAATGGCCGGAGCGTTAGACTTACTTACGAATTCGCTAATTTATTATGCAATCTCAGAGCTCATCTCTAAAGTCCACCGCGCGAAAACAAATGCCTTTAAGTTTTCCTTCTTCTTTAATCTCCGCCCCGAAAAAAGTTCAACTCGAGTTAAGTCCCCGATCTGACCTAAATTCTCCGCTTCTGAGTGTACGTTAAATCCTTGTAAGTAACGAGAGCGCCACAAAAAATTCAATTACGAGTATATTTTTAATTTTCAATAATCTTAATGAGGTCTTATTTCTGGGCGAACGCTGCCGTTGCAAGGGAAGCGTTGAAATGTAATTTTGATCCCTCAATTGTTAATTAAGGATATTTGATTCGGTGTCCTCCAAAAAAATGATTTCGCCACCAGGGACGAGATTGACGATAAGTCATATCCTTCGCCGAACACGGGAAAGAGGACACAAGGCAGGAAAAAAAAATTGCGATTGGTCACGAACAACAGTCTTACTGGTGGACCGAGGGATAATGGACCGAAACGAACGTTTTTTTGCCCATAATTTGTGTTTACTGAAAGTCTGCCAAGGCTATACGTATGAATGTACACGTCCAGCGGACTTGTTGCTACTGTTGCTGATTCTTCTTCGACATCATGGCTGGAGTTGACATTTATGATTTCATTTCTTCCCTCGAAATGCATTAACAGAGTAAGCAAACATAAAGGAGACTCTGAATGCCGTAATCTTCATTATGATCCGTCCCAGCAACAATGAAGTCGGCATTTCCATTTTTTCTCTGCGCTCTCTCTCGCCATTTTTGGAAACAAAAAAATGGTAGACGTCAGGAAACACAACGAGGCGATGTTCTATTCGGTCTGCTGGAGTCCTTCGCAGAGCGGAAACGTCTCAATGGATTTCACTGATTACTCGAGTTGGCTTTGCATCTATCTATTTTTTGCCTTATTTGTCATCTTCAACTTTTCAAATGAGATTAACATTTATGAAGCCTCCCACAAAAAAAAGAGGAGCGGCAGGAGGACGTGCGCAAAATCAAAATGAAAAGCCCTGTAATTGTATCACAGACACGTCGGCGACAGGTGGCGTACAGACTTGATGGTTTCTAAGAGGATATGACGGCTTCCTTTCTTGTGAACAATCAAATGGTTCTTTTTTACTGACTGAAGTTGAGGATTTGGAGAAGTTAGGCGTTTAAAATTTGATTACCAGTGAATTAAGTCAAGTGAGTGCTTGACTTTATGTCGCAAGTCGACTTGTGGTTGTTCATCTTCAGGTGGGCTACGTTTCAGTTTTATTACTGGATTGAGGCGTTCGGGAGGACGAGCATTTTATTGTTTGAAACATGGAGTGCTGCGGAAAATGGCAGGTTACGTAAATAGCGTGATATATACAGTGTCTTAAGCCTGAGTGTACATCGAAGGCTACTGGGTATAGTCGTTCAAAAGAGAGTTCTGGACATGAAGAATCTGTAATATAGACAAACCCGGAAATCGGCTTAAGGCATCATTTCATCCACCTTGTGGGATTTTTAAAATTTGTATTGAACATATAAAGTTACAATCCATTGAGTGTCACATTATCTTCTGGGCAACATGATGGAATATTATTTGGACTGGACTGTATCAAACGAAAAGAAGATCCACTGGATTGCCTCAAACATCGAGAGCTTGTTCTCCTTAACCTCACATATAAGATCTTTTAGCGGCATGAATCCGCGAAATAACAACCTGATAGGTCAGAGTGGCATCCGGCCAGGAAAGTCCACACTAGTCCAGATATTAACACTATGGCAGACATGGAAAAGACCCAACAGGTACAAATCGATACTCACTATCTATTTGTCGATTTCATGCGCGCATAGAAACGATATATAACACCACTTCTAGTTTTGACATTCCTGCCAAAAAAGGTTTTAGACAAGGCGACGCGCTGTCAAGTGATTTCTGCAACATCGTCCTGGAGAAGATCGTACGAAACTCAAACGCCAACACTAGAGGCATGATCTTCCAGAAGTCCGTGTAATTGTTAGCATACGCCGATGACATTGACGTGATTGGCAGAAGTCAGCGAGCCGTCTGTGAGGCATTTGCTAACATTAAGACGGAAGTGGCTAAACTGGATCTGGCGGTGAATGATTGTAAAACGAAGTATATGCTGTCCTCAAAAAAGGACATACAACATCGACGTCTTGGACAGAGCGTCACAATGGGCAGCTATAACTTCGAGTTAGTCAAGGACTTCACTTATCTCGGCTCCGGAATAAACTCTACTAATAACATCAGTACCGAGATCAAGCGTAGGACACTCTTGCAAACCGCTGTTTCTCTGGGCTCAAGAGGCAATTGAGTAATAGAGCGCTCTCTCAAAGAACCAAGTTGACTCTATACAAGACACTGATCATCCCAGTCTTGCTATACCTTGGCCTCTTTGAGAGAAAAGTTCTAAGTGCCATCTTTGGTCCTGTTTGTGTTGGCGGGTTCTGGAGGAGGTGACTCATTCACGAACTGTACGGACTGTACAGCGACATAAGCTTAGTTTGGGATCTACGCATCCAACGCCTACGGTGGCTAGGTCATGTAGAGTGGATGGACGTCACATCTCCGGCCCGAAGAATCTTCAAGTCCGAACCTGTTGGTCAACGCAACAGAGGACGCCCCCGTTTAAGGTGGCGCACCCAAGTGGAAAAGGACCTCAACCAAATGGGCGTGCGAATCTGTAGTCAGTTGAAAAAACTGGTACTGGAGGCAGCCTGAACTGTAGCGCAAAGACAAGAAGAAGAGGACTGTTTCACTCTTAAATTATCGTGGCATTGTGTTTCGACAAGCCCCACTCCCGCTGGTTAGTATATTTCAAAAAGATTCGAGAGTCCTTCTCTCCAAGTCCTCAATCGACTACGAGAAACATATATTCGGCAGTAGCCAAAGACGCCTGTGTATTGTAGTAGTCAACAATAGTAAATTTGATTCCTTTTCAGATCTAGAGGTTGGTGAATTTGAGAAAGGCCTGCCACCTGAGAAAGCTCCACAGGAGCGCTTTGGATTTGATATACACCGTTTATTAACCGCTTGGTCCTTAGGTTCAGAGCACAGAATGCTTTCTGCACACCTTCATTAACATTTTAAGCTTTGAAGACTTGCAACTGCTCCTAAGCGATTTTTCAATGCTGCGATATAGCTCCTAAATCACTAGCCACCTTAGCGTTTTTCACCCACTTAGTCAATCGAAATATCGTCTGGTTATCAGTTTCGGCATTTATCGTCATCGACGTAAAGGGAAGGTCATCGCTTACTGGCAACACTAAACTCCAACGAAGATAAGTAATTTCAAGGGCGGGATATATTGCACACTTATCTCACAGTAAGGCTTACCCTCTCAGTCCACTTATGCCTTTTTCCGCATAAGACAGTGGACAATAATAAATCAATACAAAAACCTTACATATAATAGCAAGATCTGGGGTCGGTCTAAAGAATTTCCCCCTCAACCATGCACACACATACCGTTGCCTCTATAAAAATGTTCATCACGTATTTGAATCTATTTTCGGTTATACAGTACACCACCAATTCTGAGATTTTCACAACGTTGGTGGCAGTTTTTTCTTCACCACACGCAATCACTTTGGTCGTTTTGCGGGATTTCGAATTCTATCCTGCAATAGAGTCATTGCTTTGCTATCGGTGTGACAAACTGGTTCGTTCACCAAAAATAAACATCAGCACGTCCTTAGCATCAATTTCAAGCAAAAAGTCAGTCAGTCAACATCAGTTTAGTAACACAATCCACTCTCTGCAACCGTCACACCAGAACTACAGCCCAATGTCACGAAACTCCCAACTGCGCACCGAACTGTCTGGAAGTGCTTGATGGCAGTGCGGAGTGTGTAGTGCCATTTGTCTGCGACATATGGCGTGGTCTCAAGTGCAACAGCATTGTTTGCTCACGCACGCAGTTGAGTAGTTGTGTTGGATATTTAGCAAAATCATGATTTTGTTTATTAACTTCCAGCAAATACTGAAATCACTGCATAGGGTGTATTTGTTGGCTCAGAAAAATCATGCGACAATGTTTGACTCTTATATAAACTGTTCCTACTTCTGTGCGACTTTATCGTTAAAGCTGTGTGATTGAATGTCGACTTACCACAATCGAAGATATAAGAGACTAGTGCATCAATGTCGCAAGGATCAGTATTAGAAGCATAACTATATAATCTAAATGCCTTTGACATCCAGGGACATATAGTTACGCGTAACTAATGTCAACAAGGACCAGTTGCTATTTTTCCTGGGTAACACCAATTCTACTGATGTCGCGTGAAAATTCTGAGATGATACAACTGCTATAGGCCAGACAATGGTGGAGAGAACCAGTGAAGAGAATGATACATTGGCATGACGAATTGAACGTTATAATCAATCAGGACAGGAGGTGGTAAAAGATAATATAATGCCAATTGAATTATCTTCCGGTCTGCCCAGCGGTCGTCTACCGAATGGACTCGCATTCAAGCTACGCTACGCAAGTTTAACAAGTAATGGCATCCGTAATGTAATGAAATTATGGAAAACGCAACCCATAGAAACCCCACAGTTTTTGTGACAAATACACGTTGCGTATTCGGAGAAAAAAGGATAAGTGGTGGGAACAAAAATTAGTTTTTAGAAGACGCTACAAACGAACATGGACCATAAGTTTTCATTAAAATTAGAATTATGCTTGCTGAAGAACAAATTAGACATAAATATTCGTATAATATATAGCAAGCCTCGGCAAGAATATCTAAAACTGTCGGTTGTGTCACTCCAACCAGTGTTACCACAGGGACTAAAAAGAGTCAAAAGGACACTGTCCAACTTCGAAGTATTTGCCAGTACCGATCTGATATCCACCCTCAGCCAGGAATATTAAAGAGTAAGCAACAAAAACAACTTACTGAGTTAAAACTAGTTTTTTCACTGTCATCACTGACTAGGACGCATTTAAAAACTCATACATGGTGCCAGAGGGAAACTCTTTAAATTTATATAATATCGAAACTTTCATATTACTTGTTTGGTATCCATTAGTTGTGTATTTTGTTTGCTTTTGAGAATTATACTTCACTTATTTTTGACATTATAGTATTTTGACATATAATGTTATTGACGGGGGCACACGTTCCAACTTTCGGAAAAAAAACTAATTCAGTAAAAGAGCGTATTGAAAAGCATTACTGGGTTATGTACTGAGTAGACAAAAAACACGCGTATTGTTATGCGATTGCTAACAATAAATCCAATTATAGTTCAATTAAAAATTAGGCGCCACGCTTTCCTTGAGCGTAATTGTAGTTGTTTGTTTTCAGAAAAATAATAAGAAGAAAAAATGACGATACATTTTTTCAATGTTTTTCCCTCAACTGATGTAGATTGTGGTGACTCATGGTATCTAACGCAATGGACGTGAGCACACATACCATAGAAAAATTTAACTCAGCAAAAAAGCGTTTTATTGAGAATCATTACTAAGCTGAGTACTGATTAGTCAAGAAATACGCGACTAATATTGATTAAGTAAAACATAATTGAATTTATTCCTGTTTTGTAAACGTTTATTTATAATAATTCTGTGAGTCACTACTTCCTTCAATCAGTAAAGCAGATCTGAACACCTGACCAACTTAACGAACTAATTCACTCACAAAATTAAATGACGGCTTGCATATATGCATAATCAGAAAGACAACAACAAATCAAGGGTTGACACTTGATCTCTTCAAACCCGCCTCTCTCTCCAGCTCAAATATGTATGCAAACTTTAAGACGCTTGATGTCATACTTCGTGCTGTAGTGGGGCTTGCGTCCTATAGCCTGCATGTACCAGTTTTTTTTTAACGTTGCCTCGATTTAATTTAATTTATCACCTGACTAAGTTGGTACGATCATCGAAAAAGAGGATTAGAGTATACATATAACATGTGCTTGAAGACGTACCTCAGGGCGAGGTAGTTGGGCCAAGTCCTGATGAGGCATAAATCCTGATGACTCGATGGCGACGGATCGACTGGTCTCGAGATATCTAGTTCGTTAAGATGATCATGCGGGTCAGACAATTATGATGATTGGCCGGTATTGATGAAATATTCTTTATTTCCACTTCTTATTTTACAACGAATTTCTCGGGAATCATTCTCTTGCTCTTCTAATACATAAAAAAAGCCAATTGACTCCATTATTTACATTATTTCACTCTTTAAATGACTATTCTTGAGTCATGGAGATTTGAAATTAACCGAAAACAGTAGATTACAGAAAGGATCGATAAGGAGGTTTTGCGGACCGATAATGTGGTTCATCCGACGGATCCGATACTAAGCATGAATACAACTAGAGTACCGCAGCATTGTCCCATTTGTGAAATATCATTAATAATGTATGAAAACAACATTATTTACATCTTTCTTGGGCACTTTTACCGATTGCTATGTATTTGAGAAATAACCCTCTCCGCCCGGAGCTTCAACATAATCACAACTCAAGCAGTAACCTGAAGCGTATTGCAAATAAATTGATCCAATCTTTCAATTTAAAATGCATTCCACTACAAACAATGATTTATGATAAGACCCAGGATGGTAGTTATCCCCATACACCATCCTCCCCAAGACCGTTTTTCATTTCACTATTGTTACAGATTTATTGGTTAATTCATCTTGGCTTTTCTCTGTCAATAAATGCACCCCCACCATCTTGGGTGCCTGTCGATAAATGCGCCACCCAAGGAGTGAGAAATTGTCTCCTCGGAAGATGCAAAATTTTGTAAGACGTTACTTAAGACTGAAACCGGATTCTGTTACAAAATGCAATTATGAAGAAAAACTGACAATCCACAAGGACAAGACAAATGAAGCGGAAGAAATGCTGTCAGCAACCTGTAGTGGCAACAAGGACAAATGTCATAACGATATGGCCTTTGGCTCCCTGTGGAAATTCTGAATATATCAAATATCAGAAATAAATATAGTTTTCGACTCAATAAAGCATGCAGCATTGTCAACAGGAGCCCTACATTATGGAATTGGGTACCAGGGAGCTTACACTTGGATCAAACGAAATAATATATCATTTCGATTCACCTGCTAACAGTGAACAACAATTTGCTGTGGGGAAATAATTTCTATCTATGCCAAGAGTTCAGACTTCAACACACATTGGTGGCAGTCAGCACGTCGAGTAGAAGGTTGAAAACAATGGCACAGTAGCAATCATCGGAATTTCGTTGTGCCACATGGGAGTAGAGCACTATTCCAAAGTACAGAATACAGATGAGTTCAGAGTCCATGACAGGATGAATGTTTGAAAACACCAGA
The DNA here is from genome assembly GCA_916610145.1 of Eristalis arbustorum. Classification (NCBI taxonomy): domain Eukaryota; kingdom Metazoa; phylum Arthropoda; class Insecta; order Diptera; family Syrphidae; genus Eristalis; species Eristalis arbustorum. The sequence continues at coordinate 102,832,562 of OU744316.1, read as the reverse complement.
TATAGACAAATGTTCGAAGAAACGAGACTGTGATCGTTGCAGCATGCAGGTTTGGTATATTTGTAACACTTTTTTAAAGGCACTTCATCCTAATTCAAGAAAAAATATTTGTCCTAGGTCTACTAAAACTAAACTGATATATTGAAAGTAAGTTGAAGCTATAATAATAATAATATGGGTGGCGCTACAGCCCGCAGAGGGCCAAGGACTGCTCTCCCACGAGTGGAAGGAACTTACAGTTTTTTGCCGAATCTGAACGGCAAAGTTTAAGAAGCTTTTTCTAGAGTAAAACCCTATTGAGAAAATTGTTTTTATCGCTCGGACCTGGGATCGAACCTGCGAGGTTCAAGTGTGTTGACGTCGACGCACATACCCACAAGGCCACAGTCATCAATAAGCGAAGCTGCTCATGCACAATAAATGTCATCTGTGCTATACTGTAGCAAGCTAAACGGGAAGCTCAATATCCAGGAGAGGGTAAAAAAAGCCTGTTCTACACTTTTTTGCTGCAAAAAGGCGATTGGATGCAAATGGAGCCTACAACCGCGCATCGCTCACTGGGTGTACAGCTCTATTGTCAGACCGACACTTCTGTATGGTGTCTCAGTTTGGTGGACAGCACTAAACAAGGCTATAAACTGCAATGCACTCAACCGAGTACAAAGACTGGCCCGCCTGTGTATCAGCGGGGCACTGAGAAGTACTCCGTCAGACGCACTGAATATTCTCCTCCAGCTCCCACCTCTGGAAATTCGGGAAACAAGCAGCAGCAAGTACAGTCATGAGACTCAAAACACTTCGATTGTGGTCCGAACTCAACACTGGCCACTCAACCATTCTCAAGGAATTCAATTTCCTACCTAGCGACACCGACCGCCTACTACCTCAGGCCATCTTTGAAAAGAAATTCTCAATCAGTATTCCCTCCAGATCGGACTGAATGACTGACATGCAAACACTGAAAGATCCTCTGCGCATCTTCACGGATGGATCAAAGACAAAAGAAGGGGTGGGTGCGGGTGTCTATTCACAAGACCTCAACATTGCTATCTCCGTGAAGCTCCCTGATCACTGTAGCGTTTCTCAGGCAGAAACCATAGCGATTAAAGAGGCGCTGTCTTGGCTTAAAAACAATGTGATATCAAAAAGGGATATCACCATCTGTTCCGATAGTCAGGCCGCCATAAAATCCCTGGACAATGTCATGTTCTACTCTAAAACATCCCTTAATTGCAGGCTGTCTCTTAACGAGATGGCCGAGCATTTTCACATTCACCTCATGTGGTTGCCGGGACACTGTGACATACCAGGAAACTGCAAAGCCGACGAACTCGCTAGGTGTGGTACAACCTCATCCCTATCGATAGAAGGGGTACCACCTTCCATGCCGATCGCTACAGCCTATCATCTTTTAAAGATTCATACAATTAAAACCACCAATGACAAATGGCTAGAAGGCACCATCTGAATTAAAACAAAAGAAATCTGGCCATCACTTAACCTAAAACGGTCACTCAGTAAGGACCCTTATAGGAGTCATAACCGGGCACTGTGTAATTGGCACTCATGCTCGCAGGATGGGTGCTCCATATAATGATTTTTCCAGAAGATGCATGGATGAAGAGGAGGAAGAGAACACTCATCACCTTCTCTGCTCCTGCAGTGCTCTTGCCAGTCGTAGGTTCCTGCACATAGGAGCCTACTGCCAGCATTGGCCAACTAAATCGGGCTCAATTAGAAGGAAAGGAGTCGTACAATGGGAACCTGCAACATAACACTCAAGTTCGATTGTTAAGTCGGCATCTGTTTTACGAAAAATCTTTGACTTTTTTGATGAAATAAAACAGGCCTATCAATTTTGAAGTATTATTGTCGAGTAAGTTGCGAGAACAATTTCAAGTCTGTTTGCACTATATTATGCACCGAGGGCAACATGGAGATAGTCGAACGTAAAATGAAATTAGATTGGAGTAGACCCTATGCGCTGGGACTGCCAGTACAGTCTGGTCGGCGTGAGAACATTCACTCTCCTATCTTAATCTGGCTCATCATCAGAGCGTCCACAGACAAACTGTATTGTAAGGACGCTCCCAGAGAAGGCACAGTTCCTCCAAAGAATGCCAATGCATGAATGCATGAATAATGGTGTGAAAAACAAATGAGACGAAATGATTGTATTTTGACGAAAAGAGAAAAGAAATACTGAACATTGACTGTTACTAAGTTCTTATCGAGAGCTATAATTTTGAGTTAGTTAAGGGCGTCCGGGCAAGCGATAAATCAAGAAACTACGTCGCCCTTGAAAATTGAACGGAATTCGACGTAAAATCGCACTTATCAAAGTTGTATGTTCGTTACACAAACTTAAGTGTAAACTCCTATCGTTACTATTTGATAGGTGAATACATTTGTATTTATTCATCGCAACAATTATCTATTAGTCATTCGAATTCTGAACTGCTGAAACTTACCACAAGAAATTCCACATTATACATAAATTAAGGAAACATCAAATTTCATTAAGTTTAATGAATAAAATCAGTGAAAGAATGCGTTCACAAATTAAATTAAAAGTTGTCCCTATACGAAAAACCTTTCAAAGATCGTCTGCTCGCAATGCCTTGTACTAATGTTTTCCAGTTAACCCAGATCGTAGTTCCATGAGAAGTGGCCAGTAAGAGCTCCACATATTGTCCTTAGGCCTGGTTTGTTTAGTTGTAAGACCTTCTTGGTGTTCTTGAGCTCCAAGACTTCAAATGGTACATTTTGTGTAGGGAAGAAGTCCCTCCTGGTTGTTCTTGGATGTGGTGGTTATATATATTATTTTAGAATTTATGGTATATCCACATTGGGGAATCGATAAAAGCCAGTATACTGAATACTTACTAATTTTTTTGCTTGAGTATTGGTCGTTTCATTACTTTCATGGTTTTTGTGTTCTGGTACCCATATTGTTTTTCATTTCTAAAGTGTTCAGAATTTTGTGGCATTCCCAGACAGACATGGAGTTGAATGCGAAGCTTTTCAAATCCTTTTGTACAGCCTAGCTATTTAGCTATGTGTAGTTTCCTGTTGCTGATGGCCTTACCGCTTAACTAAATGATTGCCCCTCTATCAGAGACACCACAACAGTCACTGATTTTAAATCGACGCCCTTATTATACCACTTCATCCTCTTTCCATCGGCTTAAAAAATTATGATTACCAATAAAATGTCTAACCAACAAACAAGCAAAGGACATCGAATCGAAACCAAGAAATTTATCGATAATTACATGCGATTTGAATTTACGAAAACCATTTATTAATTGAACGAAGGAACGGCGGGAGTCCTCATTTAGGACTGATTCTGAAACCAAAATTCTCAGATATTAAGCTTAAATTTCAAGTGTTCCAACTGACTGGAGATAACAAAGTTATATCGCTCGCTCCACACGCGTTCAAATAAGCAGCTTTATCGTCAATCTTACGAGTTATAGCCTGCTTGTAAAAAATAATTTTATAGACACATTTTATTAGTTCGAAATTTAATGTGCGTGTAAAAGGCCGTGTAAGAAATCAGGTTTTACAGTTGCTAGTGGAATTATGAGCCATCCAATGTTGCGTGCTTCTTTTTTCTGCCGTTTGACGACGCAGCAAATTGAAAAAATATACATAATTCATTATCAATGGAGTTATGAGGAATTTAATGACACATGATGGAATGTAATATGCAAAGGTCCTTAAAGAGGGCCGTCATCATCGCATTGGGTGGAAAAGGATTCTGAATTAAGTGCTTTGCAAAGGGGTACAATTTCAGTGTTCAGTGAAGTCGTAATGTTTAGGGATTTTGTGGGCATGGCGTTTTGATTGTTTTTTTACTTTTAATCACGAGAAGATGGTTTGTTATTTTCTCACTTGCTCTATTTAATGTTCACAGCTGTTGAATAGAGACAAACTATGTACGTAATCTTCAAATGTTTCCTTGATGTGTTAAAATTTCAAGTTCACCAAACTACGCAGCTAAAAGCATTGGCTTTAAGCCAAAATGGCAGAAGAGCTCTCAGCGTGAAGCCAGAACAAACTGCTGGTGGCTAAGTGCACTGTCATTGTCACTGAAACGAACCGCCGAAGCTGGAACATTAGACAAAACACAGACAAATTTATTTCCCGACTGCATAAATAATGCTTCTACTAGTTGGAAGTGTTAAAGGAGAATGTTGGTTAATGGTTGTAAGCCCTGGCACTGTTATCAAATAGAGACCACACGCAATTTACTGCACAATTTACTGCAGACGAAAACACTAAAAAAAATTGAAATTCATGAGCGGCCAACAACGAACCCAAAATATGGTTAAAAATATGGCAGCTACCAAAAGGAATTGCATTATGAAATCATCATTTGAATAAAAGCATGCAGTGAGAATGCAAAATTCAGTAGAATAAGAGAATCAGCTTTCCGTTTTTGGAAGAAATAGAGGTGACAATCACGGATGAGACCGTGTCCCGCTGAAATGCTGATTGGATCCCCACTGTATTGAACGAACTGGCGATTTTTCCATGTTGTTCGTTGCCGTACATTTTTGTTTTGTTGTGTGAATCAATTTGAACTAGTTAGCACGACACGAACAGCAACGATATGCAGTAATACGATTCACTAGCCTTGAACGTGGATTGCACGAGTAAAGTGTGGGAATGTGTTCCGGCGTAACTCGCTTGTGTTGCCGATCAAGTGACCACGCGAAGAAAGATTATCCACCAGAGGATTGCATCAGCCAGAACAACACCTGTGCCAGCATGCGATCGGCAAACGATGGCAGGTGATGAGGAAAGGCTAGGCAAGCAGGGCAGTCAGTCGATCGTCGGGAACAATAGAGATAACAAAATAAATTATACGATATTTCGGATTCTGATTTTATTTGATTCGTAAGTCGAACATTTGAGTCAGCCGAAGGGCTCGGGTTCGCTTCAGCGACTCCTTTAACTGAACTATAATCTAAAATTTGTTTTCCTATCAAATGTTTATTTTGCTTTGAGCGACAATACCCCAATGTGGCATAGTAAACTTAGGAAATAAGTTAAATAATTATTTGCTTTGCGTGTGCTTGTGTCTTTCATGGTGGCTGTTGTACCATTTAATTGTCACCGTGCAGTGGCTGTCTACCCAGAAGAACCGTACAGGAATAGAGTCAGCAAGACTGCATCTGATCAGTATTGTTATTGCAGATGGAAAACAAAACTTTAATCCTCTGCGACTAACAAGCTCTAATTTTCAAAATTCTACTGACTTTTGACTATTACACTTTAAATTATATATTGTGCTCTACTACCTTGAGTATACGACAGAAAGCTATTCAGAAAGCCAAAGTCAATGTTGGAAAAACAACTCTGCAACACAAGTTGTCTCTCACACGTCAACCACGTCAATCGCATTTCAGATCTCGGGCTGGCATGTCCATGCCCTCCTGTGTCTACCTGGCTCTCATTGAATTGATATTTGTATCACAAATCCATTGCCAAACTTGCAAGCAACCTCCTTTTTGAACCTCCTCATGAAGAATACAAGCTATATCTTGGATTTTTTTTCTTGGAATATCCTCGGGCTTTATTAAAAAATATAATTGGATGGCACTAAATTATCTATTTCATTGGTGCCGTGAATATAGAGTGTGAATCATTTCCATAATTCGAGGTGATCGCACAATCAGACCAAATTATAGAGTTCATGATTCTAGCCATGACGGCTGTTTTACCTCATTACGCATTGTCGGTGGCCGTAGTTTGTGACTCAAATGAAAGAGCAGTAATCGGGTGGACTAGGTTGTCTTATTTCAATTGGCATTCAAAATAAATACAGCAACAAAGAAGACTTAATGTCTGCCCTTGGGTATATTCTATCTATTTTTCAAATCTGGTCCAGTTTGTCGTTAGGATCAAATTAACGGCACTGAGTATCACATTGGACCAACAATGGTCTGTGTATGTGTGTGTGTGCAAATTTCGCTAAAGGGGCGCAAAGGGGGCAAGCACTATGAAGGTACTTACTGACAGAATAGTGCCTGAAACATCAGCTCAACACAAAATGTTGAACACACCAAAACCTAACCCATCAATACTCACAAAAATTGATGTTTTCAAAAAAATGGAGGGAGAAAACTGTTGTGAACTGTGCTGTAATGTGGACTCTCCCTAAGAGGAATTTCTTCCTAACTAACATTTTTTGTAAACCATGTTTTTGCATTCTAATCAATTTTCTATACAAACATAATGAATAGCAATATCATTCACACATCAGTAACATTTCAGACCATGGTTTTAATAACTGAAAATAAGAGTGCCCTGGACAGTGAACGATGAGGGGCTCAAGCTCTGAATGGGTCGCTTAAATAGAAAGCTAGTCGATGGTGAGCAAATTTACATAGGAAGTGTACTTACCGTAAAATCGTCTCGAAAAATTAACTGCTCCAAAGAAAGCATCCTTGTTATTTTAAATAGTCCCGAGCTTCTCAATAGACAAAAGCAAAACTCAACATTTCGAACGACGAAAATCCTCGTCTTGTATCACTTGCCCTAAACTGAATCAAAAACTCATTAGTGCACCACATTCCATGGGAAGTCATAAAATGCAGTACACTTACCATCTCTGCCCTCGGTGGAAACATCAGAGTTTTTCTATTTGATCACAATGTGTTTACATACGACACACCATGAATCACAGTGCTGTGCTGTTGTGTGTCAACAAGATAAATTCAGTTCATTAGTATTTGAAATATTTGTTCTTGACGTGTTGTTTGATCCCACCGTAAAGCTCTGCTAATGTTCAGGTATGCATTGGCACGGAAGTGGAAAAACAAAACTGCTTTGCATCACAACCATAAATCATTTTTAACCAAAAATGTGCCAGGGTTGTGCTGAAAACTTCGAAATAGTTTACGTATTTTCGTGGCCCCCCAAATGGCAAAATTGGATTTGTTGGTTGGTTGGTTGGTTGGTTTTGGGGCGTGTGTGGTGACAAATGGCATGAGTTGAAAAAAAGTCAATTTCGTGCTTTGTATTTAATTTTCTCTGAGAAACGTTCTCATTATTCAATCGAGGTGTCGTCGTGGACGATGAGGTGCACATGGTGAGGTGAGTAGGATTTTTTTTTTGTATAATTTGCGCGTGCTCAAGGGTTTATTACTACAATAAAATTTCCTTGATCAAGAAAAATATTGGGCTGGGAATAGCATTCCAAATTCATGTGGTGCGGCAATTGATTGGACCTAACACGCTGGATAGAGTGGTCAACTGACCACTTAACCTAGTAGGGTGGTCCAGGTACAAAATCGCAAGTTTGCAGTGGAACTAATGTAACAATCCCTACGACACTAGTTTCTACGCGTACCACCAAATATTGTGTTACTACATTATAAAACGTCAACAACGCAAACGGTCTTCAGCTAACCACAAAAACAGATCTCAATTTTCATATTTAAAATGTCTGTCGAATGAAATTCTATTAACTTTCATGAAGACATTCATGACTTTACATTTTGACATGACATGCCTAGTGTTGAATATGATTAATAGGTCTTTGCTTATTTTGAGGAAAAATTTCTTAGTTTCTTAGGCTTGTTTCAACGCGAATGACACTTCAAGTTAGCCACAAATTATGAAGACGATACAAGGACCAAAAATCTCGCAAACTACAAACGGAATGTGTGGATGGTGCAAAGAGGTAGATGTACCCGTTTATGTGGCTCTACATAGGGGGGAGTGACAGAGCTAAGTTTAAGTGGACCGAATCATAATGACTTCGTTTCTACTAGAGATGCGAGACGACCAACAAGCTGTGTGCGACAGTGTTTTCATACAAGTCTTTCATCGCGTTTTGCAATTGGTTGGAAGGACTTTTTGAAAGCTGAGCCCCTTGCATTTGTGAGTAAATACCTTCTTTAAAAGTGATGTTGAAAAGGGCGCATGATAAGATCGCTCTGTATAAGTCCTTTTTGATATTGAAGGTCGAGAGTTTTTGAGAGAATGTCATTCTTGGCAGAACTAGACATTACTTTGTATGGCTCGTTTCTATAGGCGTGGTCATATGCTTCCTTGAAATCGACCAATAGATGGGGTACGGTCTTATTGACATTACTTATCACAAATTTAAACAATATTGGTGGTTGAATGCAGCCCCGCCTAACTTGATGTGCTTAATACTGCGACAGAATTCCAACGTCTTGTCTAAGTTGACGATGGATACCTACCCTCCCACAGGCCGATGAACCTTCACAAATGACAGGTAATGTGGAGAACAAGGCTGATGTCATTGGCCTGACTATACAAAAAAGTTCTACTTGCTACCAAACTCATCAACTTGCCTAATAAACAGCTGAATGAGTAGAGAGTCTGCAATAAATTGAGAGTATTGTCTTGATTGACAGCGAAACTGAACTGAATGTAGCTGGATGAAAATGCAACGCAATGCCTTTGGAACGCAATCCATACTAAGGCCTAAGCACGACTGATCCTGAATGTGTCTCTTCTAGAGTGACTATCGCTATAAAGAGAAAGCTGCAATCGTTAAAGATTGCTAACGTGTTAAAAATTTGCTGGTCGAATAGCAGGCGACAAAAGTGGCTATCGATTGATCGCAATCCAAAAAGGTGACAGTTCCAGAGCAAACCACGCGATGGAACGAAAATCGCTTACTCAGGCACTGCAACAGAGAGACAGTCGGAAGAGCTCAGGCAGCTACTGCCAGAAGCTGCACAAGGTTGCACGTAAGCTTCGCAAAGGCTCTCGAGAACCTAATGCTTACATGTAGAACATGTTGATGAATTGCACTGACATCTCTGATTCATCTTAAGAGTCATCGACACAAATCATCAAATTTAGCGGAGTTTCCAATGACAGAACATTGGTTCTGCCATCATGATCCAGCGGCCTACATTCGGCCATATTCGCGAAGTGTGGCTGAAAAACGAGTCTCAAAATTTTAATGTGAGTCCGACGGCAGGCTTGTGGCATTTTTTGCCTCAACTTCGCCAAGTTTTTTTTCTGCATTTCGTTTGACATTTCTTAATTTCAGACTAACTCAATTTGAACTACGTAAAGATACACAATCGAGCAACGCGTTAAAGTTATTCAAGCTTATTATGAAAATGGGCGTTCAAATCAAAATGCATGTCGTGCACTTCCTGATTTCTTGGTCGTCCAATGTGCCAAATGTGTCCTAATGTGCGTACAATCGGAAAAATCGGGCAAAACTTTGACCAACCCGGGTCTATAGGTACAGCTCGCACAGTAGAAAATATTGCTACTGTTCGCGACAGTGTGGCTTAAGAGCCGTTCACCTCAACTCGTCGTCGCGCCCAACACTTGCACCTCTCACGCTTGTCGTTTGCATTCATTATGCATAAAGGGTGCAATTGACTCAAGAACTAAAGCCTCTTGACCATTTCAAGCGCCGTCAATGGTCAGAATTGTGGCAAGATATGTCAACAGTGGATGATCAATTTTCGAAGAAAATCACTTCAGTGATGATTCACATTGTCATCTCAGTGGATTCGTCAATTAACACAATTTCCGCATTTCGGCGAATGATAATCCAAGAGTGAGTGTCGAACCAATTGAAACCAATGCACCCACAAAGAGTGACTGTTCTGTTGCGTGGGGCTGGTCAAGCAGTTACTGCGAATAGTGTGGACGATATGTGGTTTCAACAGGACGGTGCCACTTGCTACACAGCTAACGAAACAATGGCTCTTTTTCGCGACATATTCAGTGGTCGTGCTATCTCACGTGGTGGCGATGTCAATTGGCCGCCAAGATCATGTTATTTGACTCCGTTGGATTTTTTTCTATGGGTTATTTGAAAGTAGAGATGTACGTCGATAAGCCAGCAACAACCCAACAGGATGAGGTAATTGAGCACATTAACCGCATAGAACCTCAATTATGCTTCAGCGTCATCGAAAATTTGGGCCATCGGATGGAGGTGTATCGCCGAGGTTGCGGCTGATATTTTGTTCCATACATAAATGAACCACACCAATATGACACCAATAATTTCCTAAATAATTTCTGTTTATTCAAAATCAACATCGGCCCTTAAAATGTAACCACCCTTTTTAACCGGAAAGTCAACACTCTCATTCTGATAGCCTCTTTGCAGCTCGTGTCATACATGCATTTGGTCTGGGTTTGATACACTTCACTCTATGCGGAATGAAGAATCTTATGGCCAGCAGAAGAATGCTTGTGATCATATCAGCGAGGCACCCACGCCGCTATTGAGGAAGCATAGTGACCACTTAAAATTTTTTAAAGAAGTTGTTGAGTTGGCTTTCTCGTCTAGCCTTTTCAGAATTTGTTCTTTAACAGCTGTGGCGACAAGGAGAAATTATCTGATACGACACAGTCGTCTGACAAGCCTAAAGGCGACGATATGTCAACAGAATGTAGGATGTTCCGAAGGAAGAGGTAGAGTCTTAACAAAGATCAAATGCCACCAGAACAGCAGAAATTTAAAAAGTCTGACTGTTGATGAATTTTAATTTCCCCCACAATGCTGGTGGACATTTGATTAACTTCCCCCTCTGCAGATGTGTCCTGTATCGCTTCTTTTTTTAATTTCTCGTCCGGATTTATCAAGTTGTTCCCATGAATCCTAACAAGTTCACTGTCGCCACAGTCTGTGCTCTGGCCAGACGCCCCCACTCAATGAAAATGAATCCTTAATTACCGCTGGGAAAAGTTATCAATTTTAGAGAGCCACAAGATGAACTTTTAAACGTTCATAAACTTTTAATTGAATCGAAAAATAAATATATACATTCTGAGCACACATCTCTGAATATCAGAAATCGACCACTCGTATCTGTATTTAATTGGTTGTATATACATGCAAGGAAAAACAAAAACCAAACACTACACACAGTTATATAGGATATATGATGTAATTACCCAATTTCTCTCCACATTCGACATTGCGTAATAGGGCCAATATCAAGCCACCAGCTAGCAGCAATAAAATGTGCCTCTCCATGGTGTGGTGGTGGTGGACGGTTTTGCGTCTGATAAATGACTGTATATGCTTCTCTGTTCAACTGATGTATAGATCACCACACTATACACTTTCGTTTAAGTATTCCCCGTTCGGTGTTGTCCTTGTAAATCCTTTTACGTTACACACAAGTGTGGCGATATCTGGAAAAGATTATCTCTCGGATTACACTAATAGAAGGACTTTAGTGTTGGCTAGATTTAATGCTCCCTCTACACTATTATAATTTCGTTTGTACATTTCTCACGTTCGGTTTAGTTATTTCCTTCGTTCAGTTTAGTTAAGTCACTTCCGCACTGCATGAAATTTTATTTATTCACCAAAAAGGATTCTGCTCTGTAATTCAAGGGCGCTAATGGAATGAACCAAGAATTCTGTTGTTTGCTTTGGTTGGTGTCCCTTCCTTTTGTTTTGTGGAAAGATGCGACGTCTCTCCTTTCTTTTAGATGTTTATGGAAAAAATTCAAGCGAGGATTACATATATTTTGTTTTTGAATTTAAGTAGCACTCTCCCGCTCATGGATGAGAGCCTTTTTGTATCCGCACAGGATTTAGTGTAACACAGTTTCTCTTTTCAGATTCATTTCTTTATTTTTCTGCAGGATAATAACAACGACGGCGACGTCGAGAGGAAAAAAAAGACCACCACCCGAATGAATCGAAATACGCAAATGAGGACAGAAACCTACACTTCGTTGAGCTTTGATGCTGGCAGCAAAAAAAAAAAGAAACCTATTCTATATCCAAAAATGCCACGAGCATTCAAACTGGGAGAGCATGTGGAAATAGTCGGTGTGGTGTTTCATTTTTTTTGCTTTCCCTCCTTGCGGGTAGTCAAAATTTGTGGGGCCAGTTGTGGTGTGTGTTCGTTTTTTTCTGCCAATCGGAGGGGAAAAAAAAAACGTATCATCAACTGGTTCAATTAATTAATAGAACCGCTCCTCATAAACCAGAGAGTGGTCGAGCAAAACGAGGCAATATGAATATTTTAAAGTTAGTTTGTGATGATTTTTCACTTATTTTTTGTGTAAATTTAATTGTGGGCAGTCCGCTTCTGGTAGATGAGCAATTTGCATCACTCTACCACCATCCACTAGTGGCGGACATAAATACTTCTGCCAATCAGCACTACGGATTTAATTAGAGCGGCGTTGGGTCGGTGCCGCGCGCAAACCTTATTAAACTTTAATCAAATCACCATCGCGACACTCGTGCAGGACAAATTTAAAGTAAACGCTCGTTATGTTGACTTTTCCGATCTCACGGCTGGGAGCTGTTGTTTTGTTTTGTTATTCGCGATTTCACAGTCAGTCGGCGGCGCTTCAACTCAATCAATATTGACATTCATGTGAAGTCACCGTCTTTTTTTCACCCCACTTGTGAGTACCTATTTTCTGATTTATTTACACTTGAGGACACATCACCGTCACGTGCGTGCGTAGGTGAATATTTAAAACCGATAAACTCTACACGCACACAATCCGAGACAGCAGTTATTTGCAGACTTTTGTTATCTGAATCTATTCCCAGTGGCTCCCTCCACGACTTAAGCGCACAGACGCAAGAAATTGTATCGAAATTGAATTTTTGATCCTGTTCTATTTTTGTACACGTCTTTTTGTCGCACGAATTTGTTCACATTTTTAATTTCGTTTTTATTGGCAACGCTCGTTGAGCGAGTAACTAACCGTTTTATTGATTTCGGAACTTCACGTTGACACTATAAATTAATGTTCACCATTCGTTTCTCGTTTCCGCATGGACCCACATATATTTTTTCTTGAATTTATAACTTTTTTATGACTTTTCGTTCATTTTTTGGCGTCTTTTTTAATGGTTTCACTGACTTTAGCAGGAGACGAGAAGGGCGTAGCTATTTCATTTACTGTGCCGGTTTATTTTTTAAGGACTTTGGCTGAATTTGTTGTTCCTTTGTTGGGCTTTGAGGGATTTTCGTTTGTGGAGTGAACTCGAAAGCGCCTGGATTTGAGGTTGAAAAGTTGATTTTGATTTTTCTGTTTGTTCTTGATGAATCCCTTTGGTTGGTCGCTGAACAAACTGCTCCTGCGAAAGTGGAGAAAGAAAAAAAAGAAGTTATTGTTTTATGAAAGGATGTAGGAACTAGGTGACGTGACTGTAAACAAAGTTTAGTTGGATATTGATTTTTTTCTAGGCGAAGTCAAGCAAAGAAGTTGTTCGTTCTAGCGGGTAATTGCTATGTTTTAGCTTGCTGCTCAGATAAATTTCGACATCTGAGATTGACATAATTTGGAACGTGAATATACATGACCAATTGTGGAGAATTGACATGCAAGCCATCGCGAGGATTGTTGTCAGTGTCGCTCAGACGCTCATCGCCTGTCAATTTCCTTTATGAATTGTGAGAGTCACTCTTAGTTTGAACCTTCTGACTGCAAACACTGAACTGATCGTAAAATTGGTCCAACTGGCAGACAATTAGATTAATAAGAACGATGTAAAAAAAAAGTGATGAAAAGAGATCTCAAGATGTGCACGCATTTACCTACAGTTGCACACGGTTTGCACTCCACACCAAGTCAAGTACAATTGTAAAGAAAGCCAGCATGGTAGGTAGAGAATACAACCGATGGAGAATACCATTCAGGCAAAAATGCTCCAATTTATGAAGGTCCCAAAGTTAACAAAATCCGCGGCACCCCTCTCCCATTCCGAGGTAGAGATGACTGTGTGGCGGAGGTTGTAAGGAAGACAGCTGCTTGAAAGGTTCACACCAAAGTTTATTTGCCTCGAGGAGGACGTTGGGCTTGTTCTTCTTCTTATGGCGCTACAGTCCGGGGTGAACCTTGGTCTCAGCCAACAAGCCTCTCCAGCTGGCACTATCCTTAGGCAGCAACCTCCAATTTCACACGTCGTTGGCTGAAGTCCTTCTCAACTTGAGTGCACTATTGGCTTCGTGGTCGTCCTCTATTGAGTTGTCCCACTGGTTCGGAGTCGAAGACTCTTCGGGCTGGAGGGGTAATGTCCATACGCTCTACATGGCCTAGCCATCTTGGGCGTTGAATCTGCTAGACTCATGTCGTTGTACAGCCCTTACAGTTCATGGTTGAATCTCTCTGAAGACCAAACGAGTCTTCATTCGCTGGAAGACGTTGGACGGAGTAAGTTAGCCAATTTAAAGAGAGCTTCATTAATCTTCAAATTTAGCTAAAACAAAGGTGTTTAAGATGTCATCGAAGTGTTTCATTAGTTTGAAAACTCTTATCGATGCCGTTATGTATGTAATATAAATTCGTTCAAGTGACCGCCGCTGTTTCTCCGCGTGGAGCGCATCTGAAATGTAAAATTGTACATGCTTGCCGCGTAAGTCAGGCGACGTTTTTATCATTGTCTGCATAGTGAGGCAGAGAGCACTGGGAGATTTCTACTGCCAGAACCTCCAAGACATAGCAAATATTATATTAATCTCGATTTTCAGGTTAGTCAAGACCACCTGATGGCTGGAAGTTACAGCACAACATCTACTATTAGAAGTTCCTATGCCTATCAAGGAGTAAGAAGGTTTTCACCCCTATGGGCATCACAATGTGTTAGTTATTATTATTATTATTATTATTATGGGTGGCGCTACAGCCCGTAGGGGGCCAGGGCCTAGCTTCTCAGCAACCACTCGTGTTGTGCGTGCTATTGTTCTGTCACGAGTGGAAGGGACCTACAGTTTAATGCCGAATCCGAACGGCTTTTGTTTGAGAAGCTTTTTCTAGACAGGAAATACTCTTTGAGCATTGTCAGTGACTCGAAAGAGGTGGGGCCGTGAAAATTATTTTTGTCGCTCAGAGCTGGATTCGAACCTACGACGTCGATGTTGGGGTCGACGCACATACCCACAACGCCACGGGCCACCACAATGTGTTAGTACCATTTCAAATTCAACAACTCTGGTCGTTAAAGAAAACCCATTTGGCCCGATTTAATGGCGTCCAAGAAATTGGCAAGGCACGCGAAATTTGTCCCGAACAGAACATGAAACTATTTTGCACGTACTGTTGAACACTCCAACAAGAGTGATTTAACAAAATTGAGTGAATAAATGGGAGCTAACTTAGTGGATGCGGCTTCAACAACATGGTTTGAAAGTCCCTTTTGGAAGACTCCTTAGTTAATATCACTCTTAAACGCTGCCTTCTACTAGCTAACCGTCGTGTTGTATTTCGTTGATTTTTTTAAAGGTTTGTGCTTGCTACCATGTGTCTGAAAACTGTCAACAGTTTCTGAGTATCGCTAGAAATGAATCAGAGCTTCAGAATGAGCCAGATTATGAGTAACAATTTTTCACATACATTTCTCAGCCCATATTGGAGCCCCTCCGATATTATTTTCAAGATCCAGATATCCGATCAACAACTTAAGCCCAAATTAAACCATAAATCAAGTCTCGATACTTAATATTTAGCTGACTGGCGACGAAACTTCATTGCGACATCTATTTTGTTTTCCTATCGCATCAATCGCGGTGCTGGCTTGTAACATGTGTACACCACCGTGCGACAATGATGACGACCGATGAATTTTGTGTTGATCATTTTCAATTGCGACGGAATTTCAATAATTTCCCCATGTACGTCAGGCGTGAAACGATACACAATAAAATAGCATACTTTACTGAATATCCTGACAGCTGAATGTCATTCATAACTACTAAAACATAACAACTCTAAAAACACTAACGTAACTATCAAGTAGCCATTCGTATCTCCCGGAAATTCGTCGTGTTATTTTTTTCTGAATTAGACGCCCAGGAATTTTGTTAGTAGAGCACAAAAATTGTTTCACAATTTGTATGACATCACGCTCCGTTCATCTGAAAATAATATCCGTCAACAGTATTTATATCATGTATAAATTCTATCAATTTCCGCACTATTTCTACAGTTTTGTGTTGACTATTGTACAAATCTGTATCAATTGAAATTTAATATCCTCTTAGTTTTTCTATGTAAAATATCATACAAATTACAGCTGAATGCTGTCAACAATGGAGTGGCATTTGAAATGACACCCCTTGTCAGAGACGGAACAAGCACATCAGTTAGTTCTCACAAAGTTCATGCGTTAACGTTTGTCGAAATGTCTCCATTCAGATTTCAGCTTTCAAATATCAAACAATTGAAATGGTAAATTAAATTGAACCAAAAACTGTGTGGGGTTTCCTGATCGAAATTAAATTGTTCATTGCCCAGTTTCATTTAAGGGGTGCTTTGTTAGAGGCGAATAACTAAATTAGTAGATAATTTTTGTTTCGCCATGACAAGGACATGCGAATACATACATGTTCAATGGATTGTACATTTTGTAAGTTTTGTCATTGTTCTTGAATCTATATATCTTCAGCACGAAGAAATCTCATATGGGCAGCTTGTATTTGCAATCATATTCTTTCGGTCAAATTTCATGATCATAGGTAACAGTTGGAACAAATGATGAGTTGACCAATCCTACAGGAAAGATCAGCATTACTCCTCGCATCACTCCTTCTGTTTCAGTGGGACTCCACTCACTTGTGGAGTGCATTGAACAGGAGTTCTGGGAATTACTAAAATGTCTGACTTATCCATGTTGACCTTCATTACTTTTCGAGTGCGTTCTGGCGTTTTGTCTGGGAGTATCTGAGGGTAACTAAATCATCTGAAAAGACAATATAACCAACCACAAACTCTCCCAATGTGAAATCAATTCTGCGATGAAAGATGTTGATTTAGCATCGTTAACCGGAAAACTGGTCATTATCAAAAGAAGAACATCAATCTCATCCTCATGCAGACAACTACAGAGATAACCTCGAGGCACTCGGTCGTATGCCTTCTCAATATGCTGTAGATTAGTTTGGCATACTCCCAAGTCTTCTCGAGCACGATCCTTCTCGGTTATGCTTCTGCCCGGATTCCACCACAGCTCTGGAGGGCCCATTTGTAAAAGAGGAACTATCACTCATGTTTGCCAATCTCTAAGTTTCTCGCTGCACTCTCCCACCACCTAAATGATACGAGAGGGCCCTAAAACTCCCTCTTTACCCATTACCTTAAGCACTTCTGTGCTGATTTCGTCCACAGCAGCGGATTGTGTTTTCTTTGTACAGCGTTCAGTTTTTAAAATGCCGATCAATGACGTTAAATTATAAGTACCTTTTCTTAAGTTGGCATATGTTTCTTCGCTCATAGGCTTCAAGAAGCTTATAGCAGGATTCGCCATGCAGAGTCACGTTGAAGGAATTTATCTCCTGCTTCGCTCTTAATTGCATATCTAGTGCTAACAAATTTGTAACTTTGTTTGATTTTTAGGAACACTTCCAAATGGACACTCCATGAATGTGGCAATAGGTTCAAGCGCTTAATCAATTTGCCACTGTTCATAATCAAGTTCAAGACGTATGCATTTCAATTCTGGTTAATGGAGACCCTTTAATTTCGGCAAATAAGTTCCGAAATATTTGTAAAAACAGATGCCGACTCAAGAATCAAACTTAATTGTAGTTAAGCAGGTCTCCATGATCGGGCTCGTTGTCTTCTTCTAATGGAGCTTTGAAGAAGGCTCAATTATTTGAAGGCTTCTACCACAAACAGATTTGATAAATGTATTGCACGTGCCAATAACATGAAATTCAATGTGAATTGATTGAAAAAATTTGATGTCTTTTGCTTTAATGTTCATTTATGTCTTCCGCTTCAGCCCCTGAAAATTACCTGCCAGTCGATTGCGATCGTCTGTTTGCCCAGAAAAGGTCCAAAGAATTCCAACTTATGAAAATTGCAGTATTATTTCATTGGTGTACAAAATAAATATCGGAGGACCGAGTTCTGATTCTTGTGGTACTCGATCATTCAACTATGATATTCTCCTATTCGTACTTTTTGAAAGACGTTAGGCAGCAAACGCATGGTTTCCTTATGTCTTGTAGAGTTATGCCGAGTCCGGTTTTACTCTCAATAGGTCCAACCATTGATCAAATCCCCAGGCAATGACGCAGCTATTCGTAGTACAGGTTCCGGTAGTCGGTTTGCCTCCTCTGATCTTTGTCTACTAATTTAGCATGGGTGGGGCCACAAGCCCGTAGAGGGCCAGGGGTCTAGCTTCTCAGCAATCAGTGGACTGGTGAGTGGCATTGTTCTCTCACGAGTGGAAGCGACCTACTGTTGCGGAATCCGTAAGGCCAAGTTTGAGAAGCTTATTATTGCAACATTGTTACAGACTCAAAAGCCATGGGGCCGTGAAAAGTATTTTTTTGATCGTACAGGCCAGACGTCAAGGACATGGTTCGTTGCGGTCGACGAACACACCCACAATGCCGCGAACCACAATTTCCGTCCCTTTATGAGCTAGACAAAAATCAAGAGAGACAAGTTTAATTTCAGAGAATACTTGCATTCATGGTGTACTATGGAAGTGGTGTAGCGATTGAAAAATGTCCATCTCTCGAAGAACCAACATATCCATATATAAAATACCTTGATAGTCCCAGTCCTACTGTTTTTTTGGACATTAACTAAAGTGGACGAGGATGTTCTTGGTCTCCTCTAGAAAAAACTCCTACGAGTTATCTTCGGTCCCGTATGTACGGATGGTGTTTGGAGGAGGAGACTGATGACGAACTGTACGGGCTGTACAGTGACATCGATCTGATCAAAAGAGTTCGAGTCTATCGTCTCATATGAACAGGTCTCGTATGGCGATCAATTCTACGGCCCGGCAAATCTTCGACTTCAACCCCAAGGGACAACGCCGTAAAGGAAAACCACTCCTCCGGTGGCGCACGCAGCTAGAAGTTGACCTGGATAAGCTGAACGTGCGTGGCTAGAAGACCGGCTAGATGGAGAGGCATGTTGGCTGAAGCCGAGGTCCACCCGGACTAACGCCAGCCAAAGAATGAAGAAACCTGTTCGTCACAATATTCTTAGTAGCCATTCGTATCGCATATAGTTTTGTATGGACAATTGGCGCAAATTCACCGTCCTACATTAAGCTGATTGACCCAGACCCTTCATTGGGCCTGGGTTGATGCGTGATGAATCGACTAGAGTTATTTCATGGCTCAGATTCTGTCCAGAGATAAGGTCGAATTTATAGGTACGTCGCCGGTGGAGAACTGAAGTCCGAACGTCAGACGGCTTATCCATGAGGCTAGACTAAAAGGAAATGCATGGCAGAAGGTCATCAAGGCTCCAATGCGAGTTGTACCAAAGACCACTTCTTCGTAAGCCTTCTGTCAATATGGTAAGTAGGTTTCGCCACACATATTCGATTGACTCTAGAGGTTGTTGTAGAAACACGTTTTTCATTTTTATCCACTCAGATTCCTTAATTAGTTGTCTACACTAATGCAATAAAAACATAAACACTGACAATGTCAGAAAATTTGGTAAAGTTGGAAATTTTGAAAATGGCCAGACCCACACTTGACAGACCTTGACAAAAGGCGTAAACGGAATATTGCATTGCGAGTGCACGGAAGTGCATTAAAAGCAGAGCCAGCCGATACAGACCGTGCTAGTCACATATTTTCGTATAATTTACCTAGACCCGTGTTTATTTCGATTACATAACCGACGTTAGGCCATGTGGTGGCCCGTGGCGTTGTGCGTATGTGCGTCGACCCCAACCTCGACGTCGTAGGTTCGATTCCTGCTCTGTACGAAGAAAACAATTTTCATGACCCCACTTCTTTCGAGTCACTGACAATGCTCAAAGAGTATTTCCTGTCTAGAAAAAGCTTCTCAAACTTGGCCGTTCGGAGTCGGCATAAAACTGTAGGTTCCACTCGTGTGAGAACAATAGAACGCACAACACGAGTGGTTGTTGATAAGGCCCTGGTCCTCTATGGGCTGTAGCGCCACCCATATCATTATTATTGTAATCGCCGTCTAGTTATTTGGAAGCTTTTTGAAATCATTGCTTAATCAACCATTAATTCCACAAAACGATCCGTCAAATAAATGCAATTTCACCTCGTTTAAACCATTTCACTTGAATTTAAAATTCTCTGTCCCTAAAAAACACACCCTTCATCGTGCAATTTTTCACAGCTGATATCTCTTGACATATCATTATCTGCAAATATTTGCATTCCCTGTTTGACAGAATTTTTCCACCGAAACGCCACGGCTGTGGAAGACAAAATTTACATTTCACCACAATGGATTGGTTATTAAAAAATACCCGATGACGTTGAGCATTCCAAAAGCAGTTAATTGAAAATTTACCGCTGAATTTGGGGCGTCAGCATCTGTTGAATAAATATAATGAATTCCACTTATTGAACACATTCGATTCTCCTTTGTCCATGCTTCTCCCTTTTAGCGAAGCCTTCATCGGCAGTGACTCGAGGAATGGTAGGGTTCGCTTTTTTGTTTGTTAAATAGTATCAAAGCAATCAACTTCTAAGCATTTCTGACGTGCATACATGTCGTCCCCTCCCCCAAATCCAAACAAAAGAATATCTGATTTCATACTTTACTGAAAGCTCGCTGCATTGTCTGCTGTGTATCGAGTCGACGAAGTGAAAATGAACACAACCCGTGATTATTTTCCGGTCGTAGACAATGCCGACACGTAAGACAATGCTCGCTTGAACCAGTCATTCGGGCAAAAAGGTTTGGACGGCAAAACTATCCGATGGATGCAATCGATGTTGTTGTGGAAAAGATGGGTTTTTCTCCCCCTGGTGTGCGATTAATTAGAAAATACATATATGAGCGGCCCCCTGGTATGGACGGCAAATGGGATTGAATTAGGGGATGAGATGAATCGATTCATGCGTTTATGGGGCCGAGGGAACTTAAGCATAGTTTAATAGCTTCACCGGTTAGTGGGCGAGTTTGTTTAAAATGGTTAGTCTGTCCTGTAAGTTAAATTGCCATTATAATTCAATCATGGTTTGGGCTACCTTTTCACCTGGATGGTTCGAACTTTCTACGAGGACAAGAGCTTGATGTAGGTGTGACTGAAGAACCTGCCAAGTCAACGCCTTTAACCATCTCGGCTTGATGAATTCAAATAAGACAACACGACTGACTTTCTTTGAAGCTGACGCTGCTAATTTTATATTCCCACATGATGCCAATTAAGGCAAACCGTCTCGGTCAGAGAGTCCAGATCTATCAAACAAACTTATGTCTCCAATTGTTTGGGAATCGATTCTCTCTGATATTGATTTCCAAAGCAACATAGGAGATTTCTCTTGAAGAAGACTCGTATCAGGCAACGATTTCTCACACTCGGCTGGGTAAAGCGATATGAAAGAACTTATTCCTTGGGAACTTCAATTTAACTTTTCTAATTACTTCCGATAAGTTATGGTCATTTCGGAATTAATTTAGCTCCATTGTTGTGTTTTGCGAATATCACTGAGTAGACGCTCCATGCCGGTCACAGCTTAGCGGCAAAATGCTCTTACGATCTGGTACAGAAAATAAATTAAAGAAACGCAAGATCTGCGCTTGGCATCCAATCATTCAAATTGTGCCTTGTTTGTATCCTCAACTTCATTGGGTTTCCTTTCGGAAGTGTTCACATTGGCTTCAGGTTTTCCGGTGATTGGATGATTAACCTCTTCCCAATGCTTACACACTTATCAGTAATACAAAACGACCCATTGGCTATCTGTGCCTGTACTGCCTTTCATCGATGAGTATCTGGGACACGCTGTTTCTATTTATCAAGGCGATTTCCAAATTGCTGTGCTTTTAAACTGCGATTTTACAAAGCGAGGCTTTGCCTAAAAAAAGGGCAACAAAATGTATGGTGCTTTTAGCAACTTAGCCGTAGATGTGATTTTAAGCAGCGAAAAACAACACTTTATATCACAATAGCAATTTAAATCAAAGTCGGTCGCAAACTGCGATTGCGATTTTGCATTCACTGTGAAAAATTCGCAGTTAATGATAAAGAGTGTGTCTTTAAAACGAAGCTTAGGACTTCTTCTCCTTCTTGGTTGACAACATATATGTCTGCTTTGACTTTAAGACTTTGTTTTCTACAATCACAGTGGTGACCCGTGGCGTTGTGGGTAAGTACGTCCATCCCAACGTACTTGGACCTACCATAAGTTCGAATTCCAGTACGACAAAATACTTGCAATGCGTTTGTTTAGAAAAAGCTTCTCAAACGTAGACGTTTGGAGTCGGTGTACAACTGTACGTCCCTTCCGGCCGTAAGAGAACAATAACACGCACAACACGAGTGCTTGCTGAGAAGCTACACCCTGGCTGTAGCACAACCCTTATTATTCCTGACTTAAAGACCAGCTCACGGCTGTATAGTGCAGTTGGTTGAGTGCCTCCACTTGGTTAGTGGGCTCCCTCGTTCGAATACCCATGAAAGCAAGGTTAACACAAATTTATCTGGTTTTCAAATCTGGTTCCGTTACTATTTGTGGTTGGCATTAAATCAACGACACCATCACTGAAGTTGTCGTTCGGTGGTAGTAGTCTGACTATGAGTATTACAATAGACCAAAAATGGTCTAAGTGTGCTGGCAATTTTCGCTGGCACGAAGGTCTTCATACCGTATGAGTTAGTGTAATACACTAACGACGGTGCGTAACGACAGATGGGGCTGATATGCAGTCGTAGGGCATGCTTTAGTATTTCTAAATTCTATAGATGAACTGCTACATGTTCCTTGCCAGAGCATCAGCTTCGGCCTTGAAGAGCTCTGATGGTAAACTACCTCAGTCTGCGGCTTTGTTGTTAATTTCATGGTTGCGCCGACTACTTTAGAGCAGGGTGAGAGTATTATTTCTTCGACTGGAGCCAATAAGCAAAATATACTTCTCAAATACACCAAGTATTCCCTGAGAGTCCGTAATTCGATTATCGTCACAATATCTAAAAACCTTGGTTTCACTTGCACAGGATGCCTTACTATGAGACAACCGTTACCGAAGTCGTCAACATAAAATATGGGAATGATTATCATCATCAATCAAAACTGCGCATCAATAACGATTAAGCCCGTTCTCGAAAGACTCCTGCCAGCTCTCACTTATGGACTTGTTTGTCAGCAGTTAGCTACTCTAACACCTTGAAAAAGTGCATAACTTGTGATGGTAGCCTCTATGAGGTTAGTAGTAATGATGGGAACTATCGAATAAAATCTATCTAGTTATTCGATAGTTGCAAACTACTCATTTATTCGATAGTCGAAATGGTTGAACTGAGTCAAATGGCGGGCATGGTAGCTTCTCTGAACGAGAATTCGTATAAATTAAGCTCTGAGAGAGAATTTTGTGTATGCATACACACATTTCCAAAAAATATTTGTATGACAGATTGCTCACGTTTGTATATGATTTGGTTCTAGTTGATAGTTCAACTCAGTTGGGAAATGAGTTCGAATGGTTTCTTTCACTGAATTCATTCATTTGTATGACGGAAGTATGTTCGAATGGTTTTAGTTGAATGAATGTTTTCTTTCGTTCATTTGGACTTTGGACTACCGCGTGCAATGAATGCTTTTTTCATTCGTTTGGACTTATTCGTTTTATTATCGTGTCGGTTACGAAACTGTTATAACTTTAAGCAAATGAGCTAGCATTAGTTTGAGTTCTTTGGCAAACATTTTACTTTTAAAGGAAATCTGAACTGAAAGTGGTCGGTTGTTTTTTTTTTTATCAAGTGCGTGGTATATTTGGAAACTGTTTCGCCTGTTTTGTATATATCAGTAGTGGTTTCAGTAGTAAAATAGATTAATTTTACACTACGTCTTGCAGGTAAGTGCTAGATATATACTATTGTACTTTTGGGCTCCTAGGATTTATAACACAATATGGCCAATATACGTCAAGCAAGAGATCAGCTGTATGAGATAACTACAAGAAGGCGGACAGTACTGTTCTTTGCAAAATATTTGCAATATATGCAATATTCCCCTTCTAGGAAAACCTCATAAAACAAACGCATTGTACCTCCTACCTCAGTCAAAGTGATGAGGAAACGGAGAAGCGGAGATGCACCCTCCACGCGAACCCTT
This sequence comes from Eristalis arbustorum, assembly GCA_916610145.1. NCBI lineage: Eukaryota > Metazoa > Arthropoda > Insecta > Diptera > Syrphidae > Eristalis > Eristalis arbustorum. The sequence goes on along the minus strand of OU744316.1, from coordinate 102,808,536 downwards.
CACCGCCCACCCACCGCTACGGCTATTGTTTTAACAACCCATTTGGTGCATGATTGAAAGAATAGCACTATTCGATACGACGCCTAGGTGTACCGGTATAAAATAAGCGTTTTTTTTCTTTTTGAAAATAAGACACTAATTATATATGGGAAAGTAAAAACGGTCAGAAATTGTTTGTTGTGCAACATTTAACATTGCTGCCATTTACTTTTGACTCAAAGTGTCATCTCCATCCAATATCGTTTGCAATTCGGCGTCTTCAAACTTTTTTTTTAGGTTTTCCACGTTCTTCATTTCTCACATCAAAATCATTATTTCCGAAATGTTGAGACCATCTTTTGCATGTTGCTTCTGATAGAGCATGATCACCATATGCCTCTACAAGCATTCGATGCGACTCTGCAGCAGTTTTCTTCAAATGAAAACAAAAAATGAATGCTTTCCGCATGTCATCACTTTCTGGTACAAAATTCGACAACGATGAAAACATATGATTTTGTCTGTTCAATGACTTGATGTATACTAAATATTTTTCACGGATGTCATAGCAAACAAACAAAAAAAATAAGGGCTCGTTCACAACAAATGTTCGCTATCGAGACATTTGTATCTTGACGCTCACTTCATACTGGTACACCTGTTACATATCAAACCAATCCTCTGCCACCATCCTTAGATTGGATTGATCCGTCAGACAGGCAGTCAATCTCATTACCAGCCCCAAAAGGCTGTCCCCAGAGGTTACCTACACATCTTCTATTCAACATAATCTGCTTCCAATTTTCGTCAAGTGTCAGTCAGTGCTGGAGTTCGAGGACATAGGTCCAGACGTCACCGCCTTGAAATTCATGCAAATTAAATGCAACCCCACAATAAGCCTTTAAGTATTTGACAATGTTCTCCGACCAAATCCGGCACCCAACAAAAACATTTTTTTCCAAAAATAAACCTTTCCTGTGCAATCTGCACAATGGCCATTTTCACAGGAAAATAAAACGAAATAAGACCTTCATGCCAGTCATTTCGAAATTCCACAAATACCCAGCACAACAGACACAAAGGCTGCACATAACACGCGCTCCCGTTCAGAGGCTCTAATTAATTATTCAAGCACAAATTAGTTTCCCAAATATGATTTGCACGAAGGGCGTGCAGCGGTGTTTGAAAACGAAAAAAAGCAAAACAAACTAGAAAATCCTATGAAACATCACAAATGAATGGCTGACTGCAGCTAGCGCACAAACGTTTGTAATTACGGGTACATTGTGGTGGCAGAGGAGCATTGTCTGGCTGGCAAGACCTATAAAACTACATTACGTTCATATTAGATGCAATTAGTGCTCGCACGAGTTCGCAGACGTGGGGTCGTAAGTAATTGTGATGATTTTCTCTGTGCCCGACCAGAGCCTCGGTGGATGACTTTTCGAATGAATCGTACTCGTACTCAGTCTCGCATGAAGTCTGCTCCACTTTTAAATTACACACGAACCCAGAAGGGACGAAGGCATGACATGACATGGGATGCGCCCCATGGGGAGCACACGGAACACCTCGTTTCGCTGTTATAATTTGTAAACAATCTCCTGATTATTTTGCCCGATATTGTCACGGGGAAACATGTGTATCTGCAAGCAATGGCGCTGTCGCCCCAGCACTTGTCTTGTTCCCATTTCAAGACTCCGCCGGGTCTGCTTTCCCCGATTCGTTGAAAGTTTACGTTTGGCTGTGCTGAACAAGTTGAATCCCTCCTCTGTTCAGGTGGATGTGACACACGATGTTGTGTGAAGTTGTAACCAAACAGGGGACTTAAAGTTTTGCTGTGCTCTTATTGTGGGGGGCGGCGGAATTAATAGTCTCTGTCATCCGTTTACGCTGTGCGGTGTTAATAGTCATCGACCATGGACTCGGATTCGCATGCAATATGCTCTCAAGCCTCGAGGGGCTGAAGGGAAAAGTTTTCAAAACCATCCAAGGCGTTGCTTCTTCGGAAACCTCTTCAGACGACCACGAACACTCGCACGGAGCGTGTATCCAAGTCGGTTTCTGTTTTTCCGCCTTTTGTTTGACTTTCGAAAACAATATCTCGCAGAAGTCTTTTGACAACGCAGCTGCGCTTAGAGCGCTTCTGGCAGTGCGTGCACTTTTGTTGCTCGGTTAAAGAGGGTGTGCTGAAGTTTTGTTATTAAAAGGTGGCCGCCCTAAGGGGTGTGTGGACGCATCAGATGCATTTATTGGACTGCAAATTGTAAACAATGGACAAATGCACCGGGACCATGTCACAATAAGGGCACTTGTGAAGTGAGCACGACGATGTCTAGGTTGCCAGGTGGCGGTGTGAAAGAGCGTTGTTGTCGATCGATACAATGGTGAGAGGTGAGAGTTCAGGATACACCGATTTGGCAAACAATTTTAAATGAAGTGCTCAACTTGCTGTTGAATGAAATCAGGTCACGTTGACGTCAGGTTTCTATGGCTGAGGGATATGTGACGGATGACTGGTTAGGAGTCATCTTCGACCAAGATCTCAAAATGTGTAGGACAATGAAAACTACGTGTTTGCTTGCCAATAACATTCGAGGAATTACGTTACCTCGAAAAATCGTACAATATAGGTTTTCTAAGAAGGATCATGATTCTGTTACGTTGGCGACAGTAAATGTTGATTCATAAAAAATACCATCCGATTCCCGAAAAAATCTTTGATCAAAAGCAAATGTTATACCGGATGACCAAATAAGAACGATAGGAAATGATATTTAAAAAAACAACAACAACGTAGTGACATATAAAATGAATATCCTAGTTACGTTCCATTGTGTCCAAAGTAAAACAGAACTCCATTGAAAAGGTCACCTTGATTTCGCTATCAGTCCTCCATGACGTCCTCGGGGACCTGGGCCTCTCCAGCCAGCACGATATTTCGCCATATGCCCCCAGCTGCGCACACCAAGTTTGGAGAAGTCTTTTTCCAAATGTGTGCGCCATCTCGTGTGAGGACGTCGTCTGTTGCGCTGTCCCAATGGCTCGGTATCGAAGACTTTTCGGGCCAGAGCTGTAGTGTTCATCGGCTCGAAATGACCTAGCCATCTTAAGCGTTTTATCCGAAGACGCTTGACTAGGTGCATGGCGCTGCACAGCCCTTATAATTTGTGGTTGGATCATCTCCTCCAGACGCCATCAAGGAAAACAGAACCAAAGATCGCACGCAGAAGTTTTTTTCTCAAAACGATTAAGAGCTTCTTCATCCGCCTTGAACAGCGTCCATTTCTCTGAGCCATAGAGCAGGGCAGGGATGATCAGAGTTTTATATAAAGTCATATTGGTGTTCCGAGAGAAGGCTTTGTTATTTCATTGCCTCTTGAGCCCAAAGAAGCATCGATTGGCAAGAGATTCTCTAGACGAAGTGCTTGACTACCTCAAAGTTTCTGCTGTCCATTATTACGCTCTGTCCGAGATGGCGATGTTGTGCGTCCTTCCGTGATGGCAGCATGAACTTTCTTTTGCACTGCTATGGCCCAGACCAATTTTAGTCGTTCCACCTCAATTCCAGCAAACGCCTTATTGGGAGCTCGCTGTGTTCGTCCAATCACGTCAATGACATCCGCGTAAGCAAGCAGTTGAACGGACTTTTGGAAGATCGTGCCTCTAGTATTGGCGTGTGAGTTTCGCACGACCTTCTCAAGTATGATGTTAAAGAAGTCACATGACAGCGTGTCGCCTTGCCTAAAACCTTTTTTGACATTGAAGGTCTCGGTGAGTTCGTTACCGACCTTGATGGAGCAGCGAGAGCATTCCATCGTCATCCTGTACAACCTGAGGAGCTTTGGAGGAATGTCAAAACTAGACTTGGCGTTGTATAGCTCGTCTCTAAACACAGGTTGTTGACAAATGGTTTCAGGCCTTTGCACAAAACAGCAAAGATGATGTTGTAGGCGATGTTGAGGAGACTAATCCCTCTTTTGTTGGCGTAGTCAAATTGGTCTCCTTTCTTGGGGACCGGACAAACACTGTCCAATACGTGTGAAGTTATTTCGGCAAGAGCATATGGTGTGTTGGTCTTGGGTGTTTAGTCAACATGGTAGTATAAACTATAAACTTGACGTGGCTGGAAAATTAAATCGTTTTTGGATCATAAATAAGAATTTATATAACGTCGATAAAGTCGCTCTGTTCTTGTAGTGATCATTTCCACATTTGCTATTTTTTGTAGAGAAATACCAGAGTAATTTGTAGTTTGCGTAAATGGCAATTCGCTCACTTGCTCCAAATAGGGAACCAATACAATATTATGGGTTGAAAAATTGATTTCAAAATTATGAGTATATTTTCATCACTTAGTTTTGATTACGTGCATATACAAGGGTATAGAATTCTGGCCGTTGTATTAATCTTTTTGATGTTTTTTTTTTGGATATGGAGGCTGAATGGTAATTTCTTATCTTGATTTATTCCAAGATATTTTGCATTTGATTTCCATTCAACCTGAGTACCTTGAGAGAAAGGTTGTTGCTTGGAAGAAAGTAAGCTTTTCTTTTACAAGTAAAACAGAAAGCTTGAGTCCTTGAAGCATTAATGTTTATTTTCGAATTGTGACTATACACTAAAATATTAAATAATCCAGATTGGAGATTAGTTTCAACATTGAAACCAACTGAATCTGAAGAATAAATGCAAGTATCGTCAGCAAATAAGACAGTATTACAGTCTCTCAAGTTGGGGAATCAAGAGGTGTAAATGTTGAATAAGACTGGTGCCAGAACGGATCCTTGAGGCACACCTGCTTTGATTGATTGGCTGTTAGAGAATGTTTCATTAATATACACTTTAAAGCTTCGAGACTTAAGAAACGGTTGTATACATTTGACTAGAAATTTAGGAAACTTAAAGTTGACTAGCTTATGCATGAGGCCTTCCTGCTAGACAGTGTCGAAGACCTTTTCAATATCAAGGAGAACTGCGTTATATTTTAAGAAACAAAATCGTGATAGAGCAAGCAGAAATGTCGGACTTCACACCATTAAACTTTTTTTTACCGGATGGGATTCAAAATTTTATTCTTTCCTTCTAATTTCGACAAGGAAATGCATTTTCTTCAAAAATATTGAGTTAAATCGAAAAAATCCACAGTTGAAAGTAGGCTGGTCACTAAAAGTTCGAATTACCGATGTAGTACAGTATCACCTCCAGTTTAAACAGTCTGGTCGAAATCAAGTCACTGGACAATGTTATGTTTTTTGTGGAGGTGTTTCAGCATCCGGAGAGAACGTTGCCACACCGAGCAATTGCGAGGCAACGAACTCGGTAGGTGTGGGACATCTTGTGTGGGACTTGTTATAACAATCGGAGGAGTGCCAATCCTTAATATCCACACAATCAAAGCCACGCACTCCAAATGATGCCTTAAAACAAGTGACATTCATGCTCATAGTTTAGGCGCTAAAGACATAAATGCCAATGGAGCCACTCTGCTCTGGCAACTCGTATACATTTACACTTAGTGGCTTACTCAGACAATCGGACAGCGTTTCCAAAATCGAATTAAAGCTGGTGGACTTCAACACGGGACGGAATCAATCCATAATGAGCACCAGGCTCACACAGATCAAGATCCATAAAGGAACTTCACGGTACATTAATCCAGCAACCGATAAATAAATAAATTGATTAGATTCCAATCCACTTCCAGCATTGCTACAGTATTCTATCGAATGGCTGCATTTTTTTTTTTTTTTTGCTAGCCAATGCAAGAGCGAAGAAGAACTCAATCAAGGAGGAACTCAATCTTACTCTGAAAAGCTAATGCGAAAGTAACGCGCTTGTTTCATATGAGAAATATTGTTAAAAAAATTCCGGTTAAACGATTATGAAGACAATTCCAAGAGAATAGACGCTTCCATTCATTAAGGTTTTTTTTCTTGATACTGAACTTGACAGAGCAGTTAGTAGTGACACCTAACCTTACAACTGAGAGTTGATTTCATCTCTATGTTCTTGCAGTGCTTACTGGGGTTTCAATTTCTTATGGCGAGTGAAGAGGACCTTCAGTTTTGTGCTGTGGGTCAACGCTAACTGACATTTATTAAGGCTGTCATCTTTAGAATTCGTTAGACTAGGCAAGCACGCTCGTGTGAAAATGAAACTTATGTTGCATGAGATCGAACCAAAATCTTAAAAATTAAAAGTTTTTTATATCCTTACCAAACGGACTGGTCGATCGATAAATAGATTAATTCCATGCAAGCAGAAGATGTGTTGCAGACTAGTTATCCTAGTCATCTTCTCAACCATCATTTTGGGCAATTATTCCAAGCACCTACATTCCAGTGTCCAACAGTGCCAATGAGTATCCTTCGACCGAGACTTTCAACCATCTGTGATATTCGATTATGACTAATGACCTCCTAAGGAAAGTGCATCGACAAACTTTAGAATTCTAAAAAAACAACTTTCAAGGATAGCTGCTTGAAAAAGGACTTCATCAGAATAGAGTTGAGTTCGAAGAACTTTGTACAAACGAGTTAAGTTTGTCAGGTAAATTAAACGCTTGTTATTAAAATACCAAATCCTGCTAATGGCATAGATGGTGTCGTAAACTGTGGCACATGCATTCCGCCCGAAATAGATAAAGTTGAAGGAAGAGTAAATAGATTGGTGCTGGGATTTTGTCAAAATTAATAAGCGCACTCCTATTATAGTTAAAGACAAAGTTTCACAGGCTATATCATTTTCATAATGAGGAAATTCTCCAAAGTACACGACAAAGTTGCAGTTGAAGGCAGCGACATTAGTGTTCATTCCGTAACCCGGCTGAACCTGGTGACAGCATCGAACAGCGATGAGAGGAGAGGGTGAACTTTCAGTTCAGTGATATACACAGGTGCATGGATGTCTGTTTGTTTTCGGGGAACTATATTTTACAAGCGAGAAGTAATTTCGTTGAACAAATACGCACGAACGTTGCCAGAGTAACTTGAACCACATGCTTTCGTGGTGTGACGGTGAGTGCCTCCACCACACTGAAATTGGGTAATTCTCAGAACCTTTAGTTGAATTGATTTGTGAGACTCTTGCACCAATCGGCTTACAATGGGAAAGTCTGTCATGGATCTTCCCCGAAGAGCACATGTTGTAGTGTAACGATGGGTTCTTTAACTCTACGTCGCTCAGGATGAATCATCAAGTATTGTAGCGAATGAAATGGGGATCATAGGAGTACCGTCGCCTCAAAGTGATGCTCACAACTTCAAGGGAGCTGATACTTACTTCCATGTAGGCGTAATGAGTGTAGGCAGGTTAAGCCCACCCGGTTGTACAATCCGGAACAAGAAGATTCTGTTGCTTGTGCTCAGATTGTGTGGAGGAAATTCTGGTGAATCACATTTCACTTTCATGTCAAAATAGGCCTGAAATGTGAGACATTCAAGAATAACCAGTTCACAAGCTGTTTTCGGAAAAGGGAAAACCTCTGAACTGTCATTCAGTGATTTTCCATGAAATTGAAGAAATATCCCTGTGATTGAAGCAGATACACTGTAAGCCGTAATCGTAGTAGTTAAAGGCTCACAAACGCAGTATCAATCGATATTTTTACATTTATGGTTGCTTCGTAGAATTTCTCTGTGTAGATTGGCAGGATTTATAGAATTTTACCTTATGTTCACTGAATCAATACTCGATGATCACACCAATTACGTCATCAATCATAATTATCAGAGAGTCGAGGGTCCAAGCCTGAGCAATTCTTGCTATGTATCGATGACGGCCTTGGACACACTGCTCCTAGTCATCAGGACCAAAAAGGCTTGCGTTCTCGATGACTTGGTTTTTATAGCGGAGGTTCGGTCTCCTTTCCTTCTTGCACCAAGAGGTTTCGATTCAAAGACGCTCATACGTATCCGATGTAGAATTTTTCTTTCGAAAGGGGCAAGAATCAGCTCGGCTGTTTATTCATCCAGCTTTCGGCTTCATATAGGAAAACTGGCAAAATATGTGTTTTGTATGCCCCGATGTTGGTCTTTTGAGGCAGAATTTTTAGCCCGTCGCTTGACAAACCATTATGACATTGGTTACCGTGCACAATTCTACGTCGTTTGTAGAGCCCACAAACTCCTACAAAATTTTATATATCGATTATTGTGTTTTGTCACAGATCCTTCCTCGAAATCATTCTTGGACAGCATATACGTATTTTAAATTGTTCTCATTGACCTGAAGACCAGCTTGTTTCGCCTCTTCTCCAATGCACCTTAAGCCACTCTTAACTACGACGCCTTCGGACCACGGGACGATGTTGATATCAATATCGGCTCTGTAATTTGTCCAATTCGACGGTTGGAGGGTTCTCTGCACTGATTTATTTGCGCTGTCGTGCGGTGAGCAAAAGTCAACATGGAAGGCACTATCTTCTCCAAGTCAGTCCAGCTGTTGGGATACGTTGATGACATCGACATTATCTCGCTGTCCCAACGCGCCGTAGTGGAAGCTTTCACGGCAATTGAGGAACAGGCGAAACGAGCTGGTCTAAGGATCAACAAGGATAAGACCAAGTATATGCTGTCCAGCAAAAAACGATCCGCCGCACACCACCTAGACCAAAACGTTACAGTCGACAGCTACAATATCGAGGGTAAACGAGTTTTTTGTCTACCTCGGACCAAACGTAAACTCGGCGTAAACTCGGAATCGAGATCCGACGTAGAATCGCCGTTTTCAACCGATGTTACATACTTCTGTTTGTCAAAACAACAGCTCGAAACTCCGAAGGACCAGAGTCATGCTCTACAAAACCCTTATCCTGCCAGTCCCGCTTTATGGATCTGAAAGCTGGACACTAAGTAAAACTGCAGCGCTGATTCTCAGTGCCTTCGAATGAAAAATTCTACATCTTATATATGGTCCCGTCTGCGAGGAAGGCGAATGGAGGAGAAGACACAACCGCGAACTCTACGAGCTGTACAAGGATGTGGATGTAGTCCGGAAGGCAAAAATCCATCGACTACACTGGCTCGGCCACATCGAGCGAATGGACAACAACACTCCAGCAAAGAGGATCTTCGAATCCGAGCCTCCAGGTTCGAGAAGGAGAGGAAGACCGAACCTCCGGTACAAAGACCAAGTCATCGCGGATTCAAGACAGCTTTGCCTTGATAACTGGAAGCAGCGTGCCCAGGACCGCCACCGATTGAAGGCAGCAATTGCTCAGGCTCAGACCCTTGATGGTTCGTCTGCCTGATAAGTAGGTAAGTAATCACCGCAATTAGTTTATGATACTATTCTTTGTTGCCTTTTCGGTTCACACTTAAAACACTTTTATCACTTTTATCCAAGATCCCAAACTAAATTGTCCTGCTTCGGCCGTCGTTCCGATATTTATATCAGCCAGCATTCTCTCCACAAAACTCTGTCGCCATTTGTCTGTGAAATTTTCTTATTGGCACTCTTGTATGTAAATACATTCGGGGTTTGTTATGTATAACGTCAGGGTGGCGACGGCGCGGCACTGTCTCGTTCGCATGCAACACACCAATAGTTTTCCCCTCCGCCACTATGTACAGGAACCCGTCTGCTTCATATGCTGAAAAGGTGGTGACGGTTTGTGTGTAGCGTTGTTATAACGACGGATTATAGCTACTACTCCGAATGGTGTTCGATTATTAGCCACAGATGGCGCTTTTGGTGGTTTGTGTCCACGTAACAATATAGAGCATTACGTGCATGCTATGCCACTCCCAGATCATTTTCCAGTGCCAGATTGAAAAAAAAATACAAGACATCAAATCTCCTCGCCACAAGCCTGTGCAAGCTTAAACCAAACTTGTGGTGTACCGAGTATCATGGTCCGGCACAACCTGATCAATATTTTCGGGATCCTGAAATCGGCCATCGAATCGAAAAGCTCCTTGCGATGCGGCCTTAAATTCGGTGAAAATTTAGTCCGATTTGAAACCGGCTTGTATGCTCCAGGATTGGTTTCAGTCTATTTGCTGTCCCGAAAGCTGTACTACACATGCCAATTATTGCTGTGCAAGACGACCTGGAGGCGTAAGAGGAATAAGAGGGCAAAGAGAACTTCATTGACAAGAGTTAGGATTTAATATCATTCCATATCATTCTCACCAGGTTAAGTCCATGAAGCAATTTTTGGAAGTACTTCTTAAATACATCCACTATTTCCCGCGTGGCAGCTACAAGGCATTATGCCTTCTCTTTACAAAAGTTAATTGTTCCTAGATTTATCATACCCCTGAGCTGGAAGGTCTACGGGAGATTAAGTTTCTTCTGCTCTCGTCCTCTAGCCCAGAAATACTTTTGTGCAAGTCTTGTTTTCCTTTGCAGAGCCCTTTTGGTACGCCTCGGCGGTTACACATCTCTTTTGCTTGCACTCGCCATTATAACACTGGTTAAAATCACTGACAGTGCTTACAGCTTAGTAATAGCGTGACCAAAAAATAAGCTATGATGTGTTCAACAGGTCCTCTCCAGCTTCCGTGTTCTGTGTCTAGATGCTTATAGTTCCCCGCACCAGAAGTATGGGGTCATGCTCGACTTGTGTGAGTCACCTTGACGCTAGCTGCCTCTGATGCTATGTCACGAGGTTATTTCGAGGTTGACGTTGAAGAAGTCAAACAACAGATCGTTGATTTAGCGAAGACAACCGACCAGCTTTTTTCCTCTAAGAATGGTACTCGTGAAGAATTGGGAATATCCGAACAACAGCTGTTTTTCAGATTGAGTGAAGACATACGACCGAGTTGCTCGAGGTAAACTCTGGAGTGCTCTACGGGAGCATGAGATTGAGGGTGCTCGTTTGAGGGCCATTCAGTCCCTGTACACAAGCCGCAGCAGCTGTGCTTAGGTTCAGGACATTGGACTTCGCCAAGGGCGAGTCTTGTCACCTCTCCTTACTTACTTATATCTATGTAGCGGCCGTTGCAGTGCAGACGAAGTAAGGAACGTTTTATATTGGGACAGTTGAGGGTAAGTTATCTGCTCTTTGTAGATGATTTAGTTACCCTCACATACACCCAGACGGCACAACAGCGCGCACTAGATAGGTTTGTGGTGTGTGCAGATGCTGGGATGAAGGTCGACATGGACCAGGCCAGAACGCCTGTTCCGTGTACTCTACATGTAAGTGGAGTCTCGTTGAAACATCCCGAGCGATGGGAGGAGTAATGCTGAGCTTGCTGCAGAATTTGCCAAGATGGATAAATATTGAAACAGCATCTAAGAGCTGTAATCAGAAAGACCGAGCCTGGTGACAAAGCCAACTCAGTATTTGTTACAATTCTCACATACGGTCATGAAATTCGGGTAATGACCGAACGAATAAGATCGCGAACACAAGCTTCCAAATGCGATTTATTCATGCCGCTATATAAGTTACTCGCCGGGATCGGATGAGCAACATGGCAGTGCGCGAGGAACTCAATGTTCTTCACCGAACGGAAAAAGCTATGCTTCGATGGCTTGGACACTTAACACGAATGTTCCCGTCTTTCGAGGCCTGCCTTAAACGCGACTTAATAAGAAAGTCGTCAAATTGGAAGACTCTGGACGAGGTGGCTGGTCCTCGACCAAGACTCGCTTAGTTGCGTTTGGGCATAAATCCTGAGGAGTTAGAGTCGATGGCGGAGGATCGAGTGGCCTGGAGATCTCTAGTGAGTGCTTTACCCAGCGACTCAATTTGTGGATCATGCAGGCCAAAAAATGATGATGGCGATGTTGACATGCTAGTGAGTTGGTTACCAACCTGGATGGAGTTACAAGCATTTTCTACCGTCATCCTGCACAACATGGCGTTTTTGGCAGGAAATGGAAAGTCACGTCCAGTCGTTCGTATCCCTGCTGGCTGTTATATGAAGCTTTTAAGTCGAGAAATAGGCGGAGAATCGAGATTTGAACTTTTCAAGAATCTGCAGCGGTGTTGGACTTCTCCTGCTTAAAGCCACAATAGTTTGATCCCTCCTTAATAAGCGCAGTCAAAGGAATCTACTTTCTTGTGGATGCTTTCTTCACACCATTTCTTGCCTATTAACAGGTGCAACAGCTAGTTGCCTTTAAGTTTAGCATACAGCCGGGGGGGTTATCGTTTCTGGCCGAGCTTTGGATGAAAACTTCAGTATTTGCTAGATCCTTCCAACATCTCCTTGTCATCGTCAAAAAAGATTCCTAAACAGCTTTCTTCTTCTTTCGTCTCTGTTCGAAGAGCTGACAAACGTCTTGACGGCTTTCCTAAAACGAATGCTCTACCAGCCTTGATTTGTTTGGCTTGTCACTGTTTTTCCTCCGCACCACTTCAACTTGTCAGAGAACGTCCTGCAGTTTCCCATCATCCCCTTCAGCTCTTACTTGGTATTCATGCTTGTTTGTAATCAAAACGAACCGTCAAAAATACATGAGGTTTCGATCACCTTTAGGGCTGTTAGCTCTTATTTTGTTAACAATATGTGGTCACCCCTCGGGGTAAAGTAGATCACAAAAAGAGGTGAATGTAAATGCCTTAAATAAATCTACTGGCGGTAAACGCTTCCCTTAACACGCTGCACCCCATAGCATGGCGTGTTGAGCTCGCGCTGACCTGAAAAATCCCCATTCACGAAACGCACGGCATACTCGCGTTCCCATGCAAGTAGATACATACATTCATTATTCGCGTATTTTTTTCACCCTGTCTCAGCCAAAAATAACAGAAAGCCTTTTGGCACCATCTGCAGGCTGCAATGTAACTCCGAAAACGTCCTTGTCAATCACAGAGTCAACAGGACCCAAAAAAGAACTGTCCTTGCATTTATTTTTCACTCCGCAGAGCTGAAATAAAATATTCCCTATTAGGCCACGGCGAACGAAATGGATGCCCCCCGACTCCGTCATTTACATTTTGCTGCGGCTAGTGGGTACGTCGCTGTTTGGGCGCCACATCTACACAGTCCGTTCATTGTTTTTGAGTAAGGTCCTTTTGTTGACTCTGTGACAGCCCTTGATATTCCACTCACTTTGTCTGTCGCTTTTGCCATTGCCTCGCAGTTTGCACAGACTTCGGGAGTTTACACTGCGGATCAGGTGCAAAATTGGATTTGATTAACTGTGGGATTTCAAGTTCAAGGCTTGTGTGGGGCTGTGTCTGCTTTTAAGGTCAGCGCGTTTGACTCCTCGCCTCGTGCGGTGAAGCATGCTAAATTAATTGAATTAAAACAAGATTAATTGAATTCCCCTCCAAAATTAAGTCCAATTTTGTTGAACATTCTCCCCGTTCAAGTGATTCCACAAGTCGACTGAAAATGCCCCCTCACTCCAGTGTACAACAAGCACACAACTGATTCGAATTCCACGGCATTATTTGCAGATTGTCTGGATTAATTCCTGAGAATTGTACACTTCAAGTTGAGCCTGCCACATCCGCCCACACCAGAACCCAAACAATCCCGTTCCCACGGCATTATGGACCGGAACATTTGGCCATCAAGGAATGGAAGCATTTCTTTTTATTTGTAAAACATCTGCCTTGATGTAAGGAAAACACTGAGGATGCCGTCCAGATGCCGGACGTTTATGGGGTGACAAGACCATCGTTACGAATTAATTTTAAGGATGTCAGCTGAGTTGTTGCCATGATTTTCATTCTCCTTGGCATTTCCTTCAGAAGGAGGTTCCCGGAAATGATGGGAATTAAATTAGGGTTGCTCTTCAAAAATAATGAACACACAGTCCGGACGCCGTGGGAGTGTGTGTTCATGTTGACGGATCATCCATGTAATGGGCATAGGCGTTGGGATTTCAGCAATATTTCGTACTCATTCTTTACCAAAACAGAATTTAAGAGAAACGAGGATTGGTAATCTATGGTGCAACAAGTAGGTAGGTGTGTTGGATGAAGCGGAAATAGTTGGTCAAGCCTATGATGGCTTCTAAACTATGGCTGGAAAATTCAGTGGAGCGAGGAAGCGAATCTTCTTCTTTTCTATCTTTCACCAGCTGCGCACACTAAATTGGTTGATTTCCTTTTCCATTTGTGTACGTCATCTCGTTCGCGGATTTCCTCTGTGTCTCAGAATTGAAGACTCTTCGGGCTGTGGCTGTGGTGTCCATCCGCTCTGCATGACCATCTTAAGCGTAGGACCTGAAGACGCTTCACTAAGTGCATGCCGCCGTCTTCTCCTGCAGGCGCCATCAACGGACCAAAGAACGCACGCAGAACTCTTGCCACAAAACAGCCAAGAACTTCTTCACCCGCTTTCAACAGCTTACCCATAGAACAGGACAGGGATGATCAGGGAGTAATATAGAGCCAGTTTGTTTTGAGAGATGTCGCTATTACGCAATTGCCTCTTGAGCATAAAGAAACAGCGATTGGCAAGAGTAATTTTCCACTTGATGTCGTTCCCGGTGTTATTGTCAATATTTACTGCAGTGTCGAGGTTGACGAAGTTTGACTACCTCAATGTTTCTGATGTTGTGCATCCTTTCGTGATAAGAGCATGTACTTCTTGTACTGTGTTGCCCCTATTTTAGTCGCTTCCACTTCAATGCCAGCAAACGCCACATTGACGGCTCGCTGAGTTCGTCCAATCACGTCACTGTCCTGCACGTTAGTAAGCAGTCGAACAGACTTTTGGAAGATCGTGCTCTGATGTTGCAGTTTGAGTTTCACACGATCTTCTCAAGTATTAAATTGAAGCAATCACATGAAGGTCTCGGTGAGTTGCATCGGTGGTGGAGCATCGAGAGTTCTCCATTGTCATCCTGCACAATCTGACGAGCTTGGCAGGAATGTCAAAACTAGACACGGCGCTGTATGGCTCGTCTCTATGCTCGCTATATACGACCTTGACGTCGACAAATAGGCGGTGGTCGTCGATCTCTTGCGTTTTTCCACGATCTGCCCTAATGTGAAGATTTGATCAATGGTGGACTTTCCCGGCCTAAAGCCGTACTAAGGGCCTATCACATTCGTAACAAATGATTTTAGGCATTCACACAAGACGGCAGAGAGGATCTTGTACGTGATGTGGAGGAGACCCTCGATAGTTGGAACAGTCAAAAGATTATATTTTCTTGTGGACCAGACAAACGACGCTGATATTCCCGTCATCGGGCATGCTCTCCTCTGGCATTTCTTACAGAAATGCTATTAGAACAATAAAAGACATCATTAGCTTTTTTGAGAAATTCCTTTGGGAAGGAATTGCTTACCAAGTTCTATCAAACAAGGTGTACAGCAAAATAAGCAACGTCTGCAAATTATACAAACTTTCTACCGAAGTGGACAATTTTCGATTTGCTCTTTTTGCCTCAATGGGTTCGTCAATAAGCAATATATGCGGTATTGGTCATGATGGTCCCCGGTTCAAATACCAGTGAAAGCAAAAGTTAATATGCCTTTAACTGTTTTTCGAATCTGGACCAGTTGGTGTTGGGATCAAGTTAATGGCACTGGGTATCAGAATGGACTAACAATGGTTTAAGTTTGTTGGCAATTTCGCTGGCAGCCCAATGATTACGCATTATTTTTGGCCCGAATTGGAAGATATGCACTTGGACTTGGATATGCACAAGTCGCAAAACATGTGTTACAATCGATTTCTTGAAGAGTAAGTATGGTGAGTGTGTTGCGTCAAGAAATAAGTCAGTCGATTTGCCAATTAACTACAAGAAATATTGAGAACGCCGATAATTCTACTTTTAAGCTTGCTATAGAAAAAAAATAAAAAATACGGCTGCTTTCTTGACAATTCTCTTGCGAAGTTGACTATGTGGTACAAACAAAGTAGAATGCATTCTGATGAATCTGCAACTATTTGCCATGTCTTAAAGGAAGTAGAAGCGGTCTATCCATCCGTTTTTTTTACTCTTTGCATCTATAGGCCTCACCATTCCAACTATTATTCGCACTGCAGAGCGATAGTTCAGAACTTTACGGATGGCAAGAACTTGGCTTAGATCAAATATGACATACACGAGACTTGATACTTTATGTATAAGGTGATTATCCGTTCTCGTTTTTAGATGGCTGTTCCTTTATCGGTATCGTGTCCATTTTATTTTCTCTTATTTAAGATGTCAGTATTTTCTCCCCTTTTTATTAAATTTGCCCCTAAATATCGTTTTTTTGAAAATATTTTCTATGATCTAAACAGTAGGGTATATGATGGGCAAGATACAATTCACATAGAAATTCGTTCAAGTAGCCAGCTCATTCTGACACACCAATTTTCCAAGGCCTTGTGAATAGCGGCCTGTAATTCATAGGTTGCTCGTTTGCTATTGCCCTTAAGTGCTTCAATCGTTTTCTGTTGTTGTTGGCATAACTTAGTCCTTCACGGTTCCCCACATGAATAACTCCAATAAGGCCAAATCGTAGTAGCCCGTGGCGTTGTGGGTATTTGCGTCGTCCAAGAAGTCGTAGGTTCGATTCCAGTTCTGTGCGACAAAAATAATTTTCACGTCCTCACCTCTTTCGAATCCCTGACTATGCGGGTATTCCTGTCCAGAAAAAGCTTCTCAAACTTGGCCGTTCGGAGTCGGCATAAAAACTGTAGGACCATTCCATTCGTAAGAGAACGATTTCCCGCACAAAACAAGTGGTTGTTGAGAAGCTTAGCTATGGCAATCTATAAGCTGTAGCGCAACCCATATTGAAGGTTAAATCACACTCCGAGGCGGTCAATTGACATCGCCAAGACGGCGATTCGGAAATTTGTTGCGGAAAAGATCGATTGTGTCATGGGCTGTGTGGCGGGGTGGGCCATCATACATAACCCAGAGACCATCTTAATCCATCTCTTTAATGTAAGTAATAGAAGGAGCCGCTTATCATGGCACTGCAACGCCCACCGGTGACCAATAAATACGGGCCTTCTTGAAAAAATTCAAAAGCCTGGCCACAGGTAATTTAGTTACGGACCCACAGGGAATAGTGGATGTGTTTAGGCAGCACTTCGAACAGATGGCTTACCATGGGAGCTTTTCAATGATGGAGGCAATGTTCTAGTAGGACGCATCCACCACATCATTTGCCGAATTTGGGAAGACGAACTGGAATATTAGCTCCATAAGCACCATACATAAAATACACTGACGACATCGCGGTCTCAACGCGGTATGGAGACCTAGTCATCGCTGATGTAAGACAGCTTGGCCTGGATGGCTGACAGCAGCTTGCCCAGGTCCGTCACCGATGGAATGCTCGGACCTTTCGTCTGCCTGATAAGTAGTAAATAAGAAACACCCACCGGTGACCGTACGTTTTGTCCAGTAACTACATTCCTGTCTGTGAACAGCGTATGACGAGGGTGACTATGAGTGTTTCCCAGTAGCTACTAGACTCACTGCCTTCATTTTACTTCTCTTTTCACTCTCACTTTAGAAATAAGTTTCCAATATTTTCCAACATTGTTGAGCATTGAGGAACGCATTTTATTCCGCGGGGGTATAATACAGACTTTCTGCCAAGATTTTGAGCGTGAGAGTTGGTGTCAAAATATGAAAAAAAGTCCCCTCCTGCAAAAATTTCTTCGGGCGATTCTGGTGATCCAACGATGATCCGGGGAAAATCCACTCCGCTTCTCGGGAAAATCTGAACGTGTGCCCTGTGCGCTGTTAAATCTCACACTTCATGTGAAATGGCACTCTCCCACGCAACAGCACCATCTATTTGCAAATCTCTTAATCAGTTTAGCTTACACTCCAACCTAATGAGGGCCTACCGCTTGCCACTCGTAAATCGCAATGTGCGCCGTATTTCGAGATCATATTTAATTTAGTTAGTAAAGTTGTTGAGTGAGCGAGTGATAAATGTTTATGCTGTTCAGAGGTGATTAAGCGGATTAAGGCGAGCTGAGAGAGTTTGAGGCTAGAAATTTGCATTCTGGTGAAATTCAACCCCGATTATGCGGGAATACACCAATTTTTTTTGTTTCCATTTGCCCCCGCTATCTGGGTGTGCGGTGAGTTTTTCGTTCGCTGGGAATATGCAAAGTAGAATGGATTATAATCTTGGTCGATGTTTTGGGGATAGGAATCACGTGAGGGATGTATCCAATTTATTGTGAAAAGAGAATAGGTTGATGATGGATTTAATGCCGGATTAGGACGAACTCTTGTGTGCGGTGTGGCTGCAGTGTGTGTGTGTGGTAAGTTTTGAACATGAGATACGACTCATCAGGGATGAATTTGGAATACATGTCATATGGGCTTTATGTGTGTTCGAGTTTTTGCTCGCCACAAACTGGCGGTGAATGCTTTATTTGTCAGGAGAGGTTCCGTGTTTCTTTTTTTTTTCGTTCCCCCACGGGCGATTGGATAAAATATCTATCGGATGAGTGAAACTTTTATGGCTTGATAATAACTCTTTTCTTTTTGAAGGATTTTTCTGAAGCAATAATTCATTCAACAACAAAAAAAAAGAAAAGCGTCCACAAAGGGACGACCCGTTACAACTGGTTGAAAGTCTGGCAAATTGAATGGCTTTGCTCTCGGGGAAGTTTTACAAATCATGGGAGGGATAGAGAATGACATTTTTTTCGTTAATTAATCTCTTTGTAGATCGAATGTGAAAGCTATTGTGGTTACAATTTGTAATCGATAGTCTGTCACTCGGTGATTGGATTCCCAAGCGATTGAATCGTGGTATTGTTTTTAGCAATAATGATATGGGTGGCGCCGCACACTGTACAATGCGATGGCTTAGCTTCTCAACAGCTACTCGTGTTGTGCATGCTACTATTCTCTCCCGATTGGAAGGGAAATGCAGTTTTATGCCGACTCGGAACGGCCAAGTTTGAAGAGGTTTTTCTAGACAGAAAACATTCTTTGAGCATTTTCAGTAACTCGAAATAGGAACCTAGGCACGTAGTAGGTCCGAGTTCGTTGGATGCCATGGGTCACGTGTGATTTTATTTAGATTATCTTGATCATTGAGATTATCTTATTCATTGAAATGGTGCATGGCGAGAAATTGAAACTCATCAACAACAAGAAACGACATCTTGCATTTGCGGTCAATTAGAATTTCGTCTCCATTTGATGTAATCAGTTTCATCTATTTATTTTATCATCATGACCATGCCGGCACTCAGGCGCAACAGAACGTTGTGGCGTACTCAAGAATGTACGACATACTGGGCGGTCATAACTTGGACTTATTAAGTTGTGCTTGGTCATTTCGAGAGAAAAGTGTTGCATCCTTACTTTGGCAATGTCTGTGTTAAAGGCAGTTAGAGGAGAAGACCCTACGACGACCACGGGTTGTACAAGTTAACACACAATAGTATCACACCGGACAGGAAACACGCGCAGACGATTCTTACACGCGCCGTCCTCAATTCGACACGGCAGCAGCTTTCCCACGACCAACAAGCAACTACCACAGGCAATCGGATCGAGCGAAGATCGAGCGAGAATTGCAGCCGCAGCAATAATTTTATATTTAAGGTAGCTCTAAGTTGATTCTATGTTCAGTTTAAATATAATACAATTTTTTTATGAACTTAAACCTTAAATAGTTTAATTTACAGCGGCAATTGCTAGTCAGGTGTCTACGGATCCAACGCGTAAGCTGGCTGGATCATGTAAAGTTTATGGACTACTCAACTCCGGCTCGAAGTTACTTTCATTCCCAACCTGTGGAAACAAAGCAATCGCCCGCTCCGGATCTCGAACCCAATTGTACTAGGACACCAATTGTCTTAGGTTAGGTTAAAGCTGCAGTAAGAGGTGCACTTAGGCCCATTCTACTACCGTTTTTGTCAGTAATATTGAAATAGAGTTGACGTGCTAACTATGACAGCCAGACGTTTTCTATTACTTACTTCATTGGGGTCTTGTTGAGGTCGCAAGGATTGTGACAAAAGTAGGAGACTTGCTTTCCAACTGCAAGGAGGTGTCGTGCATTTTCCTCCTGCTTTTAATCAGGCAACTTCCGAAGAAATCATTTGAGAATAGTCCCAAACATTGAGTTGGCGGGGGAAGAACCCTAGCATATAAAGTTAATGGTGATACTCATAGATTCAGCGAGGACACCGATACTAGAGTCATTCGGACTTTTCGCCCAAGGGTAAAATAAATGGGCCTGGCCTTCCAGTTGGGGATTGTGCGTGCGAGGTTAATTTAAAAAAACATGTCACACGCCTCAGATACTGACTGCCTTCCTGTTGATGACCCCACCAGCGGCAACGCAACAGAGGACGTCGGCGTTTAAGGTTGCCCAACGAAGTGAAGAAGGACCTCAACCAAATTGATGTGGGAAACTAGAAACAGCTAGTCACAGATCGTACTAGTTAGAGAAGCTGGTTATTTAAAACCAATTCCACCCGAAGCCATTGCGCACGCAGTCTTTCACTGCAGTCGATTTGCGGCAGAAAAGCAGTCAAGTAATCTGTCAATTGCGAAGAACCTGTTCCACCAAGTGACAAGGTCAATAACCAACTAGAAGAAATTTTGCTCCTACATCTTTCAATTCAATTTGTACTTTCAAACGAAGAGAAATTTAAATCAAACATGTTGGGTTTACAAGTCATTGTACGGTCTCCTTTATAGAAAAAAGTATAGATCTTCAGAGCTAGTATTCTTCTTCTACACCACTCCTGACACGCATATTCTCACGTAATTAATGTAATCGATTTCTGGCTGCAATCGGATTGTGCACGTTTGAAGTGACACAGCCCAAATCAAACAAGCCCCAGTGACCTGCAATTCTTCTCACCCACAACGAAGGGCGTCAAGTCGTCAAGAGGCTGAATCTTTTGAAACCCAATCCAATTTAATCAGATATTCACAAAAGTGTGAGCACCAGCATGAACGCCCACATTAAAAGCTAAATACGCCTTGCCTGTGACTTCGAGGAAAATTGAATAGACCTGAGGTGAAATGCTGTGAATTTAACAGGAAAATTCTCAGAATTCTAAAAATTTGATTCAGATCACGGATGTGATGGAAGAACGATTTCAGGAAGGTAATTGTTTATGCTCATTTCTCCAACAGCAGAGCGTAGGTACGAGAAAAAAAGTAAAACAACTGCCGCTTGGTACTTATCATGCAGGTACTCACATCGGGGCAGGTTTTTCTGAGAACTGTATCCTGTGCAGAGTTTCCAGGAACACAATCGAACATGCGACTGAAAAAAATATCTGAATTTTTTTTTGTGCATTTTCAGAGGAAACATCTGTTGGGGGAATTCTTTAAAATTTGGTGTTTACTTTAAGTTTTTATGGAATGTTTGATTTATTTGCAGTTTTTGATTATTTCTACATTCATGCAATTGTGATTGAACGTGAACGTTGTTCGTCAAGTTGCAACGGACTGGGGCCTTATTTCTATTCGAGAGGGAGAGGACCTACAGAAGGCAATGGAGCTTCAGTCGTAGCTTAAGGGAGATTGTCTTGTGTGTGGTGTATTAATTGGGATATGATCCAAGGACTGCGTCAAGGACTGTCACATTTCTTTGTGTCAAAGACTTGTCGTGCGACATGTCTGCACCAAATCAATTAATTCAACTCTAAATTTGAGATTGCTGTTTTATTCCATTTAAAATTACTATCTCACAGTAGTAACAGGCCACTGAATGAATTTTTTCACATACTGATTAAGGTTAATTGAATCAAAAGATGTACGAAAGGCCACTTCTTGCCACCTTGTAAAAATTGTTGTGAATTGTGCTTTAGAACTCGGACAAGCAAATCAACAATACCATCCATAGCAGCATAACCAACAATGGAAACCGATTGTTAATGTTACCTAAAAGACATTGTCATACCAGAATGTGAATAATTCTACCACGATTCACTGGCACTGCGTACTATGTGTGTTGAAGACAGATTCACAAAACAAAACTTGTGAGTTTTATTGAGGTTTTAACACGGTCAGCAGTTTCAACCGGTCTGTTGCACACTTCGTAATATGTACCGTCTTATTTTCGTATTTTGACATCTGACAAAGACTTTCAACTCACAACTGAAGAAGTTTCGCACAGCAGCATAGTTTTGAATTATTGAGAAAATATCGAATGCTGCTTCTGTTTAGCTGCGTGGACTGCGTTGATATTCTGCTACGAGTTGAAGAAAGTGAAAATGTTGTGGGATACCTGAACGTGGAAAACAGCTCAGAAGTTTGAAAGCGGTGAACTAAGGGCAATTGCGGGTAAAATTGACGCTCAATCGCAAGGCAAAATAAGAAAAATTAAAGCAAGACAAAAGCTAGATCCAAAACAATATGTTCGTTAAAATATTTGTACAATGATAAAGCGCCACTATACGCAGCAAGACCAGTCAAGGAAACGATTGCATTTTATTGGTATCCATCTGATTGCCATTTTAGATGGGACACACACTTAGTGATCATTGCTTCACTTCCTCTGTAAGGGTTCGAAATTGCCTCGGTGACTAGCCTGGCCTAATAACCACTTGGGCTCCAAGTGAATAACTTAGAAAGTAGACAACGACTCGACGCAATGGGTACTAAAACAGTGCTAACCTCAAAATCAAACTCGATTAAAAAGGACGTAGATTGTGAAAAACCGCCTCTCACAACTTCTCTACTAGTTCAACGGTCTCAAGCTGCCTTAATCTATGCAGATGATTTTTGCACAATTAGCTAAATAAATGTAGCAGAACATCATCTTTTTTAGAAGAGCTGTTCAAAAAGACTTTTTTAAAAAATATGGAACTCATGTTGTTCATGAGTTCATAAAAAGAATTACAATTCGTGTCATATTGGTATTGATCAATATGCTTACAACGTATTAGAGGACTGAAAAATATGCAATAATTTGGATAAATATTGTAAGAGCATTACTTTGAGGTGTGTGGTGTGGTGGCCCGTGCGTCGACCCAAACATCGACGTCGTAGGTTCGATTCTAGCCCTGAGCGACAGAAATAATTTTCACGGCCCCACCTCTTTCGAGTCACTGACAATGCTCAAAGAGTATTTCCTGTCTAAAAAAAGCTTCTCAAACTTGGCCGTTCGGAGTCGGCATAAAACTGTAGGTCCCTTCCAATTGTGTGAGTATAATAGCACGCACAACACGAGCGGTTGCTGAGAAGTTAGGCCCTAGCCCTATACGGGCCACCTATGTTATATAGTGGAGGAATGGTTGAGCCGTATTGCTAGATGGACTCTATCGGCATTGCGATCACTGTTACAGGCGAAAGCTACAGGGCGATGATAAGCGACTTCCTACACAATATGATGTGTGATGGTTTTAACAACACGGTATACTCTTAAGCAATTTTTTTTTTCAAAAACTTTTACTATAAAAAATATTCTGTCTAATGAAGATAATTTTTTCTAAAATATAGGAAACCGTCATACATTTTTGGAACGATCGTTATCGTAGGTACTTTTGTACCATATTTCCATCCATTGTGTTTTCTATGCCATAACATATTGACAAGTTTTGCCTTACGTAATGTTAATTCAGGTCTATAGGTAGACGCTGTACCACGCCACGTCTTCCTTATCTCCCTGTGGGTATCACTGTGAGTCCAGCTGGACCTTCACAGTCCCACTCGTTCGATGAAGATGCTGCTGAAAATGTGCTATTGTGCTGTCCTGTCGAGCAATCCAGAGATATTGACAAACTTGGATATAGATTCAATAGGGATATCTGCATATCTTTCTTCGATGTTCTGGAAGAGGAATTCTTCTTTGGCATCGACAGAGAGAGAAGTGTCCTCAATTTCTTCTTCTTCCTCACAGCTTCTGCATATGGTACCATGGATAAGTACCCTTTTTTATTTGTGGTATCACAGGTGATTATGGCCAGTTATCGCTCCGACTACCATCCTCAAGAGTCTTTTTCTGTTTTGTCTTAGAGAAGCTACCTAGGCAGTGGGAAAAGAGTCTCACTTTTAACTAGTTAGCTCCATGGTTATATTGTCCCCTTTACTCTTGACAGCAGCTGGAATTGGACGGAACTATGTAATTGCTTGGAATGGGTAGGTTTCGCCCCTTTCCTAGCAAGTTCATCTGCTACCTCATTGCCGGTTATGTCATATGTTATCCCATATGACATGGGACTCAGCATCGAATGCTGCGAGCCAAGCACCTTGAGCTCTTCGCGCCGACTTGCTTGGACTTGATTTATAGTCAGTTTAGCCGAAGTTGCCGTTTGACTGTTATTTCGAATAGTAATATCAGCCCGTTGTATTTTCAACAACTAGGTCATTTCAGCCGATTGTTTGATCGCCAGTACCGCGCCTTGAAAATCACTGCCGTAGTCAGGTAGAAGAAGAAGAAACTGCTCGAGTTCCTTTTTTCCATCTCACACCCATCCGTAGAGAGAAGTGTAGATGTCGAGTTATTGATGGGTTAATTGGCCACGTTCTTGCCGGGAGCTAACACCGGAAGGGTATATCGACCAAGGAGCTGGGAGCAAAATTATCTTGAACAAGCAGGCAGCAAGAAATCAAAATAAGTCGAATGAGAATGAACTTTGAACCAGCACCACTATCAGTCTATTTGCCGCAGTTAAATAAACATTTCGGAAAATGGGGTGTACTGATTTATAAATGATGCATGGTCCCACAGCATAAATTGGCCTTCTAAGGCGATGCCCCAAGGATACTACATCCATTTCGCCACAGCATGTACAAGAAACCAAGCAGAGTCAAACAGAAGAAAATACCAAGAACATCCGAAAGCTACGAGGCAAAACTCTGTAATGAGAAAAAAAGAACGGACGAAGTATGGATCGATAAACTGCACCCCATTAACCTAAAGCAGTGTATCTGCTCTTTTTCACATGCAAACTTGTCCACAGAAGATGAAAGTTCCGATTTACTCTTAGCCCACGTTATTCCTCTCAATAGCAAGACACACTTACATGCAACAGGCTACATTCAAATTTAATCGATAAATGACCATCCAATTACCTTTAATCGTTTTCAAATTCACGGAACCGCTTTGTGTGTGTCCCTGGCAAGTTCATCCAATCAGCATTTACTTTAACTAACAACTTTTCACATTGTTAGTATGTGCAAGCGTGTGTGTGTTGTTTTTCTACCGAAGTCTCTCGAGTGGAATTCACTCCTTTTGCACGGATGGAGAAAACGAGGAAAAGCTATTTCATCGAAATTTCCCACCGGAGGGCAATGCTCAGGTTAAAACGAAAGCAAAATGACACAATGGCGAAGTATTTCAAACTAAAGACAATTGCAATGTAAATAATCCTGGTAATCTTGCGGATTCCAATTATTGAAGCATTTTGTTCGGTGCGAAGGTGCGATCACGCATTTCCATTTGATTGACCTGGAATTGAAGGAGGCCATGATAAGCAATTCAATGTGTAATGCTTATACTATGAATAGGAGCTTAGGCAGTATGCATAGAGATTTGATGTGAATCAAAATAGACATGTACAGTAACTCACAAGAGTATGTAGACACCACGAATTTGGCTTTGCTGTCAATAACAAAAATAAACTCTTTAGATATGGATATCCCAAAAAATTAAGCTACAACCGGTCATAGATTAAAAATGCAACGAAATTCATCCCCTATTTAAGCACAGCATGGAAACGCTTTCTTTTGACGCAGTTTACTCTTGAGATTAATCAAGTAACGACATGTCTACCCAGCTATCTATTGGCTTTCGCGAGTGACTGTATTCACATTTGAATGAAGATTAATTGTACTTTACTGCTCAATGACACTTCATATATTCTAGTGAATTTCTGGCAACCATGAACGTCTGCACGTTATAAACCTCTTCACACTTAGGCCGATAATTATGGCTTCGATGAGAATGTGTAAGAATTTACCAGGAAACGGTCGTAGACCTCTCAACCTCCGATCTCCTTCACACTGCCGTCAAGATAAGACGTAAATTCATATCATGAACATTTCGGTAAATACTCGACTCCGAATTATAAATCTGATACCAGCAACCAGCTTTAAGGACTAAATTCATACCCCTTACCTCAATCGGCTTACCAATTGAACGATAAATGGGATCTTTGGGTTTTATGGAAAGAAAGGTTCTAATACAATTCTTTGCCTAGTCACCGAGCAGGATGGATAAACCACTAGACATGTTTGCAAAATGTAGGAGCTCTACAAGGACATGGAAGGCAACGACCCAATGCACACCACATTGCAGTGCTGACGTTCTGTACGAGAAAGGCCTTGCTTGTAGAAAAAGGAACGATACCTCAAGCAACTTGATTTTGACGAGTGGAAGTAATACGGATAACTGAAGAGTAAGTAGGTCCGGTAGATTGTGTTGGAATGTTTGGGTCTTAAAATGCCATAAAAAAAAACCCATGGTTTAACAACGAGTACCGGCAAGCGCATTCAGCAAAGGCAGCAGCATATGAGTCGACGATGAATAGAAGAACCAGACCGGTTCGTGAGCTCTACGAACTTAAAAGAAGGTAAGAGCAGCTTGGTCTTTTCGAGAAAAAAAGTTCTGCGTTCAACCTTTGGTTCTGTTTGCATTGATGGTTTCTGGAGAAAAAGATTCAACCACGAACTGTACGGGCTATACAGCGACATGAGTCTAGTCACGGGTCTACGGATTCAACGCCATAGATGGCTAGGCCATGTTGAGCGGATGGACAAAAAAGTTCCGGCCTGAAGAGGCTTTGATTCCGAACCTGTGGGACAAAGCAATAGATATCGACCACAAGGCCGATGGTGCACTCAACTGAAGAACGATCTCAACCAACTTGGCTTGCGATATTGGAGGCATCTGGCTGAGGGTTTGGAAGGGGCTTTTTAGCTGAGGCCCAGCCTCACTTCGGACTATAGCGCCATAAGAAGAAGAAGAAGACAAATTAACACACATTCATATGTCGTATCATGTCAAAAGTACGTTATGTAGTAGTTACAGTACAAATTTTTAAACCAAACTTAAAGTTTATGAACACTAATCAGTCGATTTTGTAATTGATACATAATCCGACGAACTGCTAACCGGCTCACAATTCTTCGCTCCCGATGTCCACTTCGACAGGTTTAACTACAGGTTTATTTTAGAAATACTCCAATTCGCTTGACCAGATCTGTGCTTCTGTTCGTCGTTCAGTTTCCTCCCTCAAACATACAAGAACAAGAGATTTGGAAGGAATTTCCTATCTAAGCGTCCTAGATTCCACTAGTCTGCTTTGGTTAGTGCCCAATGCCCATGCCTCCATTATGATTTTTTTTTCGAAGTCCAAGAACACATCGATGGCAAGGCTAACTTCATAGACTGGGTAGACAAAGCTATTGGCTACTTAAAGTCATATCTGCCTTTGGTAACGTTCTGTCCAAGACGTCGGTGTTAGACAGTAATTCTTTGAAATTACCCTCTTTACGCCTATGTCCATTTTAGCCACTTCCTCCTTGCTGCTCACAAAAAAGCACAAACCACTCTGATTCTCGTTTATTAAAAAATGGAGTACCTTATTTGCCCTTTGCTAATACTGATTATTGTATGATCTCGCTTTAAAATTTATATCTAAAGTTAATGATTGTGGAGCGCACTGTCTAAACACAGAAAGGAAAATAAAAATAATGTTAATATCGAAGCATCATTATGTGATTGTCAACATCCAATAGAGATAACAACCAAAACTAATTGTCATCTAAAACTGACAATGGGGATTCTATGTCGACCATCCGTGAGGTAATTTAAAATCACCAATTTCGGCAGTGCCGACACGGATGGGGTGTCTACTGTGAGAATGTGGTGTAAAATTCCAGTGCCTACCCTTCAACAGATCAATTTCGAAACATGCAACATATTCTATTGACAAACTCAATCAATTACTCGAAAAATGCTTGTACCTGTTCAATAGACCCGAACTGCAGCCCACCACCCATTCCACTTAAACGTCCTCTACGCGCGCGATGTGTTATATGAAATTAACAAACTTTTCGAATAACCTCAAAACAGTGCAAGTAATTGAAAATCGCTTCAACTCCCCCCACCCCCGCACAAGCTCTTCAAAAACATTCATGTGGGCACACAGGGACTGATGTAACCACCAGCAGAGGCCGTGTGGGAATCGAGATCATGGAAATCGTATCCGGCACCCACAACTCGTTCACTGCACTGCATATGAGTGTGGCGTTTAATATTCCTGGTATTTGTTCTGCCACTAGTGTTCGTCCTTATTTGCTTTTGATTGCATAAAGTACACTGGAGCAATTTGCTTAAAGCACTTATGGTTGAAGAAATGCAATTAAACGAGAATTAAGTAATTTCTCTCAAGAATGCCAAGTGACCAGACCAGTGTGCCTTATATCAGATACTGCACATGTAATTGTCTGCAGGCGCATTCTTTGATGGATCATCCTTGGCAGACAGTGCCCTAGTCCCACCCAACTGCAATGGAATGTGAATATAACTCTGAATGCAATTGCCTGTGTGATGCTTAAGTTATAAGTTCATTTTGTTGGATTTTTGCCTTTGATACGGAATCCTTTGAAGATGACTTATGTGTAATCTAATTTTATGAATTTGTTGGAAATTCTTTCATCCATGGACATATTATCTACTTGGGTATCAAGCGTATGCAAGTGGGCGTGATTTAATCAAGGAACTTTTGCCTTTTTTGTGGGATGTCAGAGTTGTCTGCTCTTTAGTCGATGTCAATTTCACCATTCGAATGGGATATGTGCGTGGTTTTAGGATTTATGTTAATGTTTCAGTCACGAACCTTAAACAGAAATGTCATGCTACGCCGCATGTGATAAACTGAAAGTTTGACACCCCTTAAAATAGCAATCGCTGAAATGTATTAAAAACATTCACAATTGTATTATTCACATCTGAAGCTATGGCCTTTTCAATTACAACTTTTAAGAACGACATTAGCTTTCCAACACATGTTCCAATATAATAATAAAAGTTGCGCCATCTCTTAGCAAACCGCATGAATTTATGAACCTAATAGTATTCTCATCACCTTGAAAATTGTGATTAGATTGTGAAAGCTCACATGCCGATTATGAAATCTGTCGGACTACGGAGCGAAAATGTTGGCATTCGCATGTTTGAATATAACAGAAAGCGCAACACAAAAAGTTAGCGAGTATCGGTGAAGTACTGCCCAAAAATATTCTCTTTTGGTAAAAATACAAATGAGTTCCGGATTTTAAGAAAAAAGGTCAGTAGTTGCAACAGAAAGTACATTTTGGAACACCACACAAATGGAAATTATCATCCACTAAAAATTTTTTTAATTTTTTAATTTTAGAACGAGAGGAAAAAAGCGGGAAGGAAGCTTATATCCTTCCCGCTTTTTTCCTCTCGTTCTAAAATTGACTCACACTGGACATAAACATTCTTTTAATACATTGCAATTCCCGGGAAGATGATTGTGATATTTCAACTTCTAAGTCCCTGCCAGTACCAGTCTGATTACAACAATCTTTCAGAAATTTTAATTGAGGGTGCAGGAATTTCAATATTATCAAACGGTCAGTCAGCACTCTAGGCATTATCGTCCGTCTAATTAGACTCTACGACTGTCAAATGCAGCTTAGATGCACTACAATCCCTTCTCAGTTGTGTGACTCACCAAAATGAAGCTCGGCTGGGCTGGATCAGATAGACACTGGGGGATTGCGTGGAATTCTATCGAACTTACAGATGGGCTTGAATCGGAGTCTGTTCGGAATAGGTCAATGGCCCAGAACCATATTAAGGTTTTTTTTAGCAAGCACTTGCAACTTTTTTTTTAATAAAAAAGGAAGGTAGCTTTAAATGGTACGTTGGCTTCAATTCTTGAGTCAGGTTGATCTTGTATGGGCGTCAACCAAGACAATACGCGATTTCGTGTCGCTCAGACCACATACGCTATAAATGTGGTGAAATCCTTGAGAACGCCATGTAAATAATTGATTTGGATAGTTTGCTACAGACGCCTGAACTGAAGCGATTATTTCGACACTTCGATTAACCCGCAACAAATATGAGGATTCAACTACACTAAACTTGTTATTGTGTGTCTACTAAGTTGAGAATTGCGACCGAGCATTGGAGTAAACTCTGATATATATATATACAGACCTTGCTCGTTAGTGTACATTACCACGGCAAAAATGTTGCGTTTAATGAATAAATTGACAGCTACAGTTTGGCGATTAGTGAAAGAGTGCGTACACAAATGGGATTCAAAATTGTCAAGTCCCTATTCGAAAACTCTAAAGTAATGTAAATTCCACTGCAGATCCAAAGCTGATTACTTAAAGGGAAAACACAATTGGCATACACCCTGGACCAACTATAACGGTCTTAGGCAATTCGAACGTTTAAGCCGGAACTTTTTGTTAATGACCGTGTTTCCATCAGTAAACCACTTACTCCCAAGGAGAATCCTAAATCCTTTCTCCATTAAAGTAGCTTGATTATTGAGGTGGGGCGCCGGTTCTCATTTGTTAGTAGAAACTAATTTATCCTTATCCCCAACCTGCGCATGCATTCTTGTATGTTAAATAAAATTAAGCTATCCAAAGAGTACACCCTAAAACGGGCAATAACTTTAAATGTGTAGGATAGTGCTGATATTTCTTTCTGTAAAAAGAAAATAACAATATTTGACAACTTGATTAAATATTTTGATAACTTTACAATATTCACATGCGTTTTTTAACTACCTTATTCAAATGAATCACAAATCTAGATGTACGTCTATCTTCGTCGGTTGTCCGTTCAAGAGTATCCCTTTTTTGACAGCTGGACCCATTACTCTAAATTTTGTGCCAACATTGCCAACAGCATACCATCTGTTATTTGGTATTTTACATCGTACAGAAAAGCCACCAGCAAAAGCGGGAACTGTTTCTTCAGAATCTTTAACTGTTGGAAATAGCGCTTTTACGTGGTTTAGTTTTGTGTTGAATTTTGAATGTGGTAAACAAACGTTAAAGATGCGTCTGATGTTAATTGTCATTCCCTAAAGAGATATTTAATCGCCTTTTCATGCTTCAGGTTCGTCGGGTCGTCGACAACTACGGATCACATACACTATCATCACTTCCATATTCATCTTTAGTTTCCTCTGAATTGATGAACTTAATTCATGTTTGTTTATTGAGCATCGATTAACATTCTCGAACTGAGCGTGGAGTTGTAAATCCATCCATCCTACACAAAAATACCTTAAAAATTAAATCGACGAAGCTCTTGAGTCTTATAAACTTGCAAGTGCTTTTTATTTCGAATATCGGGAATGCCATGAAGGAAAATGACGTCCAAAAACCGAAGTTTGTAGATTTTCAAAAAGTGGAGCAGATTTAGAATGATGATTTATTTATTTACAGTAGAATATAACAATAGCAAATGACTGAAAGTGTAGTTAAGAACGTTTTCCATGAACCAAATCAAATATATGCACAAAAAGTAGGGACAATATTTTAATTGAAGCGTAACGTAAATAGGTTAATAACAATTTTTAAGTAATGCAATAAGCAAAGTACAAATAGTTGCGACATGGAAGTAACTTGAGAATTAATTAATTAAGCAGAGCGACTACATATGACTATAATTATTATCTCTGCACATGATTTGAGAAGAGGTAGACCGAATTTTCAGAATTAAGACCAGAGCTGTAAAAAATAATGTCAAAAATGTACCCGTATGTATTCGTACATTTTTATCTACACATCCGTTTTTAAATGTCGTTACTAGCTACTTTCGTTACTTCTATTCGAAAATTACAATTGCTGAATTGATACTTCTGATTTGAACTTTAAATAGGAACGATGAATTCATCAAACTAAAGTATAACTGCATCAAACCATAGAGCAACAGTTTTGTTAGTCTAGTCTTTTTTTTTACACATTTTGTTCCACATCACGCATGGGAATAGTTTGAACGCAAAACTTGTCCGTGCTGTGTGAGATATGTATCTCTTGTGCGTCCATGCGGTCCAACCGTAACTTGCGAGGGTAAACGTATCGATGTCTGTGGTACATGTAGGCAAAAAAGGGACGACACCATAAGCGTAACCATATTCATTGATGAGTAACGTTTCGTTACAAGGTGCTGTGTTGGATGTTCGTTACTTAGTAACGTATACCTACATTTTGCACACTTTTGCCACTAGTAAACACTTAGTCGTCACGGACGCAACACAATTCTGATCTGTTTTTTATAACTGCAAGCTGCGTGCTTAGACAATCCCTTTGGACCCCACCCTCAAACAAGTAAGTATACACCTACTTCCAAAGTCGGGTTGAAGAAAATTAGTAAAAAATAGTTTAATAGTTAAGCAACTAGAAAAATCTATGAATGCTCTTAAAAGTCATGCACTCAACCTCGTATCGTAATCAGCGGCATTTGTGTGATTACCCATAAATGGTGGCACATTAGGCTTACCCTCACATGTCTTTACACCACCATGCTACCCCAATAAGTCACGTACAGATATTTATTCAAAACACACACGCGCGTCAAGGTCGACCACACCCCTACGCCTTACATCCTAGTTCAAGTCTTAATTCCATTCGGCTACGAGCAGTTCACGTGTGGAAGGGATCTGCATGTCACAATGTGTTAAATTACGACATCACCTGTTGGCACACTTCAAGTCAATAAGGTTGCCCGTGCCCACCCATGTGCGTGCCATGAGAATTAATTCCAACCGAAAATTACCCACTAATTCTTACCCGGGCTAACTAAGATCGTCAAAACAAAACTTGGCGTTTCCCCCGTCAAATGGATTTGATACAATCACGAATGGGTAAAACGGCGCAACACATGCGTCCCACTCCAAAATCTCGAACGGATTCACAGCTCAAGCACAGCCGAGCATGCATTCATCAGTCTTCCGCCCGGGGGGCGAATGGCGTGCGTGTCTTTGTGAAATGCGTGGGGAGTTCTTAATTAATCGCTACCCACTAGCGGGAGAGCTAATTCAAGTACATCGTTATGTCGGTCGGTACATCGCTCCAAGGATAGACTGCACAGGAGTCAAGAGCGGATCTTTATGCGAAAGATATCAGTTTAATTAAGTTATTGACATATCAGAGGACACCCAGCATTGCAGTGCTTAAGACGTTCAGAGAAGTGGCACGGCAAGGAGCTCCGGCTGGCACTTTTATGTGAGCAACTGCAACTGCTACACGAAACCTCTTCACTATTTCAATAGCAGACAATTGTAGATGCTCGTCCTTTTGAACAAGAAAACACACTCAACCCCGGCTTCGGGAACAATGTCGCAACTACACAGAGGCACACGGCTCCCTCAGTGCAGTTGCAGAGCACTTTGAAAAAGTTCATCTCGCTGTGAAGTATCTCTCGCATTTCACTCGATGCCCCATTTTTTTCTTCCTCCTTTCTGTGCAACTGTACCGGGATAATTCCCTAGAAGAGGGCTTTAACACCAGGATGGGAGGGCGGGACGGCAGTATCTAGTAGCCTTGGACACCATCGACTGCAGATGGAAATTTTCAAAGTTGTTTTGCAGAAGGCGAATTCCTGGAATGATTTACGGGCCCTTTTGTCGCCGGGCATGGAGGCATCGAAAGGATTTAGGTGCAGTCAAGGACCTTGAAGGGTGGCGCTTCAGTGCAAAGATACAAATCCATCGACTTCTTGTTCATTTCGAGGCGCCCGAGTTGTGCAGGTGATGTGTGGATGCATCACGAGGCAACGAATCCGCTTGCTTGGGACACAAGCAGATCATGCATGAATTACTTACCCAAATTGATTGGGCCATAGGCTGTCGAAATTGATTGTTGACAGCGTTGTAAAGTTTGCTAGAAGTTGGATGGACTACCGACTACGGTGCACTGTGTTCCGAGGCTGGAACATGAAACGGTAAAATGGGAGAATGAGGAAGGAAAGTATGTCTTCTCGGAAAAAATTGCCATCCTATGACAAGTCATTAATTTATGCTGCCGTCATTGCTTTTGCATTAAGAGCACTCACTCTTTCTCTCTTTTTTGCTGCAGCACTTCAATTTATCATTTTAAGTCAACTTATGGGGCTCAGTGGCTGTGGATTTAACCGGAAAATCTAATCGGGATAGTCTACGGCCAGCCTGAGGAGAGCACAAACATAAAGTTATGTTTTCCGGCGAAGTTTTGAGATGCTTTCCATTAAACGATGAAAGGGCTGAATAAAACTGGAAAAACTTGCAGATTGGACATAAGAGCTTTTCGATTGGTTTTTATCACCGGGCCCTCAGTTGATGATGCCTTTAATAGAAGAGGACAGCGTAGGGGCGGGTCATTGCGATTTCTTCTGATTGGCATCGTTGCCTCATCTGATAGTGAATCAGATGAGATTGATGTTAACAGAGTTCAAGTTTGAGGTGGGTGATGAATCCTTTGAACTGGACACTTTAAACTCTCCACCGGAGTGGAATGTTTGTGAAATTGTCGGCGCATTTGTGGCAAAGGCTTATTAAATTCAATTGGTTAGAACCCAAATGTGTGAAACCCGCGAGGTGTTGTGCCAAAATAAAGAAAACTTGAAACGAGTTGCAAATCGGTTACAAAAGCAGATACCAATATAACCGCATCTCTAGGTTTCGTTAAGTTTGCTCGACTTTTGCCTTTTTCTAGGAGAGAAATGAATCTCATTCTAAGTACGTTAATTCATGTGATGACCGCTTTACAATTTAACCATACTTAGTATGTCAGCAATTAGTGATGTGTGGTTTCAAAAAGACGGTACCACAAGTCCCACAGGGGGAGTAGGTTAGTCTTGGTTGTAGTGGCTGACTGCTAAAGGCAGTCACACTCAGGCCAGAGTAGGCCCGCCCAGCTTCTGAAGAAATCATTATATGGGGCACCCATCCTGCTAGCATGAGTACCAATTGCACAGTGCCCGGTTATGACTCCTATGAGAGTCGTTAATAATAGCTTGCTGAGTCTAAGTAGACTGATTGACCGTTTTAGGTTAAGTGATGGGCTGACTTCTTTTGTTTCGAGGCAGGTGGTGCCTTCAAGCCATTTGTCATTAGTGGTTTTAATAGTGTAAATATTTAGAAGATGGTAGGCTGTAGAGATCGGCATGGAAGGTGGTACTGGCGAGTTCATCATAATTTTCAGTTTCCTGGTATGTCAAAGTGTTCCGGCACCCACATGAGGTGAATGTTAAAATGCTCATCCATCTCGTTAAGAGACAGCCGGCAGTTAGGGGATCTTTTTGAGTAGAACATGACACTGTCCAGGGATTTTATAGCAGCCTGACTATCGGAACAGGTTATATCTGATGTTTCTGCCTGATAAACGCTCCAATGATCAGAGAGCTTCAAGGAGATAGCAATGTTGAGGTCTTGTGAATAGATACCCGCACCCACACCTTCGTTAGTCTGAGATCCGTCTGTGAAAATACGCAAAGGATCATCCAACGTCTACCTATCAGACATCCGGTCTGGAGGGAATACTGATGGAGAATTTTTTTCTCGAAGATAGTGTGAGGTATTAGGCGGTCAGTGTCGCTAGGAAGGAAGTTGAATTCCTTGAGAATTGTGTTGAGTTCGGACCACAATCGGAGTATTTTGAGTCTCAAGGCTGTGCAGGCTGCTGTTTGTTTTCCAAATAATTCCAGTGGTGGGAGGTGGAGGAGAATATTCATTGCGTCTGACGGAGTACTTCTCCCTGCTGCGCTGACGCACAAGCAGTCCAGTCTTTGTACTTGATTGAGTGCCTTGCAGTTGATAGCTTTGTTAAGTGCTGTCCACCAAACTGAGACGTAAAGAAGTGTCGGTCTGACAATCCAGATGAAAATACAGTGAGCGATGCGTGGTTGTAACTTTTATGGTACACAGCGGGTGTAAAACTCGACTTATTTATCACTCAATTCTAAAAAAAAAAATATTGTACGATAAACGTGCATCGAAAAATATATCATATCACTTGGCTGTCCAGATGCTTACACATCTCAAGACCCTTTCGCCTGACAATACTGATGAATCAAAGGTATATGCCGCGTCGTTTCCGTCGGAGTGTGTGATCGAGTCATCAGAAATTAAGTTTAACGAACAACTGCTGTAAACTAGTCCCCTGATGGACGTAAGAACCATGTAGAAATGCACATATAAATGTTGCGATTACAAATTCTTCAAAGCAATAAAACAATTTAAGACACATCACAATTGCTTTAGGTTTTATTTTAAAAATTAATTCTCAAGTCCTTATTGGAAAACCCGACGCGGACGTACAAATAAGGACGTACAATTTAGAGGTTAAGCATTTCAATTATTTGTAAAGTTCTTATGGCACACAAGCCAAGTATTCAGTTTGTCACTCAATTTACTAAAAAATTAAACTAAATTGATGTCTGCCTTTTACTACAGTCTATAGACGACACAAAAATGAAACTCAACTCGTGAGGAAAAGGCATACACATGCTTAGTAGTTATTTCTTAACTCACTGAATTCATTATGCACTTCACCAGGAATGAATCTATTTATCGTCTGCACTATTCAAGCATTCTCGGATATAAAATGCTTTTTATGAAGTCGTGCAAACTGCATATCAATTCTCAGATGCTTTAACAAAGATATTTCACTCGTATCTCATTCTCAGCTTTATGATGCGGTATTGGTTAGACATGCTGTCGTCAAGATGATATGCATTCTTTTGCTTCTAGGGGAAAATATGAGGTGTCGGTGACCTTGCACAGAATGGAGCAAGTTTTTCTGAACGAGACATGCTGTGTCTATTTGTATGTACACTCTTGATCTTCATCAAAGCGTAGCACCATAAATTGTTCACTTCATCACTTTAAACCTTGGCAAGTGGCCTTGTGTGTCACATCCTTGAAACTCAAATACTCCTCTAACCTTTGCTTAACGACACCCTTTGTACTTATTGAAAGATCAACACAAGTTTCACACTTACTATGAACCCATTCAACCAATTACAGCGAAACTACAAACAGTCATTAATCAACGCCTGAATTGCTCTTAACCGCAAACAGTCAGCAAATCCTAGAAAATCATCATCATGGTCATGAGTGGTTGCTTTTATTCCGAAGCATTCTATTCGCTTCTTTTTCCATTATGGCAATATTTTCGACTAGAGATGCACAAACTCATTTATCACATGTGTTTAAAAAATTATATTTAAAGAAATAAATATGTGTGTGCATGCCTCTGTGTACGGTAGCATTTGTCATACACTTGAAGCGGTACTCGAGACTCTATGCATTAGAGAGGAGTGTGTGTTTTTTAGCAGCGCCAAGAGCAAACGAGTGTCGGTCGATAGGCATAAACATGACAAATGGAATGCATTGCATTTCGGTGCTCGGCGAAGTGCAGAATTTATGATGAATTCTTCCTGTGCATCAGCAGTGAACATTTTATGTCAAAGAGAGGAGGATGTGAGGAATTTTAAGCAGAAGACGATTTTAAGTAATCCTCGGTAAATTGCGACTACCAAAAATGTTTACCTACTGTTTGTCACAAGTATCACGGGGGATGATGTCAAGGGGAAATAACTTAGGGACCGTATACTTTATTTTATTTCTTCTAAAATACCATTACAGCTGAATTATGAAACTCAGATGAAATCTGTCGTAGTTTCAACTCATTAATTAAGTGTACAATAATAATAATAAAATATGAGTGGTGCAACAGCTCGTAGAGGGCCAGGGCCGAGCTTCTCAGCAACCACTAGTGTTGTGCGTGCTATTCACCCCTAACGTGGTATACGGCTTATATGAGTTTCACTTCACTCACTCGATTCACGTTTACTTGCCGTATTGATCGTTTAAACCAGCGGGCAGACTACCTTACCGATGACTATTTCGAACTCACCAAACATGTGATAAGCAACAGCAATTAAGGCTGCAAAAGTCTCTCAAATTTTGAAATGTGAGATAGTGTGGGCTTAATTGAATACATTTGATAATGAAAACAATTTAGCATCTAACAGAAAAAGGCGAACTACAAGATTTGGTGTGAGGTCTTTATAACTCGAAATTGTGTTAATAAATTTTTCGGATTTGTTAAAACCCACGCCAACATTATTATATCGTTCTGATATCTATAAAACGAAGATAAATCCGAGCTCGAAGTCATTTTCACTGTCTCCTTCACAACGAATACTAAGGTACGCAATGAATCTACTGCGTTTGAGAAATGTCAAAGTTTGTATTGGGTGTTTTGATTCGAACGTTTTTCAAGATGGCCCCAAACGCATTCGCCTTACCGACAAGTGAGCAATTCACTTCGAACGTACCAACGAACCAAAGTTGCGAATTATAGTAAAACGTTCCCGCCGGTATTTTCACGATAGTGGTGATTTTTCTCCCACGAGTAAAAGACACCGAACGGCCGGTTTGTGGATATACTCCTTGAGCATTGAAAGTAACTGGAAAGAAGTGGGGCCGTGACAATTTTTTCTTGTCGTCTAGACCAGGAATCGAACCAACGACGTCATGCTTAAAGTGCATTGTTGTTGACGAATGTACCCACAAAGTCACGGACCACCATAAATTAAGTGTACACTCTTCTAATTTTTGTCATTCTAATGAATAGTTAGGTGTGTCGAATAAGATGTTTATCAAATTGGCCGTGCGTTAAACAAAAAGGACTGACTAAATGATATAGTCTAGCACACAAATGATAACAACAACTTAGATGCACAATGTCGGTGGCTTTTGGTTCAGCTTAGCAAAAAGTGAAGAGAAGCGCCACAGATCAATACAATTTCGACTACGAGTGTTTTGACGAACACCTACTCCGGCTGTGGTTGCTGCGGTAAAGTGTGAATCGAAACATCAACCGAGTTGCAAGTGGCTTTGTAATTCAGAATTTGTTTTGGTTGTTAGTTTCAAACCGATGTAGACCCTGCTCGGTTAAGCTTTATAAACCAATAACCAGTGGGGCAGTTCGAGAAATTAGTAATATTTTGTTCTTTTGTGACTCCACAACAATGTATTACAAATGATTCCAATGACGACTGAATTGGTAACATTTTTTTAACGTGTTTTTATATTATTAACTGATAAAAGACAAGCCTTACAAATTGCAGCCGTCCGAATACCAGCAACAATTTGAGGAGTACGTTAAGACTCCGGGAAGGGCAACTATTTGTGGTAACCCCTACTTATCATATAGTACAGCTGGCGGAATCTTGTAGGTGATTTCAAGCCCATACAGTGTCATTGGTATGTGATTTTTTTATTTAACATTTCCATTTTCATAACTTTTCAGGTTGTGTAAAAGGCTTGAATATTTCGTGAACGCTTCATTTCAAATACCTGATCATATACTAGTACTGTACGGAAGGCATGTAGTCGAATCTTCATTGATGGCTCCAAAACGAATCAAGACTTAAGACCTTTTTCAACCCTTCAACCATTTTCGAGCTGGTTTAGAAATGTACATTTTCTCAGAACTTGATTGCCAGTCAAAAATCACTGAATCTCATCTGGGTCCCAGAGCACAAAAGAATCGTTGGAAATGAGATCACGTAAACTTGAACCAATACCAGAGCAAATTTTCTTAGGACCTGAACCTGCGCTCGGACTAGTTGAGTCTGTGGTTAGGGCTCACACTGATGGTTGGAAAATCGGAAGTCCGCGGCATTCTTGTTGTCCCTGGACATTCTTACCAGCGTAATAGCGGGCCACTACACCTTTGCTAAACATTTAAATGTGTTTGGTTTAAGCGAAGATACTCTAGCAGAGCTCTTCCTCTGTCACTGTCTCACCTTTGCTTAGATCAGGTGGCAGGTCTTCGGTGCTTTTGTGGTTAGAGCTGATTCTGTAGGCTCTTCATCAAAGAAGCGCCTTCTGCTCTTCCGAAGGAATTGTAGGTTGGTAACACTGCCCTCAACAAATTCTTAAAAAGACGTTACAGTTGATAATGCACTTTGGGAGGGCGGAAAATATTGAGATATGGAAGGATTCAAAGCTGTTGGGGTTCTCTGTCTTAACAAAGATGTAAACGTACAAAACCAAAATGTTTTTTCACGAAATAGATAACACACAAATTCGAAGCAGAAGCAAATTTAACGACGAACTGTAACTAACTCTTCGCTTCTTGTTTTCGACCCTCTAACATTCCAGAGAATATTGGAAATTTCGACACTTTTTGGGGAATCCTTTGCGTATACTTAACTGAATCATTGTTTCCTTTAATTCAGTGCGAAACTTAATTGTGTTGTCTGAGTACTAGTGTGGTTAAACTAAGCAAATTTTGGTTGGTGTTCTTGAATAATTTTAATGCATCATTTAAAGATTGTTTGAATGTCAAGACTCATTTTAAACAGGGCCACAAGAGACCTTCTCTGCCAATGCCTGAACATGAATACATAATATCTGTACCTTTTTAGTGTGGTTTCAGGCCAGAGAAGTCCACCACGAGGCAGATTCTGAAAAAAAAACACATTTAATGCATACGGCACTCATCAACTATTCGACGATTTGACGGGAGCATATGACACCGTGCATGGAGACGAGCTAGTCAAGCCCATTGACATCGTCAGGTTGGACTGGATGTGGATAGTGAATTCTAACTGCTCCATCGAAGTAGGTAAACAAAAGGCAACAGCTTGGCTTGTGACATGACATCGTCCAGGTGTTACGCACCAACACTAGAAGCACCATCTTCCATGTGCCTGGCGGCGAATGAGACTGAACGAAGACGGCCACACAACATTGACTACGCCACTACGTCATCTTATTCAGATATTTTTTGAGATAGTTAAGGACTTCTTCTACCTTCTGGCTCCCAAGTAAACAGCACAAACAATATCGGATCCGATAATAATACTTTAGAGCAAAATTAGCCTAGTTAGAAATATAAGAAGACGGGACCATTGATGACAATGCAGAGCCCAGAAAGTGAAACAAATTTACCGAAAAACGGAAGGAGACTTACAAAATTTATTGAAAACAACTCCATTAGATCTACGCCTGATGCCCAAATAGTATGTATTTTTAAGGCATAGGCGTGAGCGGTCTATGGCACAAGTTGGTCTACGGCACCTTGGCTATACAAAAGGTATTACGGAATGTGACACATTCTTGCGAGGGGTTACATATACAAAGCAGAGTTAATGTTATGAAGCTAAAGGAAATAGGAATATATTGTTACGTAGCAAATGCATGAATAGTAATATAATGAAGTAGATCTCCTACATATGAAGTATATCCTCATCTCTGGGCGGGACCATGAAGACGTGAGGAATCTTCGACGCCACATCGGTAGGACAACAGAATTGAGTACGACCACGAAACCGATGACGCACAACCAGTAGAAAGGACCTCAGCCGACTTGGAGTTGGAAAATAGAAGATGCTGACAAAGTTTGGTAGAGGCGGAGGCTTGGTCTAGGACGAATTTAAAATTGTCAAACAAAAAAATCCACATCCTCAAAAGCACTATAAAATTCCATGGAAGCATTCAGAATGAGGGAATCAGTTCAAGAGAATGTTTGAGTGTCCGTATAATAGTGCCTACTCGTAGACAGTTCGGAAGCT
The DNA here is from genome assembly GCA_916610145.1 of Eristalis arbustorum. Taxonomy (NCBI): domain Eukaryota; kingdom Metazoa; phylum Arthropoda; class Insecta; order Diptera; family Syrphidae; genus Eristalis; species Eristalis arbustorum. Next base: position 102,767,165 of record OU744316.1, on the reverse strand, counting down.
CTTCACACGTCAAGGGAAGTCAACACTTAAACTGCTGAGCTAAGATATCACATTCAGGCCAAACCACTGCTACAATCGTTAAAGCCCGTAAAGGTCGACTAATACCCAATTTTGTGGGAAATACTAATCGATTAATTTACAAAGATACATGATGATGCCCAAAACCACTAGACTCGAAGGATTTGTGGGCTCTCGAACGAATTCCAGACTTGAAAAATATATGTTTACAAAAATGTCGGTAAACAGCGGGATTCTCCTCTTCAGACAGTCCCAGTCTTGACGACGGAATCCCAGAAAGATTTTTTTTAAACTTAAGAGAGCCTCAAAACTATTTGACACTCGACTCTAAAGTTGGACAACAAATACAAAATATTCTTAAAATGGACGTCAGGCTTACGTAACACAAACTGAAACACATTGGATAGGACAACCAAGCTTAAATAGTGGATACGCGTAGCACTACAGTTCACACCGATTACATCCAATATCGGTTTGCTTTTTATGTATTCCATGTCAATCCTCACCAAATAAAAATTCAAAAAGAACCACATTAGCACACTCCACCTTCAGGTCACTTTTTCCTAATTAATCCTTAAATAGTCTACTTGCTCTGAAGCCATGTTCACCATCCTTCCTCCATCACTTATCTTTGTTTTTCCACACACTTATCCAATAGCCACATCCTTCATTATCTGGACAATCCTCTGAATCCTTGCTCGCCTTCACATATTTAAAAAAAATCCCCAATTAAAGGATGCGTTTTTTTTAATAGAATACTTCCCGCAACTTAATTGGCATCACTTCACAAGCACTTTCATATCTCATCCCTTCACTCGGCCTTGTGTGTATTTCTTTTTTATAAATGCCGCCAATTACTGTGCAAATATTTTGTTGTTAGACACTTTCATTTTTTTTGGCTTGAGTTTGCCCAGCACACCGCACTTCATATCAATTATCGGCCTTGATCTTCGGACTTCCTAAGAGGAATTCCCGTTTTCCATTTTTCTCACTCACTTATACACTTAATTTTCATTTTCTTCAATTTCCTCAAAACCAGACAACGCCGGATGATATACCATATTCAAGCGGAGATTGGGAAGAGAAAGATTCTCCAGATTCCTCGCAGAGAATTCCGCCCCCATCCTCAGCTATTTATGAACGTAGCGACGAGCGCATGGAATTTTATTTTTTCATCATGGTTTCGAGGAAAAGAAAATTTTCTAATTAAATCTAAGTCTTGCCCCACCCTCGGCGGAATCACATTCGGCACTTGGAGCGGACAGGCAAATACAGAGAAACAACAAAGGAAACATCCCGAAGGTACACTTTAAACGGAAGATGCTAGGAAGCGCGCTCCCATCGACGCACTTATCCCTTCCGGTCCACTTTATATTGCTTTGACTCTTCCAGCAGCACTCCCTTTGCCGAATGAAAAAGTGGGGGACACGGGGGAAAAAAATTAAGACACAAAACTTTACGAATGCAAATTTTTAGCTGTCCCCGAAAAGGGACACCACAAGAACATAACCATTTGGTTGACAAGCAACCTCCCGCAGCAGACTTACTTTCGTTTAACCGTAAAAAATAACTCCAAAAGCACCAAAGGACCACCGCCAACAGACTCGCCGCGACAATTTCGGGCCACTTTAACTGCAAATTACTGACGAATTGGGTTTCACACCGTGCCGCACACGCGGGACGAGCAAGCACGAGCGCTTTCACAAGAATTCACAAATAGACGGGCCCAACGACGAGCAACAAACAAGCACCAACAACAAAGAAATGAAAACAGGAACAGGATACTGTCGCGCCCAATGGGCAATCTGAATGACAAAATTATGAGACCCCGCTCCGTGCACGCAAAGTGGGACACCGTAGTTGCGCCTTCAAATGCCAGTGCTCCGGGCAACACACGCACGCACTCGACACAGAATCACCGGGCGGATTTACACATGCAAGGACTAATTAAAAATTATTCGTCAGACGGGGGTCGGGGAATGACGGCGGGCGGTTGCGTTAACCGGCCCAAGCGGCTGATAGCGGATATCCACAGGCGGTTTAGGGGTTAGCGTACGTAATATCCACTGGGCAGGGCTGAGCACTCACGTAATTGCGGGGGACTCTCACACACGCAACGCCTCATGAGCTGAGTCAGTTAGCGATGGCTGCTGCGATGCTAACCAACGACTAAATCCAAGAAGACCATTGGATTTCGTTGTGGTCCAGTGGGATGGCAGGCTTCGCTTTCAGTGGTGAAAGCTGCGTTCCCTCTCGCGGGATGTCCCCATCCTCAAAGTGCGCATGTCCACCTCACGGGGAGGAGAGGAGTCTGTCGAAGGCGAAAGCTCTCGCTGGCTGGAAGAGGTTAGCGGCATTCACCTCACGACAATCTGCTCGGTTGTTGTGTGATTTGCCGAGAGAATTATCCTTAGAACGATGCCAGCAAGGCAAAAAGGCGTCGTTGCACGTACATGAACGTCAAAGCAACAAAACTAAAAAAAAAGAGGAAAAAAACGTTCATCCTTCAACGAAAATGCCATGCATTACGATCATTACGTGATATAGGGAACGAGAGCACAATTTTGAAGTCGCCGATACCCTCATACACGCGTGAGAGGTGAAATTGGCACATTAACCTATTCCCGAGTGGCTGCCTTAAGTGGGTTACAACCTAACCTTCCTCAATGAGAAAGTTCTTGGACTCCGCTTGGCTGCAGGGATTTGTTGCGGATAATTAGAACGGAACGGCATTGTTGAGATGAGCTAAACGGAAGTTATTCCGTGCGGGGTGGAGCCGATATGATGGTGGTGGTGGGAGATGTGCCGTTTAACTAAACGGAAGTGAATTCGCAGTAAAGCGTCCGTTTTGGGTGAATGCATCGCTTTCAAGGCCAGTGAGTGGTGACCGAGTAAATCGAGTGGAAATGATGAAAGCACGTGCACGTGCATAAAATTCTTGTTCAAACCGCTATCGGGCAACGAACCAAAGGGGTTGGGATTTAAATGTTGGTTTTGGTTTACTTAAGTGGTGCGGTAAAATGAAAACCAATCACTTGTGGGATTCCGTAGAGCCTTGATATTTTCAACCAAAGGAGTGTGTATGGAGTGCTGTACATTCTGCATATTGGACTTTTGTCCAGCTGACATCAAGCCTGGGGAACGCTCTTTAATTAAGTAGAGACACGGATTTAGAGGATATTTTTTATGGTTCAAGGCAGAAGAGGTCTCAAGTCAATGGGATGAGGCAAGCAAATTCCGAGGTTGGTATTTGCACAAATGTGAAGAAGTGCGCTCAAGAATGGGAACTACTACAATAAGAATGGGGTTACACCAAGAGAACAACAGGCATCTTTAAAACAAAAACTGAACCCCGCTTTTGACGAATTTGTAAAAGAAGCTCAGTCACCATCCTTAACCAATTCAAACCGACGTTAAGCACTTTTAACGGTTCCGTCTTCATCGCTTCAATTCCTACAAAAATAATATTTCTACCCTCTCGTGTTATTTACATGAGGGAAAAATAAAGTAGCAATAATTTATTGCAAGAAACCGTTAAGTAGGAACGATGTTAAAACCAGAAAAAAATGGATGTAAAAACTCGCAGGTGGTAAGTACGTTTTATTTTTGCTAACTTAAATGACGTGCTAAAATATTACCTGTATTGAACTGAACACATTTTATGTGTCGTGCTTATAGAAAATGTATTTTTTCGGTATTGCTATGAACGCTTCATATTTAAGTAAGAACTTACATGAAATACAAGATTATTTGCAGTCGGTGTTAGATGACGAAGTAAAAGAAGTAGTTGCTGCTGTCTGTTTACGACCATCACATGCAGAGTATGATTCTGCTGAAGTCGATGCAGATGATAATGGCGGTGACTTTATCATCGACGGAAGCCGAAATTGAAGTCGTTAAGAAAGAACGAGAATAACATAACTCACATGATCCAGGCGATATATCTATTCCACTTTTGAAGGACAAATTTAAATGGTCGAAGAAACGCTCTCCTGCTGTAAATTATGCGGGCTGTGGTGTAGAACTGCACGTTCTGTTTGATGATGTCTGGGTAATGATATGATATGTCACGATGAAATCCACAAATATTGCAAAGAATCTAGAAATCACAAAAGAAAGTATTCTTCGGTATCATGGTTGTCACGTGGGACAATAATGTTTCAAGCAAAGGATCATACTGGATGAGTGAAAGTCATTTGAATAATACGATTGCGAATGTCATCATTGGTATTGCGTTAAATAATACCAATAGGAGATACCTGAATTGAGCATTATCCGTGTGGCTCCACTAGGAGAGGATGCAAAGGACAAAGTTGTGTGCGATGTTACTTTTTGCATTCATCCTTGCTTCAAAAACTTTCACATATTTCGACGCCAAAAATGCACCAGTATAAAGCAATCATTTTATTAGCTATTTTTTTTTAATAAATGACATAAAACAATTCTAATTGTCATTCATCATTTACCCATCGAAATTAAACAAAAAAAAAGCCAGCAGCAATGGGCTAACGCAGACGTTACTACAGCAAAGTGGGTACCAAACTACAAGAAAGCAATTATTTATTGAACATCTACTCAGTAGAAAAAAGAAGTGCGATTTTTAAAATAAGAGACGAACTTTTTAAGCTAAGCTTCATGCCGCATCGCCCTGAGCTTTTAATTTCGTGCAACCTGTGTATCTTAGAGAGCGGAAGGATGTACTGCCAAATGCCCTATACTTAAGGAGTCCCACAGTCATTTCTTTGGGGCTTACTTGAATTTGATTTATCAACGAATACTTTGATGTGGTAGAGGTTGAGACTTCCTCCACTACTACACGTTCAACACATTGCGCTAAAAGAACTGCAGAGCTGAAGAAATAAAGCAATAAAAAAAAAGCAACAAGAGAATTATATTATGTATTATTATTGTTATTTCAATATAATTTCATGTCAATCTAGTATGCTGCCTCCAGAGAAATCCATGCAGACAGTTATGATAATAAGTATTGAAAGCATTCACTTTTCTCGAAATAAAATAATCTAATTAACTAACTAATTAACATAGTAGTCTCTCGAGAGGCCAGTGCTCGACAATTGTCCCAATCAGATTGGGATTGGATTGAAAACAAGATGTGAATGCTGACTGTACCGAATTATGTAAAAAAAACCAGTATTGATTTTGTCGCATTTCGTGAGATAAAGCAACCAAACGTTTCATTGAGGGAGTCAATTAGTTTATATTAACATAGGAGTTCCCTAAGATTATGTAATTGGACCTCACTCATTTTCTCTGAGTTCTCTGTTCCACTTGAAACTTAAAGCTATTTGCAGATAATTGCGTATGCTTATGACTCCGATAGTCCTCTTCACTTCCGACATAGCCTATGATCTTAACATCGTAAGGATCTGTTTTGCCAAGCGCAATATGTAAGCACTCTATCACCAACCATAGAACTGTCACTTGCACGTATTTATTTCGCATATTCGTTATGTGATTTGCCGTGTCAGTTATACCACAGGTTGGTCGAAGTGTCGTAAATATCGTTGCTGTTTAGTCGTCCGTAGCAAACGATCCAAATCAGTCAATTCCACGGTGTTCTCAATAAGTGAACAACACACAGACATGTTCAATTTTGCCAGTTGAATCTTCACGCCATACAATCCGCTGGTAATCGCAGTGCTTGTCAGCCATCCAAATTTGCCGGAACATCTTTACGATATCTGCAGAGAAAACATATTTATGCCATCTGAAACGTAGTATAACACCCAATAAGTCTCTTTGAATGGGTGGCCCTGGAAACAGCTGACTGTTGAGTAAAATTCCCGAGGAATCTTTGGCTAAGCCATCAAAGACGACACGGAGCTTTGTAGTGGAGCTGTCTGACTTTAGGACGACATGATGTGGAAGATAAAAGTGTTCTCCAGAGTTGGCGTTGATCTCCTCAGGTGGTATTCGAGCCATATGTCCCATTTGTAAATATTCCTTCATAAAACTGGAATACTGTGTGTAGAGGTTTTTATCCTTTCGAAAACGTTTTTCAATCGATTAAGGGCGGTCTAACTCCCAAAATCGTTGTAACAAGGCATCAATATCGAGGGTGGTGCACAGCAAAGAAATTGGAGAGAAATCGGTAGAGGATGTATTTAGTAACTCACTTGTTACCACCCAGCCGAACACGGTGTTTTGGACAATTGGATCCGTCCTTTCGCCTCGGATTTGCCCGCCTTCGATAACGGACTACATTTTGCCAGCTCCGATTAAGACATCGATGAAATTTGCAACATTAAAAGATGGATCAGCCAATTCTAAGCCGCTAATGTGTGGCAGTTTAGAGACATCGAATGTTTGAGCTGGTAGATTCGAGGTTATTTTGTTTAATACGAATGCATTAACCACCAAAAAGTTTTGATTAACACGAGAGTATAATGTGATTAATACAGAACCCCTAGTGTGACCAGCAGCTGTTGATGAAACACCACAAATTGGGATTCGAGCGTGCTTTCGTGGTAGATTAAGCTTCTGAGCAAACGATTCGGATACAAACGAGACCTGCGACCCAGAATCTAGAAGTGCCCGGCACACTATGAAATTTTAGCACTTGTCTCTAACCTTAGCCAATATTATTGGAAGAATTATCTGTTTTTTCGAACCCATTTATACAGAGTGGTTATTGACGATTGTCGAAACAGGAGTTGAATGGTTTTGTACAGACGTTGATGGGTTGGAGACAGTGCTGACTGGTGAAGACGATTGAGTGTCTGGCGGATGAACCAGCGAGTGATGTCTTAACTTACACTGACGACAACGAAAAATTGAGCGACGGTTACGGCGAGAATCAACATCAAGAGACACAAACTTAGCACACTGTGGTAAAATATGTTGCTCTTTGCACTTTGGACACTGTAGGTTCGATTGATTTGCTTCAGCAACGTGAGCTCGAATTTGTCCAGGATTCTTTGTTCGCGAAACGCCTGTCTGTGCGAACGATTGACAGGATTCTAGCGCGTTGCACCTATGGTCTAAAAATTCGACTAGTTCTTCAATTTTCATGTCATCACGCGAACCGATAAACTCAGCCCATGCCTGTCTTGTGCAAGGGTCAAGTTTGTTCTGCAATAAATATATCACCCACGATCACGGTCTGTGGAATTTAAGACTTTAAGCCCACGAATAACTTCGTCAGCACCATCTGTTAAATTTCGCAGCGTTTTCACATTTCCGAGCGAAGCTGTGGGAAGAGACACAAATGTCTGTATAAACGATTGAACAATCAAGTTCACGCGGTCAAAACGGCGTTCCAGGCGATCCCACGCTTCTACATAATTTGATTCCGACACTGTTATATGTTTTATTAAGTTTGCTGCGTCGTCACGTAAGAATGACTTCAAATAGTAGAACTTTTGAGTACCCGTAAGATTTTTTTTTGTTGTCAACCGTAGACAAAAACGAGTAGCGGAACGAAGGCCAATTTTTATAATCACCACAAAATATGGGCACAGTAAATTTTGGTAATTGAAGGGATGAATCGTTCGATGCAGCATTAAGTTTTTGAAGAAACTCACTTTGCTGACTTGCGAGTTGTTCTCACAACGAATTAGATGATGGTTCAGTTGCGGATTGCAATTTACGAATAGACGCGGTTAATCCAGAGTGAGCTTCAAAAAAACGATCTTCGTACTCCACGAATTCTGCCTCACACTTTGCAGTTTCTTCAGCTGATTCGCAACTCTCTAGAATTGCGAAATGTACATTCGAGAACTCCGTCCAACTTTCGTTGAGATTTTTCAAACGTACCTCCAACATTTCTAAACTCGTTTCATTCGAAATTGTGGATACGCATGCCTGCGCGCGTGTTATGCATGCTTTAATATTTCCATATTTTTGTCTTAATGATGCCATTATTATCCGGCTCTCGAAGGACCACTTATGTTTGAAAATGCACGAATATACCGATTAACCAAAGTTGTTTGTTTGCAAAATGCACGAATGTATAAATTAACAATTCATTTATTGTAAGAAAATGTTTATATGGTTAGATTCACAATGATTATAAATTAGAAATTATGATATGAACGATGATATGTTTAATTTGGCACGAATAATAAAGAAATTAACATAGTACCCAGACAGGTTGTGGAACAAAATTACCATTGGTGTTGAAGCTGCTGCGAGTGAAATCCAAGTGAGCGAGGCATCGGATGATCAGATCATACCATGTAGCGCGATATGGACAAGAAAGTCTTCAAATGCAGTCTCCACTAATTAATTGTTAGTGCACTTGGTTAACACTCATACAATATCATTTTGATTCGAGAATTGAAGCCGATGGACCATTTGAAGCGTGAACGTACGTTCTCCGATTGGGTTCTGGGAAAGATTCGCCAATGTGATTAATTTGATTGCAAAATCATTTCAGTGACGAATCTCATTTTGGCTTAATGGCTTCGTCAATGGGCAAAATATCTGCTATTGTCGGGTGAAAATCCACATGTGCGTTATAAATCACAGCTTCATCCACAAAACACACCACACGGATTATTTTGGGTCCGAATACGCTAAGTCATTGGTTTATGGCAACCAGCCGACAATGTTGGACTAGCTCAGAGTCAACATTCAAGGCGAAATATGGTTTGCGTTTTATTAGAATAAAATGTTATCAAGTCCTTATTGGAAAACACTTTATTTTGATTAGCCATAAAAACAACAATTATGTATTTTTTGTTGATCAGTACAACGTAGCTTTGGATGCAATGTTTCCTTTCATGCTTCTGAGTGTTCCAAAGTTATTTTCTTCCGGTAACCTTCGTCCAGCTTGTATCAAATACCAAATATTTCGCATCCTGCGTAAGGACCTGCTGAAGCAGTGATGCCAGACTCAGTTTGGCGTTTGTGAGCATCGAGAAGGAAGCGGCCAAGATGGGGTTACACAAGTTAATGCAAGCAATGACGCCATCGCGGAGATAAAACGGAGTATCACGCTGCATTTTCGCACTCGGAAGGCAAACTGAGGAATAAAGCCATATCTCGAAGAACCAAGATATCCCTATATAAGATCATGAGAGCCCCCGTCCTGCTGTATGGCGCGGAAGCATGAACATTAGCTAAACCGGACGAGGATATTCTTAATGGCTTCGAGAGAAAAGTCTTTCGAATTATCTTCGGTCCCGTATGTACGGATGGTGTTTGGAGGAGGAGACAACTGCACGGACTGTTCAGCGACATCGATCTGGTCAAACGAGCTCGAATCTCTCGTCTCAGATGGCTAGGTCACATCACCAATGCTCCGGCTCAGAAAGTCTTCGACTCCAACCCCGATGGACAACGAGGTAGAGGAAGACTACGCCCACGATAGGGGCTGGGCCGAAGTCAGACTGAAATCCATCAAGTCATTGGACCTCCCTCTCATTAAGCATGGCTGTTAATAAGATTTTTTTAAGGGATTTCTGAGAATTCTCATTTCAATTCCACCTATGCAGGCACATATTTTGGAATAACATCTGCCATATTTATGGTAATGGAATACTATCCACTATGATACAAAAATTGCAATACTAAAGAAATCCATGGCTTATGCCGCACCGATGTATAGAAGCCGTATTTTCAAAAATCAAGTCTCCCACTTAGGGATCTGCCCTTCAGTGCTCACTTGCAGAGGCAGTCAAGGGTAATATCTCCACGCACTCCCTTAAAATAGCAAAGCTCAAATGGGGCATCAAGCCTTCATCCTCAGTATTCCACATAACACCCATTGTCGCTGTTGCAACAGCACAGATTAGAGGAAAACCTTTTTCACTTACGTCTGCCCTACTCTTGCTGGCGTTAGACAGGGTGGGCTTGGTAGGCTCTTTTTCAAGACCACTTCTTATGAATTGCATAAGTACCTCAGGTTGGCTTTAGAAATAAAATATACACATCATAAACAATGTAATAGAACTGTGGCATTAAAACGGCGCATAGTGCTAATTTGGTTTAAACCACCATTTCTGTCCCCTCACCTCCGCCATGTCCTTAGCCTACCTATCACCTTGGCAACAATTATTAGTTGCCACTGTTTGAACAAAGCCTCACACAAAGCAAACGAACCGACGAATGACCTAAATCTGCAGCGGAGATGAAAGGAGCATCCAACCAAGGGCGATCACAATCCACACAAGTTACTGAGCAAACTTTAGACAAGGCGAAACGCAAATGTAATGACAGGCACAAACTCCAGACGGAGGGATAATGGGTCACGCCAGACATCCACAATTCCTTAACCCTCAGTGGACGCAGATAAGACCAGCAAAGTTCTCTCCGTTTTGAGAGGGAACTTAAGGACTGTCACAGTCGTCATCACAGGAGTCTGTGTCTTAAGCATGCTCATCCGAGGAGAATGGGATTTAATGATTGCTGCAGGGGATGCAGCAGACAAAGCGGGGGAGATTATCCTGATCTCTGTTGGCACGTCTCCCGTCACTGGCGGGCGTGTAGACGGGTACACTTGGAAAATTATTTTTGAGCAGCTTAGATGGTCATCTGGGTGAACATACGGATATCCGAATTGCTTGTTAATTCATTAAGGGCATCCATTGACTGTGCGTCGACAGAAAGGTGATATTCTCATTGCATTGCCTTTCAAGTCTCGGGATAGAAGGCAATGCCCTCGTCTGAAAGTGAACGTCTGACGATGCAGCGTCGTTGTAGTCACTCTTCATCATCATCGATAGCAAGGTATGGTCGACGTGTTCAACAAGCCAAACTCGACTAGATTGCTTCTTAGAGCTGTGTCCCTGTTGAGGATGTGCGACTAGGCGTGTTCACGTGCGACGAACGTGCGTTAATTGCATGAGATATTGTGGATGAAACACCTGCATCTTCAGAACACGGATTGGAGACACTTCTAAAATGGAATGGAATGCAAATACTTCCCAGCTGCAAGGTGATTGTATCTCTAATGTCTAATGATTTCAATCCATCGGACTATTTCTTTGATACAAACCGATGCATTGAATTGAGGAAAATGAAACGTGACAATTTTCGAAATAGATTCAATTATTTTGGTAGCTGAACAGTGCATGGTGTCAACTAGGTGGGATGCAGACAATGGTGCAATGTTCACCTTTCAGTATGGAAAGTTATTCATTGGGTGATGTATTTGCTACCGAACTTACTTGCACGTATGTATATGGTTTGAGTGCGACAGTATGGAGTGTTGTTGCCATATATGTCCATCGTCTGGTTGGAAAAGTTTACAGTTGCATGTTGGTAAAGTTGGAGGGGTTTTTGGTTATAAAAGGGAAACTTAATACGTGACGAATTCGCAGTCGAATAGGCAGAAGTCGAACAATTTCGTTTAAATCCCCACGTTGTTTCCACTTCAATCCTTAACAATTTTTTGTTTGTGCTCATTGCAGATTTAAGTGTGATGATACCGCATTTTTTCGCAAATTTTCAATCCAATGGCTAGGCTTTAGGTGGAACTAAATCTACTTTTCCGTTCACCTTCCTCGCCGTCGGGACTACATAAACCAAGAATTATGTATACAAGATTACTTCTTCTTTTCCTTATTCCGCTACAGTCCGGGGTAAATCTGGTCCTCAGCCAGCAAGCCTCTCGAGCTGGCACGATCCTTAGCCAACTGCCTCCAATTTCGCACTCCAAATTGGTTGTGGTCTGCGACATGAGTCTAGTCAGGCGTCTACGGATTCAACGCCTAAGATTGCCAGTCCATGTAGAGCGCATGGACAACACTGCTCCAGCCCGAAGAGTCTTCGATTCCGGACCAGTGGGACAACGCAATAGAGGACGAAAACGAAGCCAATGGCGCACTCAAGTGGAGAAGGACTTCAACCAATTTGGTGTGCGCAGCTGGCGAAGGATCGTGCTGTCTGGCGAAGCATGTTGGTTGAGACCCAATTCAACCCCGGACTGTAGCGCCAATCAAAGAAGAAAAAGAAGATGCTCTCCAATGTCCGGGATATTGAATTGTTTGTGTTACTTTGGCTTAGGCAGCCAGGCTAAGCGGGTATGTCCAATGTCGAGAAGGAGAACTGCGGCGTACTATTGGAACAAATAGCATTTATCGTCTCAAAGCTTTGCACGCTTGTAGTTCGCCATACATCATTCGTTTGTGTTTTGATGTATACTTTGGTTTTCCTGGGGGTGCAAAGCGGTCGTACTATATTATTTATAATTATTTTCTTTACTCTGGCGTTTTTTTCCTCTATATTAGCAAAAGCTTTTGGTCATTCGTGAAAATCATAAAGAATTCCGCCTCGTCCTCAATTCCCACGCTTATTTACAATGACATTCCAGCTGTCAGCTCTTTAGACAAAGCCAATCTGCTTGTGGCGCATTTTGCAGCCAGCTCAACACTGCCAGATTGTAGTTTCTCTCCAACTGTACTCGAGAGCGTCAGTTTCATCATGGGACAAATTCCCTGCCGCACTCGTACTGTTGCAAGGGTACTTAAAGATCTCGACGTGCACAAATCCGCTGGCTCGAATGGTATTCCCCCAATACTTCTGAAGAGGTGTTCTTCTTCGCTGGCAAAACCACTGCGTAAGCTTTTTCATCTATCCTACTCTTGAATTTGCCCAACCAGTCCCTAAAAATTGCGAATCTTTGTCACCCACCTCGTACCCACCCATAGCACTTACGTCCCTTCTTTCTTAAGTCATGGAAACGCTGATAAATTGTCATGAAATATCTTGAATCGCGGAAGCTTCTTAATGACCGACAGTATGGCTTCCGCAGCAACAGGTCCACTGGTGATATGTTAGCTTATCTCACCGAAAAGTGGAACCAATCTTTGCACAATGCAGGCGAAAGCAAGATAGTTGCGCTTGATATTTCTAAAGCATATGACAGAGTTTGGCATCAAGCTCTTTTGTCGAAAATGCGTGCTTATGGTGTTGATGAATCTCTGCTACGATGGATTAAAAACTACCTTTTAAACCGTCCAATACAAGTTGTTTTGGATGGGTTCAAGTCTGACAAAATTGCACAAAATTAATGCTGGTGTCCCCCAAGGCTCTGTTCTGTCTCCGACACTCTTTCTCATTTTTATAAATGATCTTCGTCTGCCACTTCTAATCCCATCCATTCCTTCGGTGATAACAGCACCCTCAGCTTTCCACATTCGTTCTGAAATCCACGACCCTGCCCCTCGGACGTAGTATTGGAATGGCAGCGTATGTCAAGCACATTGAATTCCGATTTGGACAGCATAATTAACTTAAATTAAAATTAAAAACATCAGAGTGCTTCCAAAACTCAATGCTGTCTGCTGTCTCTAAAGGGAACCCCTGATAATCAGCCATTATCCATGAATGGCGTGTATCGATGAAACCGGGAAAAAACTTTCCATCCTCGGTATCTACATCAACACAACACTTAGTTGAAACGATCATATATTCGAGGTCGCCAAAAATGCTGCGAAATGTTTAGGTTTCCATAATCGATGCAAAAAATACTTCACCTCCTCTGATTTGGCATTACTCTGTACAGCTTATATTCGCCTTAAGCTCGAGTATAACGCTTATATCTGGTCTGGTGCCCCAAGACCACCCTGCACTTACTAGATAGAATCCAAAAGCAAGCGATAAAACTTATACGAGACAACGATATCGCGGGTTCATTCGAATCGCTTGAACTTCGACGTACCGTGTCTGCTTTGTCCGTGTTTTATAGTTATTTCAACAAACGATGCTCAAGTGAGCTTGCAAACTGCATTCCTCCTCTCCTTGAATTCACCCGCAATACACGTCTCGGCATTAATGCTCATCCTTAAGCCTGCTTTCGGACGCACAGTGAAATTAGAGACTCAGTTTTTAGCCGCACCACACGAATATGGAATGCACTTTCCAGCTCAATATCTCCCATAGATAACAATCCGCAAATGTTTAAGACCAATGTGCACAGGTACCTCCTCTCTCTCTCTCCCTCTATACCTTCGAACCGTGCTGTGTCTTGACCCTGGTCAATTAAGGGTATTAATAACCCCGTGAGCACGCGCCAATTATACAAAAAAAATTTAATATTTTAATTTACTTACTAATGAATAAAAATGTAATAATAAAGCAGATATATACCTTTTTTAATTTAATATATTTAAGTTAATTAATACTGACACTGTCTCGATCCCACATTTAAGCCAACATTCATCTCACGATAATTCTTAAATTTCACCGAAAACTTATCGATTTCTCACATTATGTAAATTTACGAACGTTGAACTTTCGTCTTCCTGTAGAATCGGCAGCTATAAAAAGGTTAGCACCATCAATTGAGTTCTGGTTAAACGATTTGCGCTTTCCCCGAAAAGTCGACGGGTTCTTGGAAGACTGAAGGCTGATTCGATACTTAATATTCTATAAACATGAGTCGCGGCAGGGTTCATTCTCTTTCATCAGAAAAACCACACATTGCCACGTTCTAGAACCCACTCGATGTAAATAACTTTTCTGTAAAATTAAGTCGAAGTTTGTTGGAGCAAGGCTGGGCTGATGCCGTGATGTTCACAGGAAAATAAAATATTCCAATCAGGCATCAGTTGCGCGAATGGGAAGGGAACGGAGGACCTGAAAACTTGGTGATGTGTAAATTCTAGATTACCAAAGACATTTTTCATCGCGTTTCTGCCGAACTACTGTAGTGCATTCCAGGCAGAAGTAACAGCTGTTCAAGAGAACAAAGATCTATGGCTGAGACAGCCATCAAGGCCATGGGAATATCAAACAGGAAAATATTTTCGTATTCAAGGTATCAAAGAAAACCAAGTTTCATGAGTGTCAAGAGGTGATACATATTTTCTATAGACCAAGGAGAAGCTCGCATTTACTCGCAATGATTTTAGAGAAAACTATGATTACTAAATGTATCAAATAATATGAGCTACAGCGCTACAGTCCGAAGGGAGCCAGGGCCTACCTTCTTAGCAACCACTCGTGTTGTGCGTGCTACTATTCTCTTACTAGTGGAAGGGACCAGTTTTATGCCGACTCCGAACGGCCAAGTTTGAGAAGCTTTTTCTAGACAGGAAATACTTTTTGAGCATTGTCAGTGACTCGAAAGAGGTGGTGCCGTGAAAATTGTCTTTGCCGCTCAGAGCAGGAATCGAACCTACGACGTCGAGGTTTGGGTCGACGCACATACCCACAACGCCGCGGGCCACCTTGTTTATGACATTCCAAACAAAACAGATTAATCGCAAACGGGAAAATACGAACAGCTTATACGGTAACAATTTTGAAGCAACGAACAAATTCCTTGGGCGCTCTGTCAAGTGGAAAAGAGGAACTACTGGTATATACTAAGGTAGCAACCTGCTTATATTCAATTTTTTTTTACAATTAACCTCATAGTAAACAAAGTGCTCAAACCCATGTCCAAATTTGTATTTTTAGAAGAGTCAAAGTCCTTGAGGCGTCTTAAGATATTTTCTTCAGAATTCAGATGATTGACAGAAAGGTCGTCGGTCGAGTTTGAGGTAAATTTGTGAAGGAGAGTTAGAGGATGTTGCAGGTGTCAACCTTTGTATTGTATTTAGTAGAATTAAGCATTATTGGGCCGAATACTTTAATATTTTATGTTGACCAATTGAGGAGTAGGTAATGTACTTACTAAAGTAGGAACTGTATTTTGACATAAACAAATTGGAAGCCAGACAAAAAACTTGACTCTTCTGACGAATTTTCTTTGTTCCATGTAATCAATCTGATTTGTCAAATCGTTCGTTGCCCCCGTGTTCCACGGTTTGATTGATGCTCCACCCAAACTCGCCTCGATTTGTCGATTCGATTACTTGGGCAACGTTCCTTAATGAACCAAGTCAGATTGCGACAGAATTGGAATGATTTCTCATTAATGTTACCAATTTCATGAATGTCTTAAAAATAAGAGGAGGTACAATTCTAATGTTCAACTTCGGCCAGCTACAATAGCAAGAGATTGCCAAATCTTTTTCCAATCGCGTCTCCCTAACCTCTTAAGAAGTCCTACGACGCCAACATCAAGTATTGAAGACCAGTGGCAGCATTGGTGGTTTGACAATGAGTGTTGGCAGGCGAATGCAGCCAAGCAAGAAGCATAAAAAGCGGCACTGCAAAGAAGGACAAGAGCTGCTAGTGAACTCTACGAGCAGAAGAGGAGAGTCGAACACCGGTTTCTCAGGAGAAAAAAGAAGGAGCATGAGAAGGGTATGGGTAAGGAAGTTTTACTAAAGGGTAAAGTCAACCAGTCAAGGTCATAAAGTCCGAAACAAAGCCTGTAAGGATGATCAGCGGAATATCGTAGTAGAGTTACAGTCGATGCTGAGGATATGGAGAAACCATTTCTGCAGACTGTTTAACGGCGACGAAGAATCAAATTCCGCTGTCGGGCAGAACGAACCATTCAACCCCAATGAAAGGGACGATTAAGATCAATAATTCCGTCCACCCGACCCGGATGAAGTGATGATTGCTATATCTAAACTGAAATCCAACAAGGCTGCTGGAGCTGACGGAATACCCGCCGAGCTTTTAAATGATAGCCGCAGGCTATGATATGGTAAGGAGCGTGCACCAACTCATCTGTAATATATGGTCGGAAGAAAACATGCCCGATGAATGGAACCTCAGCATTGTTTGCCCGATCCACAAGAAAGGAGACCCCTTTGATTGCGCCAACTATCGGGGGATAAGTCTCCTTAACATCGCCTATAAGATCGGATCTGCCGTACTGTGTGAACGCCTAAAGCCATTCGTCAACAACTTGGTCGGTCCATACCAGTGTGGCTTTAGGCCAGAAAATGTCGACCAAATATTCACACTATAGCAGATTTTTGAGAAAACCCAGAAGCAATAAACGCGTTGTCATGGGAATTTTTCAACATCGTTCTTGAAAGAATTGTTCAAAACTCGAACGCTAACACCAGAGGAAAGAAAGATTGCAGAAGTCCGTCCAACAACTCGCATATGCCGACGATATTGACATTATCGGAAGAACACAGTGTGATGTCAATGGCGCTTTTGTGCATATTGCAACGGAGGCCGTGAAGATGGGTTTAGCGGTAAACGGGGGTAAGACCAAGTATGTGCTGTCAACGAGAAAGGACACCCAACACCGACGTTTCGGTCAGAACGTCACAGCAGACAGATATAACTTTGAGGTAGTCAAA
Organism: Eristalis arbustorum; assembly: GCA_916610145.1. Lineage (NCBI taxonomy): Eukaryota > Metazoa > Arthropoda > Insecta > Diptera > Syrphidae > Eristalis > Eristalis arbustorum. The sequence goes on along the minus strand of OU744316.1, from coordinate 102,750,024 downwards.
AACTTTGGCTACCCAGGAACCGCTATCAACTCAGACAATGACACCAGCGCTGAAATCAAACGAAGAATAACTCTTGCCAATCGGTGCTTCTTTGGGCTAAGAAAGCAATTGGTAAACAAAGCCCTCTCTCGAACAACCAAGGTAACGCTTTACAAGTCCTTAATCGTCACAGTCCTGCTATATGGCACGGAGGCATGGACTCTGTCAAAAGCGGATGAAGCAGCTCTTGGTTGCTTCGAGAGGAAAATTCTTCGGGTGGTTGTCGGTCCCGTCTGCATACGGGCTGTTCAGCGACATCGACTTAGCCGTTCAATTGCTAGCATTCGCGGACGACATTGTCGTGATTGGTCGAACTCAGCGAGCTTGTACCATATTGCGTGGTATGTTAAGGGACCTCGCATTCCACGTGCAGAACCGAAAATCTTTGTCCATGGTCGTCAGCAGTATTGTCGTCCGTATCGGAGGCTTGTTGTCGTTTCTAGAGCTTCATTGGTAGCGGTGGTGTAGTTAGCCTCATGCGAAACCCCCGAAACTGGGGGACCGAATGCTGGCTTAAGCCCCTTGGACAAGGAGCCGCACAAATCCGTGTCAAAGAACATTTTCTATTCGACTAAGAACGATCTAGAGAGTTTAACGATTGTTGATGAGAAGACATTTATAAAACTTTGTCTCCACGTTCACCTAAAGTGCATCATTGATTTAAGCAAAAGCAGAACTACTTTACCTTAATACTCACATATTTAGTTAGGATTCATTCTGTTTTGGAACACAGTTCCTCTCTCTTTTTGCATTACTACACTCTTGACTTTCTAGCGTCGCGAAAGTTTCATCCATAATCAATGAACCCGCTTTACGCTAAGAATTGTTTGTCGAAGTAAATATGAAGGTAAGGCGAAGCGACTGTCCAGAGAATGCGTTTCTTTTCCCAGTTTAATTTCAATTAATTATCTGGCTTCGGTCGTCTAAATACCTCACTGCCAACCGAATACCAACCGCCATGACAACGGCTGAACACTTTGAAGACTCCTCGCCTCAGTACACTTCAACTTTTACCTGTCTGGACGTAGGACTTGGCAAACATATTTTCCACGTTCAAAAGAATGTTTTTCGCATTCCCGCGAACCCCGATCTGGGTAAGAAATTCTTCACATTTTACTCAACGTCTACTGATTGTGTGCATCCGGTGTCAACGTCGAGGACGCCATCCAGTCCATATGGAGCAATAACCTTCTCTAACAAGTCCATCTCGTTGCGTTCGTTTCCATTCGAATCAAATCCAAATTAAAAGCACTCCCGTGACAGTGTACATTGATCCCCTTTAAATCCCCTCAATTCGTCAATTAAAGTTAATCCCGGAAAGCAAGGTACAATAGCGTCACACTACTGTGCCGCTTCACGGGGGAACAGGCAGCACAATGCAAAGCTCCCCGATTAAATTCCTAATGAGTCACAATATACTCTCGGGCTAATTTTAGAAATTCATCCACGACGTCTTCGCCGAAGGACATTTTATCGCAGAGCGCCTCTAGGTTCAAAGTTTGCCAAGAGAACTTCTAATGACTTTAAAACATTCTCGTAAGTCAACAGGAGCCATCTATTTGGTGGGCGGCGCTGTGGCTTGACGCGGTGCAGAAGTTAAAGAATAAAACTTTTACCACCGGGTGTGGTGCGGTGTGAAAGCATATATCCTCGCACTTCGATACGTCCGCGTAGCACTCGTCGCAGTTGAGCGCAAGCAGTTTTTCTAACAACGACAACACATAACAAACCGCCTTTGAGTGAGTGTCACATGTCCGAGCGGACAGGATGAGACGATGAGCTTGCTTTGCTTATGTCCGTTGCAAGAGGCTGAGAAGGACTCTATTTATAGCTGCGAAAGGTGGTGGACTGCAGCGATTGCGGATAAAAGCGTGCAAGTGCCATTTGTCGGAACGCTGCAGGGCTGGATAGGTCCGCAATATCAAATTCATTTGCTTTTTATAACAAGCGCAGTTAAAGTTGCACAAGAACAAAGCCGGAGTGGGCGAGAGCGCCGGCAGAAGTGTTCTTTAAGGAAGTTCACAATGCGAATGGGGGAATAAAAGAGTGTGCAGCTGCCGGCGTATTCAGGGATAGTTCAGACGAGAGTGGATAACTTTCCTGTTTTAATGGACGTCCGAGTGTGACAATGGGAATGCGGATGCCGGCGATGATAGCACTGGAACTGGTGGGTATACAAATCAATTAAACTTTAGGCTTCAGATAGAAATTGATCGGAGATTGCAGTTAAACGTGGAGGCATAATAATTGCGGCAGTTGAGTGCAATGGCTGCGGGAAGAATGCGAAGGAAGGACGAATGGATTCAAAAGACTTTCAATCTTTACGCGATATTAATTTATTTAATCCCGATGGTCGTTCATTGTTATAGTTGATTAAAGATGTGGAGTGTGACTATATGTAGCAGTTTTTTTATTTATTATAGTGGCACAAGTTTTACAATGTATTGCATTCAATTTGTTGCATCACCTCCCTACTAAAATATTCATATAATCCTTAAATAATTTATCACAGAAACATTTGAGTTTGAAGGAAATGTCACAAGTACCACAAAATTCCTAATCTCTTTGGATTGAAGAGAGAGGTGGTTAGTCTTGAATTCGAATTGCTGACTAGAATGCTTTAGAAAACACAAAAATGATTGACTATAAAAACAAATTTGGATAAATACAATAAATAGATATATAGAAAATTTATAAATAATAACAAATAGGCACTACAAGTAATTAAATATATAAATAAATAAATAAAGAAAAAATAAAGAAAAAAATATGGTATGTAAGAAACAAGTAAGAATTGCACTCATTCTGCAGCTAAGTTTGAAATAAAGTTATATAGGGGAAAAAGTTTTTCAACTGTAGCTGTGACCATTTCGATCATGGATATCTTATGAAGTTGTCGAGAAAAACCAGGGGAGACTTAGAATCATTTGCAGAGGCTTATTTTACGTTATTTGCGTTATTTGGAGACTTAAAAATCAATATTTTCTTAGTTTAGTTTTGAGTTCCTGCAAATGAATGGATAGAGGATATTTATGGTAACGTTTATCTTTTTGATTACTTCTTGAATATAAATCATAAAAGTTAATCTTTCATCTCAAGATATACCTCAAGATACTTTCCACTCAATCGAAAAACCATTAAGTTGAAGGCTGTTGCTTGAAAGTCTGTTGACTTGAGCTTTTCTTTTTCGAGTGAAAAAGATTGCTTGTGTTTTAGAAGCCTTAATCTTAATTTCCCAATCTTGACAATATTGAAGGAGAGTATTTATCCCAGATTGCAGATTGGTTTCAATAATGGAACCAGTTGCATCCGAGGAATAAATACATGTATCATCTGCATATAAGGCAATATTGCAATCATTTAGGTTTGGGAAATCAGAGGTGTATATAGTAAACAGGACAGACGCTAGGGCAGAGCCTTGTGGGACACCAGCGCTAATTATTTTGTTGTCCGAAAGGCTCTGATTAGTTGGAAGCATTACGTTAGTTGATGATCAGACCCATGATGGAATGTCGGTCAAATACATCCTTTTCTGGAGAAATGTCAGTTTGCCTATCAGTGGTCAAGGTGTGGAGGAGCATAGGCCTGTACATCCAGGACAAAGTTGTTGATTGCTCTCAGCTTGGCGATATGCCAAAAACGATCCCTGTAAATGGACAGTGCAGTGCACCCTGGATAGCATTTCTAAGCCGGGGGGTAACTTTCTCACCGTTTAGTTACGTGCAGCAACAAGCCTTGGCCTCATAGAACTTGCGACGGGCGGAACCTCATTGTATCAAGCATATTTCCTGCATCTTAATATCCATAAGGGTACATAGGGATTGCCAGATCAAACCACAGTGAGTCAGTGCTTATGTAGAAATGTCCGATGGGCGAAACATCCTATTAACATCCTCCGTGAATGAAACGAAGGATAACCCTGGCCAATCGCTGTGTCTTTGGACTTAGGCCGCAATTGAAAAGTAAAGCCCTGTCTAGGAAAAACCGAAAGTCCCAGTCCTACTATATGGTGGAGTAGAATGGACAATGTAAAATGAGGACGAAGAGATGCTTGGTTGCTTCCAAAGGAAAATCCTCCGAATTATATTTGCTCCCGTTTGCGAAGAAGGAGTTTGGAGGAGAAGAATAAGCAAATTGATCAAGTCAAACGAATTCGACTGTCTGGACTCAGATGCCTAGGACATGCCTGCCTTCTATGCCATTCATGAGAGACCACGCAGTAACCAGTTGGAAAGAGATCTTTATCAGCGGGTGTACGAAACTGTAGGCGACTTGTCCAAGATGATGCTAGTTACAGAGTAACGCTGACAGAGACCCCCGTCCCCACAGAACAGTGGCGCCACACAAAGAAGAAGCAGATGCCATTTAGGCTTTACGTACTTGTATATGAATGCGTTACTTACATTCGCTTTATTATCTTTGAAATTTCTTCAGCAATCAACTTCTTATGATCCTCTGTTCGTATGCCTGGTGCTAGGGTGTGACGACGTATAAAGACTAGGTGATTCGAAAACCAAAAGTTGATCGAAAACTTGAACTGGAACCATGTGTGACTTTAGCGCAAATCCCCAACAGGGCACTGAACTTGAGTAGTAAGTAGCTAATAATGTTGTCGTAGACATAATTGGTTCGGAAAAAATGGAAGTTTCTTTCTAAGAAAACAGAGTCTGTGGAAAATTAGTTACTTTTACACAGTTACTCTTGTGCCAGATTATTGCGAGACGGTCTCCATTGAACTGTGTTGACGAAAAGTTAATCCCATGAACATCCTTAACCCACAGAGGCCATAATTCTTCAGCAATGACCCTTGTTCCTGTGACCATTCGGTCTTGTAATTCCCTCAATGTTGGTCCCATCTGAGGCCCACTCCCCCACGCGACCAGATTTAAACTTTTAACCATCTTGTGGAGACATCATTTACTTACCAGCAAATCTGCTGTTGTCTCAATTCCACAGAATAGTTGTGCTGTCAACCCTTATCCCAAGGGCACCGTCCACCAGACACGGCAGCCATCTGTCCCGAAAATATTCTCATCATCTATCATCTCCAGCAGTCAGTAATCCTCTTTGTTATTCCATTCATTTCAATGAGCACAAACAAGTTGTTGACACTATTCCCGGGCTAATTCTAACTTAATGTTCGGATTAAACGTTTTGTAATGATGCCACTTACGTCACATCTTCTCCAGCCACCCCACCCGGCACTGCGCTTTCGCAAAACTAATAACACTGCGACCCAAGCGGCCGTCCATCCACCATCCATCCATTCCGTCTATATTACCCGACAGCGTGAACGCAACGCAAACATTTTCCAGCGTCGGTCGGATGTGCCCCCGCACATAGACACTCCATCTGGACTCGGGGATGAATGCAAATTGCGGCCGGGATCCAAAAACTGTGAAGTTTTCATTAGGTTTATGGGAAAAGTTGTTTTTCTGTGAATCATGTCCGTCCTTTCCTGTCCGACTCGCTCGCAAAACAAGTGTTGGCCGTCATGGTCGTTGACCATTTTAATGATGAAATGACAAGGTCTGGCCGGCTTACGACTACTGATCCATGCCCACGCAAATAATAGACTTGCTCCCTTTGACGGTCGTCCGGAGCGGCTCGGCTCGCCGGACCGTTTTCTAGGCCATCGACAGTTGTGTCCTTTTCCTGGCGCCTGCCAGTGGATAGTGGAAGCAATTATATTCCCCATCATGTGGGGGTGTGTGGAATTTTGGAATATTCCCCCGCCCCTGCTCCGGGACAAATCAAATCCTAATAAAGTCGGGCGTCCATCACTTACATCGACAGCAGGGATTTTGATTTGAGTTTGGGTCGATGGCCGGGTGGCCGCTCTGTTCAATCGGAGGCAAATGTAGTGCCTATTTGTGCTCGGCCTCTAATTCCCCAATTTTGGTGGCGCACAACCGTAATGTTTTCGATTAGAATGAGGGCGCGGCGATAATTGCGTTCTCTGCGGCGTCGGCGTTGCTCTCTGATGTGGCATTATTTGGATTTGGAATGATCCTGTGGCGAAACTTTTGCTTTGACGACACACGTCCTCGCCGGGTGTGAGCGCTCTTCCGTTTGCGGTGCGGTATCTCAATGCGGTTAGCCACACATGACACATCGCCTTTGGGGCCAAATGAATGAATGTCCTGCAAATGATGGGGTATTTTTTTTGCATTATCTGTGGCAGAGAGGCAGCCGGAGCACCGGAGCAGGGGTTGTGCCAGATAATGGATGTGCGGCGGTGATGGGCTTCCTTAAGCGATCGAAGTTGATGTTAGTTATTTGCCGGCTGACATCCTGAGAAAAGAGAGAGAAGAACAATCCCATTACCTGGAGATGATGGACAATTTATCATTTTCCTGATATTTCTCTGATGTGGAGATATTTAATTAGACGGCATCCGAGGAAAGTCACAAGGTTAGGCGCTGATTTATGCTGAGGGATTCATCATTTCTGATGGACACACTTGATTTGTGCACTGAGTCGGTTATCGAGAAGCGTTCAGTGCTGTAACCCATTACAGGGCGGATTACAGCTCGTTGGGCAGCGTGTATATGAAGTGATAGGTGGCTGGGGAAAGTCAGTCTGAGGTGTACGCATTGGAAGACATTTATTTATTGAATAGCTAGTAGCCAGAGCATCAAAGGGCCTTAGACTATATTGGAAGACATTGTTTTGAGAAAATGTATGTCAAATTGTAGAGTGGGTAATGGTCCTCCGTCAGATCAGTCAAAAATATACCAATCGGCTCTATACAATCAAACAACGCACTCTTGAAGCAGTTCATTTAGCCATATCAGAGACCTTTGGCATTATCGGGGTAGTGTCTAAGCGAATGGTCGTGTAACTTGTACATCAATTCCTTGCTTGAATCTGTATAAGTTTTGAGACGTGGTCGCTATATCCGATACGGCATTGTATGCAATTTTGTCTGTAGTTTATTTTCATGGCCGAAGCGATGCCATGAATGAGGATGAGCAGGATGAGAAAGATTCGTGCGAGGACATTTATAATGCATCTTACATGAAATTAAGCGAGAAACAGAATATTCATAAATTATTTAGTACATTTGAAGCAAATTCTCATTTCTGCAAATTAAAAAAATTTTAGTTGTTTTCTGGGTAGATTTTTAATTTTCCAACTTAATTCCAAATACATTTTCTAAGGATGAAACACTTTCATCGATTCTTACATTATCTTTACCTCTACTTCCTAGGGCTAGGGATGAAAAGATATCTTAATATAGCATGACGCTTAATGTGGGCACGTAACATAAATATTCTTGTGTGTTTTTCTGTAAGAATTTAAATAATATTAACTAAAATACATTTTTTTCATAGTACGATATCTCAATTATAATTGTTTGTAATGTACACTAACTTTAATTCTTATATATATTGATCAATTCTTGCTCTATAATACGCGCAGTTTGCTTATCAGCCTACGCAAAGTCTAATCGTGCAATGATTGCATTGAAATTAAGAACGTCATAATGGGCAATGAGAACATCGTCAGCATTTGAGTTATTTTATTTCTAAAAATTGTTAGCGCTTCGAAATATCTGCTGCTACCTTTTGAATAGAAGTTAATTGAATTTATGGCTGCTTCTCGCCAAATAACATGAGCTCCTGAATTTCCTGAAAATTCTGGCAAGAACATAATGATAAGGAGTGACTTCGTACATGATATACTTTCATTGATAATCTGACTCTTATACTCATTTAAAAATGAGATTTTTGTAGCATATTCAATTGATAATCTTGACTCCGCTTTTAATGTATCCGTGTTCGCCGCTATAAGTTTAGCTATAACTTCCATAGTCAAATTTTCCTGAGCCATTCTTGTGTAAGTTATTATTTTTTTTCTTAAATTCTCCTTTTTTGACCTTTTTAGATGGCACGCAGAACTTTTTTCTCAAAACAACCAAACACGTTTTCATCCGCTTTCAACAGCGTCCATGTCTCTGCGCCATAGAGCAGGACTGGGATGATCCGAGTTGGTGTTTCGAGAGATGGCTACGTTACTCAATTGCCTCTTGAGCCCAAAGAAGCAGCGATTGGCAAGAGTAATTCTGTGATTGATCTCGGTGCTGGTGTTATTGTCCCCATTTACTTCAGAGCCATGGTACACGAAGTCCTTGACTAAATCAAAGTTTCTGCAGCCCATCCAGACGCTCTGACCGAGACGTCGATGTTGTGCGCCCTTTCGTTATGAATTCATGTAATTTGTTTTGCCCTGGCTTACCGCTGAACCCATTTTAACCGCTTCCGCTTCAATGCCAGCAAACGCCTCATTGACGCCTCGCTGTGTTCGTCCCAACGCGTCAATTTCGTCGCGTTGCTTGCATACGTTGGACGCAATTTTGACAGATCGTGGCTCAGTATTTGCGTTTGAATTTCGCACGATCTTCTCAAGTATGATATTGAAAAAGCCACATGACAGCGTGTCGCCTTGCCCAAAACCTTTTTTGACATTAAAGTTCTCGGTGATACCTCGATAGTTGGCGCAGTCAAAGGGGTTTCGACGTTGAGATTCCACTCATCGGGTATGCTTTCCTACGACCATATCATACAGATGTGCTGGTGCATGCTCCCAACAAGATCATCGCCAGCTGCTTTAAACAGTTCTGTCCGTCCGTCTTGTTCATCCATTCTCCAAATTGAGTGAAACCTTCTGCCTGTGAGCGGAATTTGTGTAGCCTATTGCCGTTTAATAGTCTAGAGAAGTGATCCCTCAATGTTCTCAGCATCGACTCGGATTTTACAATACCGTCCAGATACTTTTTTCACCTTTTGGTAAATTGTACGGACCTTCTTTCTCTCGCAACACCTTTCTATTTCCTCAAACGCGCACGTTTCATGCTCATTTCGCTTATTTGGAGATACCTCGATATCCCTTGAGATCGGAGAGGACGTTGTTTTAGGCGTAGACGGTTTTTCGACTTCCGTCTGGGCCAGTACTCTCCTTCTTGCATTGCTCAGCCAGTGATGGCATTAACATTTTCAGGGGCTTAAAAATGGAATACGCGTGGCAATGCCTATCCAATACCATGAGGCGCATCAATACGTTCAAAGCAGAATGAAGAGGTGTTCCGAAGAGGTGTCTGTACTTACTTGTTAAAGCTCCAGTAGCACTGATACAAAGCTAAATCCCTTAAGATGTTGCAAATGCCACCCATGCCTGAGAACTTCAACACTGTTGCGGTTTCCACAGTCCCCATACTTCCACCCATCAGCTTGCAATATACCCACACCCATTACACATTTTTTTCTTTCGTCAAAAATCGGCCTCATTAACCCGGCACTCCATTAAGCACTGGTGTTTGTTGAGGTCCCTCGTATGCCACAAGTGCGGGAGAGCAAAACACAAAATTTAAGCTCATTATATTTAAGTCCCAAACATTCAATTACCCCCACCTCCTCGTCCCCGGGGACATTGAAGAACGCCCAGCGTTTAGGCTTACCATATTTTCTAACTTAATTAATTAAAGCGAAAAAATAAAAGGCGCCCATCGCCCGAATCAAAAGGGAACGCGAAAGAATTAGGTAAATACCGTCACATCCCATCAAATTGGCGGAGAAAAGGACGAAGGCGGCCGACGTTTGATTGACACACAGCAAAAACACCCAAACGCCGAAACGCCCACCGAAGGCAGAATGAATGGGGCGCAACACACAAAAACGGCGCGAAGGACTGAAACCGAAAGGCTAAGCGATGATTAGTACCTGTCTTTCGTTCTCAATCCGCCCGACGACGTCGCACAAAGACCATGATTGCTTCATCCCGAGGATTTCCCCCGCAAGCGGAAATGATGGAAAATTAAATTTACGCATCGCCGAGGAGGAATCGGAAAAAAAATTAAATTTATTACAAAATTAAACCCTAAATTCGCGGGTTCACGTTACACGAGCAGTGCGCTGCGTGCCGTGCCTTGGTTGTGAGGGAGGGATGGTTTGGTGGTAAAAGGATGAAGTTTCGAGTACTTTCGCGTTCTGACGTGCACTGTTGAAGGTTGTGGCTGTACGGGCAAACAAATGCGGGTTACCTTGGCTTAATCGAAACCAGATTAGTGTGCTCAGGACGGTGCAAGAACACCGAACCGAAGATGAGATGTTGTCGTGGGGGTGGGGGTGTATAACTTCTAATTCCTCCCCCATTCCACAGAGGAGTCATTGGGTGATATGAATTCCTTTACGTTTCGCCCAAACGAGAGGAGCGTACGTCCCCTGCGAACCGGTACGCGCATTTCTTTTTATTGGCATATTTCACGGAATACTTGTGTCGTCGTTTACCCCACACACCCCCACCCGCCCCGGTGGATCATTGTTTTCTTTGGCCGCTCGGGTGGGTTTCTGTGGACCAAACCAAGCTCGTCGCGGTTCATCGTCGTCCCTTATTCAGTTTTTCTTTGTTCCAAGGCATAACGATGTAAGCATCTCACAGTCGTTCGCCACGCTGCTCGGGCGGGACATATTTGTTTGCTTTTTTTTGACGCAAAATTTATGACTGGTGTATTGGATATTTATTGCATTTGGGGATTGCGAGGATGATGGGTGGACGGGGGGTACCGCGGGCGAATGGTGCGGAAGCACTTGCCGAAGATGGGACACTGAAACGTGGGCTGTTGTTTTTTCTGCTTTGCTTGGCCCCGGGGGTGCTCAAATCGAGTTATTAAATTAAAATTGCTGTTGTTCGGTTATCGGCTGAGGGCGGGCGGATAAGGCGTGACTAGGTTAACGCGACCGAGTGCGGGATGAGAGATTTCGATGGGATTTCGATAGTACGTGTGAACTTCTTTGCCCGAGAGGGTCTGACGCTATCGCCAGACACACTCAGAGGGATTTGGAGGATGTAATGGTGGCTGACAGGGTCGTTGACGGGGTAGTAAACTTTTTACAACTCTCGTTTATTTCAATGAATTTCCAAATGCATCCACATGCCCTGATTGATTTAGGAGGAATCCATGGGCTGCTTGGCACCTGCAACGATTTATCTAAGACATTCCAAGCAGTGACTGCATCAGAAAAACCGACGAGTCATTGGCACATGATCCACAGGTCGACGGTGTCGCACTGGTCATTTGGCGTGTGTCTGGGCAAAGCAACCAAAAAAGAAAATAATTCCAAAGTAAGTTCCAAGACTACGGGGAACGCTGCTTCGAGCGTGGAAACTAATTCGAAAAGTTTGGACAGACGGGCAGGTGCTCAGGTGGCATCAGCCACCAGAGTGTATTCATTTATTCGGCTGTAATATATTCCTGTCTCTCTGGGAGTTTGACGTTGATACAAGATTTATCGATATCTGCTGTTGCAATTGGAATGGTCGCCGCAAATTGGCACGCATTCCTGGGGACTCGTGTGCGTTTGTTCGACAGTCCAATGGCAATAAACGGACTTATGGACAAATGTGAAAAAGAAAAACGGCCGAAATGTTAGAGAGACAAATAGACAAGTTTTTCGGCTCATTAGTAGGTTTCAACAAGCTTGCCTATGTGGGGATGTCAAAGTGAATATTTTCACATTCGATTTACTTAATGTGAATGACCGAAGATTGATGGATGGTTGGGGCGATTCAAGTGGACACTCTCGTGACCATTTCATCACACCTGTTGCAGCTCTGTCAACGGAGGAAGAGAAAGGGTGGGAGTGATGTCGATTTACATAAATCTCCGAACTGACGTTGCAAATTGTTGTGATGAAGCAGATAAATGGGGTTGAATGGGAAAGCGGTAGTCTCAGACTTTGTTTGGTTAGATTGGCTGACTACCAGCAAGTAGCAAAAACGATGAAAAATGAGATGACAGGGTGCTGCATAAATACACAAGCTGCTCAAAATTCCATTTTCCTCCTCATTATCTGTCAGATTGTGTATAATCAGCTGCAGGCGAACACACAGAATGGCAGTGATGTTCTGTACCTTCAAGTAATAGCTGCCCATTACCAAGCTTTTCCCAAAACTTCGCTGTCGTATGTTCTTTCTTTAGGGCAGACTATACTTCGATTTGATTTCATTCACCGCCAGACACTAAGACACCATTTTAGCCGCTGCGTATCTCAGTGCCAGCAAACACCCGGCTGTGTATGCTAACAGTTGTGTGCTAACAGTCTTTAGTTGGCGCAGTCAGTAATGATAAGAAAACTAGCAAAACTTTGTCTGCTAATGCTGTGACCACGTGGGTGACGACCGTAAGACTGTCCCCGGGTCACTTGTGATGCGACTTACGATACCTAACACCGCCACGAGCAACCAGCAGGTCAACCACGGTCATCCGCTCAATGCCCGTGTTGGATAACCCGGCCAATGGCCTTCCGCCGAACTCATTTTTGATGAATTGCATTATCATATTTGTAAGGCCTTCTGCCGAATATATTTCTCAATTCAACTTTGTACTGCTCAGGTGATTTTTTTTCTGCAAGCTTGCGTCTGGAGCGTTTCGATTCGATCATAAGGCAATAAAGGTCACATCAGCAAAATTACCCGGAGGAATAACTCATGTAAAAAATTTTCAGGTCTGTGTAACAAGTCAAAGCGATCGGATCGTTAACAATAAAATTTATAACGTTGTAATACAAGTATTTTTTTCTATTCCCTCGGCCTCCCAAACGTAATTCGCGCGTATCTAACGTTACAATAGGATCTGCTTTCACCAAACGATAGTGACACTGATATTCCAGTCGTTGTGCAAGGTTCTGACCTATAAAAGAGGTGGTACCAACAGATCATCTCCAACAGCCTTTAAGATTTCATTGGATAGTTCGTCCATACCGGCAGCTTTGTTACACTTCAGTAGAGCTGTAAGACGAACGACAAATTTAGTACCCATATGTATTCGTTGGATTTTATCTGTATACCCGCATGTTTAATATCGTTACTAGGTACTTTCGTTACATTTTTATGTTAAAATTGATATTTTTCATTTTGGAACCTCTAATAGGAACGTTGTATTGAACTGAATGAAGTATTTAGGTAGAAATGAATAATATCTACGTATTTTGTTTATTACATGCTATGGGCATGTGAAATGGTAGTTCATACATTCATCTGCGCTCAACGTGTAGCAAAGAAGAAACAAACACGGATAATTTAATATGATCATATGCAAGATCACAAAATGCGTACAACGATGGTTTTTGTAAGTACCACGATTTTTATTATATCATGTACCCCTCTACCATTCTTTTTTTCACACACAACATTCTAAACATGCTCTTCGCTTTCAAAAGGGATATACCTACTAACACCATGCATTCTTACGGTCGGATACCAAACTTAACCGCTCCGTACTGTGTTCGTTATGTACCTCTTGCATGCCCTTGCGAGAGTGAACGTACCGATATCGGTTGCTTATGGTACGTGTGGTAACGACACCATAATGGTTACCATATTAATTGAGCTACCGCTTGTGTTGTTACACTGTACTTTGTTGATTACCCCTTACTAAGTAACGAATACATACTTTTTGCTACAGCACTGCACTTTAGTCTTGATATGCTAACAACTAGGGTGAGGGACGGTCGTCTATTGTTGTCGATCTTAGTCCAGATTTTGTTCGCCATCTCAAGACCCCATGTAGGCGAACTTGCTTACAAAAGTGGTCTCTCCAGAATCTCAATGACTTAGACTCCTCCACCAGTAGTTCATTTTCGTCCTGGCAATTTCTGTCCAAATCTTATTTACCGTCTTGTCCGTCTGCCTAGCCTGGGTCTCTCCCTCAGCCTCTGTTCGTAGATCTCACTAACTGCTCGCGACAGGATTTGAAACTGTACTACCAAAAAAATGTGGATCCTTTCAATAAGCACACGCAATGTTTCTTGCGTTTTCGCTCCATCAGCTGCCCATGTCGTTTATGCACGCATATGCATAAATCTTGTCGCCTTGTGCAATATCGTGACAGCGAGCAATGTTTTGAAAAATATGGCTTTTATTTCAAAGTGCTTCGTGACACTGTGCACTTCAAACTTCAGTGCACATAATTCTTCCGGTATCTTAATCTTATCTTGATTTTTAATTGCTCATGTTAACTTGCATATATACACGTACAAGGACAAATAAATGAAGTAAACTGGGAAAACATGTCGCCATGGTGTGGTAATGACTTCATGATTAATTCTCTTGGGTATAACAATGGCGCTAAGAATATGAGAATGATTCAATTAACTAGTGTACGAATTTGAATTATTTCCTCGTTCGTCATGAAAACACTTTCATACTAACGAACAAAGAGATGCGCTGGTACCTTAGCGCGCCAACAGCGGCTTCATGCTACTAGAAGAAAGATGAATGCCGAATCGATGAGGTAGTACCATAATTAGCTTTAAACAACTGCGAACATGTTCCAAAAAGTTGAAAAAGGCTGGACCGGTGAAAGGATCAGAACTGATGTTGCGATTGGTTGAATTTGGAAAGACCAAATTAATTATGCCCGTCTAAAGCCGTTAAGTATAATCCAAACTTCATGGTCGTATTTTTTGAGTGGCGCTACAGTCCGGGGCGGACCTTGTCCTCAACCGAATAAAGTAACAGTCTCATATAAAGTCAGCTTTAGTGCTTCGAGAGTTAGCTCTGTTACTGAAATGCTTCTTCAGCCCAAAGAAGTAACGGTTGGCAAGAGTTATTCTGCGCTTGATCTCGGTGCTGGTATTGTTGTCCCTGTTTACTCAAGAGCCGAGGTAGACGAAGTCCTTGGCTACCACAACGTTTCTGCCATTCTGACACTCTGCCCGAGATGTCGATGTCAGTATTCAAATTAGGGACATTTGCTGTAAACTGCTCAACTGGCTGCAACCTTTTATCAGCCTGTTTATGTTTTCGCGGAGGGTTAAGGAAAATACCTGTGGCCTAATCTTCCCCCGATAGACCCGCATAATTGGCTTGGGCTCGACAGCACGGTCACGAATTCAGACATGGTGTAGATGGATCAAACCTGGCACGCCACCTATAGAAATACAATCTTCCAGAATTCCCTACAGTTGTTTGAAGACTTGGGCATGATTGACAGAATTTAGAGAGCCGTCAAGGCGGCGTTTGCTGGCAGAATAATAACAGCGACGTCTTGAACAGAGCCTCACAATAGACAGCTGTCTCTAAGGAGCAAGATGACTTGATACTTTTCAACTTTCATTATCCCAGTCCTGCCGCACAGCTTTGAGACATAGACAATCTCTAAAGCGGATTAGAAAGTCTTTTGGTTCTTAGGGAAAAATGGTGTGTTTGCGATCTTCAGCCTTGTTTGCTTTGACGGTTTTGGAGAAGAAAATTCAACAAAAAATGATCATGCTCGTACAGCCACATAAGCTTAGTCAGGCTTGGGCCGTGTATACGGCATGGACAGCACTGCTCCAGATAGAAAGTACATCTACTCCGAACCAGTCTGACATATGAACAGAGAGCCCTCGCGACGAAAGTGGTTCACCCAGTTGGTGAACAACAATTAACTTGTCCGAACTACCAAAAGTGCTGATCTATAGAGGTTTCCTTGGTTGAAGCCCAGGTCCATCCTGGACTATGACTCCAAAAAAAATAAATGATGTTTCACAACTATCCAGTTAACAAAAATACTCCTTGGTCGGTTGTAGACAAGGCTATTTCCACCTTTGCCTGCAACCTCATTTAAAACCGCTAGCTGCTGTGAATCCCTTACATGTACGCCAGAGTGTGAGAGTAGCATATTTTATGCAAGCCGGCAACACTTCCAACTAAATGCACAGCGATCCACACTATCCTACCAGCAGAAGATTAAGATGAAGGACGCTGACAAACTGATACATCCCCCCCAGCCAGTGTTCAGCGGAGATTCATTACACGTTTTATTACGGTCCCCTCTCCGGTCTGACTCTGCAGTCTTTCATCTTGGAACCTCTTGCAAAGTACTTCTTTGACCAAGTGCTCATCGTTCGATGGCAAATTATCTTAACAGCGACGATGAGCAAACACCCTGCCCAACTTGTGTAAACACTTTTTTAATATTGATGATATACACAGCGAGTCGGGCAAACACAGACACCCCATTGGCACCCCCACCGCCTGCACGGTTCAATTAAATATTACATTGTTGTTCGCACAATGCCACCCCCACCGGCCCCACCGGGGAAAGAACGCTTTGTTTGCCGTTTCCTTACAGCTCACCCGGGCACCGAAGAAAAGCGTGAGCACGATAAAAAGGAAAATCAATTCAGTCGATATTTATCGCTGAGAATTTTCAGCAGAGCGCCGAGACGCCGACAGAGGGGTGTGTGCCAGTGTTTATGCTTACTTAAATGACACCGCACTGATAGAACCACACGGACACACCGCCGCGCCGCACCGATTCGCCACGCACACAATGTTATCCGTTTCAAAGTGACGGGTGGATTTACATACGTGGGCGGTGCAGTGGGGGAGTGGGCGAGATGGTGATTCTGTAGTCACAATGAATCATCCAGCTGATGACAGCCGGAGCGTTATTATGCTTACACTCTGTGTACACGTTGTAAGACCACCTCAACCCCGAGCGATGGAATTTCCGATGTTTGCGTGTTAACTTTTGCTCGCCCGAAGGGAATGACGATGCATAGAGGCAGAGGAGCGTATCCGACACGATGTCATCATTTTTATCTGCACGTCATATTATCCCATTTCATATGCAGCAGGATACTTATGCAAACTCAGTGACTACCTGGAGATGGTGATGCGGCGCGGTCTGTGTCCTCGTGGAAGTGGAACGAGATACTTTCTGTTTTTTCTTTGTGCCTTTTTTGTTTCTGTGGCATTCCTTGAATGAAAACTCCCCGATGGAGGAGTCATGTTGCAGACAATCGAATCAGGAGTTGAGTTCAGAGTTCAAGTGGATGATGGAATGGGGAAGCAATCACGTCGAACAATCGATATTAAACGTCTCTTTGGCCCAGTGTCAGCTGAATTTTTGATTGCAATTCACGTGGGACGGAAAGGGATACACAATACAGTGCACGGTTGGATTTAAAAGTCAGAGATAGCTGCATCGTTCGGCAGTGTCCCTTTGAGAGACAATTGATTTCATCCCCTTCTACGGGGAAACCGGAATAAACTCGATGGTGAAAGATTAGTTTCTGATGTGACTCTCGTTCTCGCCCCGCAGGCGATGGGGTTCAATTTTATCGGTAATGGATGAACGATAATCATCTCCTCGCCTCACCAACCATTATTGAACTTAGTCTTTTAGCCAGTGAATCAGTTCCTTGAACTATGCGAAGTTTTCGACAGACGCCTGTCAGGAACTGAATGTGAATTCTCGTTTCTTGAACTCTTGTGACTTCCCTCGACTTGGTGACATTCTTTAGTAATAATTAACTGGTTGTGTGTGTAAATTTTGTGTTATTGAAACCAAATTCACTGCCGTACTACCCTTCGTTGGTGTCAAAATCAGTCAATTCTTTAATGTTAAACTTTTAAAACATTAAAAAATAATTTTTACTATATTTGCTATACAGTATTAGTACGTCTGCTCAGAGATGGCGTTACTTGCATTATTCCATTGGAACATGTGTTGCAAAGCTACGGTCAATGTGAAAAGTTGTCATTGACAAAGTCATAGCTTCAAATGGGCAATACTTTGAATAACACTATTGTACAAATAAACAGCACTAATTAAGTTATATATAGGCCCCTAGAATTTGGTGGAGCTTATTTTGTAGGCCAATTTTCGTTCGAATTGGTCTTTGGAAGCCAACATCTTGCCTTTTTCTTGTTCTGACATCGAAGACACAAGCTCTCTGGTGGTTTCGTGAGATGTCTTAACCGACTTCTCCAAAATTAGTTCTGTTAAGCAACTTATGCTTGGGATTGCCCACCGTGTTTGAGAGAAGGTTTTAAATTCTTTACTTCCAAAGCTGTCTTTTCCTTCCGATTTCCAAAGATCAACAACCTTCAGATCCAAAGGCATTCAATCTGCTTTTGTCTGCAAGTATAACTAATTTTTTTCAAGTGGTCAGATTTCTTTACAAATTCATTTCCTATTCGTCGCTATATTGCGACCATAGTATTCCATGAAAATATGCATTATGGTATTGAGAGCTATTTTAGCTTTTGGTGTGTTACTTTATAGATTTCTGTTTTTTTGTTTTAACTACGAATGTAACCTTAGAAATGAATGCAAAGAAAGACGCCATATACAGTGCGAACTCGATAACCGCAAACCCTTGATTCACGCAACTTCTCGATTTTCGCAACTGTGCAAAACATGGAATTGTAACCATTATAAATGAAACTATTCAAACAAAATTACCTCGATAGCCTTACCTTTCTATGATGCTAGTAAAAAAAACAGTGTACATTTTTTTTGTTATGTCAATATTTTGTTTTTGTTCATTCTCTTTATAGAGTATTATGATATATGCCTAAATGAGGGTTTTCATCATTTTTTGTATATATTTTATTCTGATCCTTTGCGTATGCCTTACGAGCAGTTAAAACAAGACAATTGTCGTGTTTTTATTAAAAAATCATAAAAAAAGGAATCAATATGAATTGAATAAACTTTTAAATTGCATTTTGTTTTAAGTCTCAAAGACTGTGTTCTACTTTTCATAGTGCTATCTGTTTCATTTTTCCTCAGTAGGCACAACTACCAAAAAAATACAATAAGCCCGATTTCTGTCAGTTACAATGACGGAGTTTTTACTGTATTATTTACTGGCTTTATAATTTCTGTGCTGGCCCGTGGCGTTGTGGATATGTGCGTCTACCCCAACCTCGACGTCGCAGGTTCGATTCCTGCTCTGTGCGACAAAAATAATTTTCACGGTCCCACCGCTTTCAAGTCACTGACAATGCTCAAAGAGTATTTCCTGCCTAGAAAAAGCTTCCCAAACTCGGGCATTTGAAGTCGGCATATAAAACTGTAGGTCTGTTCCAGTCGTGAGAGAACAATAGCACGTACAACACGAGTGAATGCTGAGAAGGTAGGCCTTGGCCTTCTATGGGCTGTAACGCCAGCCATATTATTACTATTTTATAATTTCTAAAGAATCAATGAAAGGCCAATAAAAATAAGGGCAAATGACAAATAAATACGACTCAGCATATCTCATGTTACGTTATAAGACTTACTTAGCGTAAGTGCGGCAAATGTATTTCTCAAACCAAAACCTACAGCGAAATAAAGATAACGCTTTAGTACGAACACGTGCAATTGTTATAGTTTTCTGGAACTTTATTCTGTTATAATCCTGTTTTGTGTGATATCATATTTTTAAGCACAGATTACTAAGTCTGTTAAAAACTTAAATGAGCGTATGCTATGTGTTATCAATATAGCCCAGTAGCCCATTGTTGACAAGATATTTTGATTGGAATTTAACTATTTTTTGTTTTTATTTCGTGGATTAAGATGTCGAAACAAAGTGCAAAACCACAGAGGGCGGAAGGAGGGCATGATGGAAGACATATTGCGAATCAACAAGAAAGCTCATCTGGAAAAATATTGTGGCTCCTTAAGATTTGCCGTATTCATCTCCCTTTAAGTTTTTGTTCATTATTTTAGTTTTTTTTTTTAAATTTTAGTGTAAGAATTGGTATAAAAATAATATGGAAGACTGAGTAAAAAATTATATGGATTTTACTTATGTGCATGGTTTATTTGAAAAAAAATATTAAGGGTGTATCATGTCCGCTGCACTTACTCTACGTACAATATAAAAACTTATTTTATGGAACTCTAGGACTTTAAACCAATGTGTAAGCCTCATTTTCTTAAAGAATATTGGTTTTGAATGGTCGGAGTATCGGATATAAAGGAAACTGATGATGACGAGATTGTGCAGGTGTTACAAGCAATAAACGATCGAGTTCACCAAGAGCTAGAAGGACGGTTCTACGAGAAATACTTTCCTTGAGAGTCAGGGCCTAGCTTTTTCAAGATCCGATCGTGTTGTGCGGTGCTTTTGTTCTCGCACGACTGGAAGGGACCTACAGTCTTATGTCGACTCCGAACGGCCAAAATTGAGAACTGTAGTCTTTGAGCATTGCCTGTGACTCGGAAGAGGTGGGGCCGTGAAAAATATTTTGTCGTACAGGCCGGGGATCGAAACTACGGCGTCGAGTATGGGGTCGACGCAAATACCCTCAACTTCACAGGCCGCCTCTATTTCGCTAGTAATGTAACAAAGTGGCTCCAGCAACACCAACTCCTCACCACCATCAATAGATCGTCTAAAAGCAGGCATTTTCCTTCGAGCAATTGATGTTGTATGTCGCATCATATTAAATAATAATAATATTGGGTGGCGCTACAGCCCACAGAGGGCCAGGGCCCAGCTTCCCAGCAACCACTCATGTTGTGCGTGCTATTGCTTTCACACAAGAGGAAAGGACTTACAGTTTTATGCCGACTCCGAACGGCCAAGTTTGAGAAGCTTTTTCTAGCAGGAAATACTTGTTGAGCATTGTCAGTGACTCGAAAGAGGTGGGGCCGCGAAAATTATTTTTGTCTCACAGAGCAGGAATCGAACCTGCGACGTCGAGGTTGAAGTCGACGAACATACCCACAACGCCACGGGCCACCGCATCATATTTCCTAGTTCTTTTACCGTATGAGTGCAATGAACAAATTTAATGCACGTCGAAAATGCTAAAAACAAGAGCTAACTGCTCAATCAAATAATGCACCCCTCGAATCGAGCCGATTATGAATGAACCAGGCATAATATAATTTATAATTTTCTGTTTGGCATCAAAGAGAAACTGTCTGTTTACACAACAGTATTCAGTAACATAAATATATGTAAAATGTAAGTTTAGAAAATATTTCTTAAGTTTTTAATGTTAAATTAATTAAGAACAGTAATAACATTTATTTGTATCAAGAAAATGTCGATTATTTCATTGAGCTCCATCAATTTTCATAAAAATGCTATGAAGGTTCATCTAGACCTATTGCATTGATGGAAAGGTTTCAAAACATTCATCGACAGACGAGTTAAGAAGGTTATGGTATTTCTTTAGTGGAGATGGGCCAACTCGAGTTGATAACCAAGTCAACCTGAGTTACTATTGTACTCATATTTATTTTGCATTTTACGCATTTTCTAGAAATTTTCTATTTTCTAGAAAACAAAAACCTTACCACCTAACGTAATTTTATTTCACATTTTCATTTTCGTAGCATTGCAAAGTGTGACCGCGCTTAATTTTTTTTTTCATGACACGCTTTCATTTATAAAAAGTCTCAACACATACCAGTTTCTTTTTTCAATTAAGGCGTTGCACCAGAGACATTCGAAGTGTAATTTGACATTTGTATCAAGAACCTTTGTTGGGACTATGGCTTAACTTGAGCACAGCGGGCATATATGGGCGACCCGAGCCATAAGTCCCCGTCTTTACCGTTTGCTTGGCATTGAGCACTTTTGAAAAGTGCTGGATCCATCTGCGCAAAAAGTCAATCGCATTGGAAAGCAGTAAATCATCGTTGGAATTGATTGTAGGAGTGATACTGAATTTCTTTTCTCGCCTATGATACCTTTTTCACGATAGGGTCGTTGTTTCAACTTCTCACCCAACTCCTGACACGACTGCTCCTTGACTGCTCGCATAGCCAATTTGCAAGTTAATAGAATAATATTGAGCACAACGAGTGACTGTTTTAGAAGCTTTGCCTAGATCCAATACAGTCTTCAGCGCTACGTCCTCAATAGCACGCGTTCTTTCTCAAAGACTTTCGTTCGCCCGTGCCTTACGTAGACTCCATTAACTTCAAGTGAACATAAATTGATAATGAAACAAATTCCCTGCCCAGCATATCAATTTCCTTCCAACCATGCAAGATTTTTTTAACTCAGCCTAATTGCAACATCACATCCGTCACACATCCGTTCCTGCACAAGAACACTCGCCATTCGCGTTCATTTTCACTCGAAAAAAATATACCCCATCCGTCTACGATAAAGCACCACTCTTTGCTGAACTCCAAAACTTCCTTATTCACTCCCGAGCCATCCTGTATCTCATTCCATGGAATTCCCCAAATTCATTCCTACCACCAGGAAAATAATGATAATACCATGCCACGACATTTTCCAGCGGGGGGAGAAAAATATAAAATAAAACCGAATGCTTTCTCTGTGCCTCTGTACCGTCATATCCGTCTATCTAGGGGACAACTATGTATGTACGCTCCTACCTCGTTACCTCGGCTAAGTAAAAAATTTGCTTAGTCTTGCATCCTCAATCTAATAACGCAACTTCAACTGACAACTCTGTCTCTCTATCTTTCGTCCTTTTGTTGGCGCTCGTCTTTTTTGGTCGTTTTCAATCCCTCCCTCCCCACCCACATCAGAAGATGGAGATGAATGAATGAAAAAGGGCCACACCACATGAAAGAAAAGCACCAGTCTCCTAGAGTTCCACAGGACAAAAACGAGCACCCGACGACAACGAGCTACAGAAGGACAAAAAACCAAAAAAAAAACGGAATAATTTTTTCGTCTCACTTTGCCGGGCTAAACGAGCTCCACCGCCCGCCCCACTCACACTCTCCCGGAGTGACAATCCATACAATGCCTTCTCCGGTCTGAAGTGTCAATAAAATTTTGAAAAGGGTTCCCGTCTTCAGTTGCAGAAAACTGAAACTCCGCTCAAGGTGTGCGCCGGAGGGGGGAGGGAGGGTGGTGAATTCACGAAATTGTTTCATTTCACTTAATAGATTCGAAAGGACATGAGAATCTCATCAAACCCGGCAAATGATTGCTGCTAACGGCAGCCGTGCTCTGAGTGCGTCAAAGAAAATCTGCACGAATTTCCTCGAGGATGTATGCAAATGGGACGAAGAGGGCAAGGGCGGTCTTTGAATACGGAAAAGGATTTAATAGAGTGATTGCACGGTTAGTCCTCCGCACGGGGGTGTTCAGTTAGCCCGAAGGGGACATCTCGGGCGATTGCGAGCGACTGTACCCGACCATTGGTGGCCAGTCACACCTGGCGCACTCTGTCTTGCATATCTTAATTGAATCTTTTCGGAATAAAAAACCATACCACCGCCTCACCGGTGCACCCTCTAGCCCACCCATTCGCGCTCATAATTAAGCACTCGGCAAGCGTTCAAGTAGGAAAAACGAAATCATTTCCACAGCGAGAAGGGAAAAAACTACATCACACAAAGCAGCAAAGTGCCGTACCCTACATTTCTCAACCCATCGAGGTGCCGGGGAACTTTTCCTTTCCTCTGGACTGTGCACTTGCAGCAGGTAATTGCCGCGTTGAACTTGAGCTGCTCGGAATTCAAAGTTTTCAGTTAAAACAATTTGTTTCCGCGCCGACCCTACCCGACAGGCGTCCCGCTTGCGCTGGGTTTATCAAGTGCCGGTCTGCCTTTCAGGATACGCACCCGTAACAAAACACTGCCATAATGCATATACACACGGTAATGGTCTGGCGCTCAACTTTTTTCACCCGTAATTAACTCGTGCAGCCCGTGAAATGGGAGACCCACGCCCGCGGGGTTAAAGTATAATTTTCAGCGGAGTGTTTTCCTTTTAGGGTTTCTTGGTTCCCCTTTGTTCGCCACCTCTGTTTATGTAAATTTTAATGAGAGTTCATGGGATCTACTTAAGGAAGATGAGGTAGTGAAGCATGCAGCATCCCCGGGCGGGGTGGCTGCCAACAAAAGGGGTTGCACTTCAAGTTCGCTGAATTCGAAGCGGCAACGCACACAGAACACTTGAGACGTTGAAGGGATTAGTGGCAACTGCTAGTAAGCAGGTGTTTACAGCTTGGCGGGACCCTTTTCGGAGGTAAGTTTCGACGACGGTGGGATGGGAATCGGCACTCGCCGCAACTGTTGTTAGCGGCAAATTGGATTAAATCTGAATTCGGTGGGTAATTTGGTTTCGCTTTTGTCGTAAAGACTGCGATGGAATTTTTCAATTATACGTCTCGCTTTGTGAATGCACTGAATTACGCATGAGGAGGGCTCTTCGGGGGCCCTTTCTATTCCCGTTAACAGTGTAAGCTCTTAATTCAGTTTGTTCCGCTCTGCAGCTGCAAGTGCTGGGTGGCAAGTGTGTTCCCACGAATGTGGTACTTATGAAAGAAAAAAACCCAAGACAATGCCATGTTAACGTGGTGAGACAAATTAATCTGTCAAGACTGTCAGCTCTTCGATCATCGATGAACGCTGACAGCAGACAATCATTAATTTAAATCCGAGTCACAAGCATCCCCATGCCACATCAATTTGGAGGACTTCCACTGCCTGCCAAGAACATCACGGAGGCGACAACATGAATTAACGCCTTATTAACCAATTCGTCAGCAGTGCACAAAGCACATGCCCGGGGCCACAATTACACTTCGCGTTAATGGATTCAGTGCGCCAGTGATTAATTATTGCTGAGGCTACCTGTTCGCCCTCGGTGGCGGACCTGTATGCCGTGGATGCCGGACTTGTGCTTGAAGGCCGCTCTTCGACTTGGGTGCAGGAATTGGTCTTGGATGCCAGACTTGGACTTGGGTGCCGGACTTGAACTTGGATGCCGGACTTGAAATTGGTTGACGGACTTGACTTCAATGTCGGACGAGAACTTGGGTACCAGACGAAAACTTGGAGATCGAAGTTGGACTTGACTTGGAAGCAGGATTGAGATTTGCTGCCCGACTTGGACTTGAATTTCGCACTTGGGTTTATATGTCGAACATGGACTTGGAGGCCAGACTTTGACTTGGATGTCGGACTTGGACTTGGATGCCGGACGAGAACTTGGATGCCACAATCCTATTTGGATTCCGTACTTGAACTTGGATGGCGAACTTGGACTTGGATGCCGGACTAGGATGCCGGACTTGGATGCCGAACTTGGATGCCAGTCTTCAACTTAAATGTCGGACTTGACATTGATGTCGGACGAGAACTTGGATGCCTGCGTCGGACTTGGATGCCGAACATGGACTTGGTTGCCGAACTTCGACTTGGATGTTGGAGTTAGAAGCTGGAATTGAACTCTGATGCCGGACATGTACTTGGACTTGAATGTTGAACATGTTTGCCGGACATAGACTAGGGTGCTCGATTAGGGGCTGGATTTCGTACTTGGAGGACTTGAATGGTGGCTTTTGAACTTATACTGGATGCGCCGACTTGGACTTGGATGTTTAGCATGGAATTGGACTTACACATCTATTTCTACTTCAGATTTTTGTGGATAGTTGTACGGTTTGATTAAGAGTGTTAATTTGATTTCAACTCCTTTGCACCCTCAATCCCTCTAACATCGATGCTTTAGCGACACAAAATCAATTTCGCACATCTGCTACTAATGATGTCCACCGTCATAGTGAACTACCGTATTTCCAAACACAAATTATTATTTCACAGGCAACTCGTCCACGACAACCACCCTTAAAATGATCAATAAATACCGTGCTGGAATGTGCGTTCCACTAACCATCCATTTTCCACCCCAAATACTCTCAAATACTCGAATTCGAGTCCTGTCCCGCCAGCCATTCAAACATTTTAATCAGCAAATAGCAAAAATTCAAGCAGGTGCGAGAAAATTTCTTGATTAATTCCCCGGACCTTGTCTATTAATTTTGTCCGGCGACCGTAATTTATCCGGTTGCCCCGCATATCATCGTATTTTGCGAATCCGCCAACTTGCTACGTGAAAGGTGATCCTGATGAATTGGTGCACGCTTGGTACTTGACATTCTCCATTTGTCAGCCGTTTGTAAGCAACACAAAAAAAGCATCCCCCATTTTAATAAGAGAACCGAAAGGATTTTTTTCTCGTCCACTTCTTCTCGCGTTTTTTTTCTGTTCGCTCTCTTGTCCTTCGCGCGGACCAAAAGTCGAAAAGTCGAGCGCAATTAAGCGTGAATCGAGGCAATAAACATAAAAATGATGAACCGTGTTGTGATTGTAGGTGTCCCCCCTCGCGGTATCGGGTCGCTTTATATGATTAATTGTTTGCTGGTCAGATGTGATTGCTGCCGAGGCCACAGGCAAATGGGCCGCGGAAAACGAAACGCGTCGCGATGCGGACAGAAATGAAAGAATTTCCCTCGGAATGTAATAAACATTTTAAATGACCACGTTACGTCAATTAGCGGGGCAATTCTTTTTGTTAATTATTTTAAAATTACCTTTTCACGGGAATGCTTAACACAACTGCGGTGGCGAGTGGTGGCTGTGACATTGCGGAAGTGAGAGCGGATAATTCCCCCCGTGGAACATCTGTGCCTTGGGCGACTGCCCTACTAGAGTGGAAGTAATTCACTGATAAACATGTAATGTCAGTGATGTGGTTTATTTATTCAAGTATGATTTGTTGCGAGCACGATAAATAATTTAGCACTTGAATACTTGCAGCAAAAAAAAAATTATGTCATGGCCAATGCATTGGCTTAACCTCCGAGAGGGCATTTAAAGTTCCAATCTGTTTAAAGGTTACCCCTGGACGCATTCCCCATCACGTGTGTAGTAAAAGTAACACGCCTTAAAATTTTATAGCCCGCCCTTTTTTGTAGATCGTAGGGGATAGTTTTATGTGAGAAAAAATACTGCTTCCGCTTGTGTTTCATGTCGGCAAAGCACATAAATGCCCAACGTGCTCCGATTCGCGATTCGATAAGCCTCCAAAAGTCCGAAGGAGGAAGGAGTGCTCCTTCAAGATATGGCGCTTTATTGCCCACTCTTAAATGGTCGCATAAAACCGGCGAGAAATAGAAAACGTGCAGTTTGGTATATGGGGATAACCTTCGGTTTTATTCTTTATGCGGCTGTCAATATGTGATCTTTTACATTTTGTACACGAATTTGGGTTAAACTCTAATTGGCCATATTGAACGAGGCTTTGAATATGAAAAGGCATGGAAGGTTCGTTAGTTTAGGACTTGACATTATTGGCATTCTAGACGGATGCGAGAACTACAAAGCAACTAGCTAGGCTTAACGTTTGCTCAGCCATTATCTATTCTGTGTAAAGAAGGAAAAGAGCTGCATAACTTCTACAAGAAGTGGCGCACCAAGCCCTGTTGCGGTTGCATAAGCTACAGTGGACTCCACTCCATTTAGTCGCCCAAAAGGAGATCACAACTCCAGACATTGTCATTGAAATGATGGACGATCATAGACGATCTAGACATCGATCAGACCGGGTGCATTTCTGGAACAAACTTCGATATTAATGGAAATTAAATTGAAGTGTAATTGAAGTGTAATTGATTCACAGAGAAGTTCACTTCATAGAAATCTACTGATGTGGTTCTTCTTTTGCTCTATTTTTGTCTTAGGTATCTTGGGTATAGTAACCAAACATTATCAACAAAATCAATAATCACAGCTTCAAGTTGATACCCACCACCTCTTTACCGACTTTAAGGCCGCGTATGACAGTATTTATAGAGATGAGTTATACAGCGCCTTGTCTAGTTTTGGCATCCCTACAAATCTCGTTCGTCTTTGCAGAATTACGATGGAAAACGTTTGATTCTTCATCAAGGTCGGTCAAGATTATACCGCGACCTCTGATGTCAGAAAAGGACTGTCATGCGACTTTTTTTACATCATTCCAGAGAAGGTCATGCGGTACTACGGTAAATGTCAACACCAAAGGGACAATCTTTCACAAATCTGCCCGACTGCTGGCATATGCCGATGGCATTGACATTATCGGAAGAACACAACGGGCTGCCAGTGGGGCGTTTGTGAGCATCGAGAATGTGTGGCTAAGATGGAGCTTGTAGTTAATGAGGGTAAGACGAAGTACATGCTGTCTTCAAAAAAGGTCCGACGTCTTGGATACAACGTCACTATAGACAGCTATAACTTTGAAGTAGTGATAGACTTTGTCTACCTAGCCTACGAAGTTAAAAGAAGCAATAACACCACTGCGGCGATAAAACGGAGAATCACGCTGGCCAATCGCTGCATTTTCGCACTCGGAAGGCAACTGAGGAATAAAGTCGTCTCTCGAAGAACCAAAATATTGCCATATAACACCTTGATAGTCAAAGAAGCTGCTGTATGGCAAAGAAGCATGGACACTCACTAAAGTGTCCGAGGATATACTTTCTTCGGTCCCGTATGTGCGGATGGTGTTTGGAGGAGGAGACTAAACGACGAGCTGTACGGGCTGTACAGCAACTTCGACTTGGTCAAACGAGCTAAAACATCTCGTCTTAGAAGGATAGGTCACATCAAGCGAATAGACACCAATGCCCGGAAAGTCTTCTAATCCTGGCCCTGATGGACAACGCGTTAAAGGAAGACCACGCCTACGGTGGCGCTGGCAGGTAGAAAGAGACCTGCAAATATTGAACGTGTATTGCTGGAAGCAACTAGCACCAGACCGGGCTAGATGGAGAGGCATGTTGGCTGAGGCCCACGTTCACTCCGGACTGTAGCGCTAGCCAAAGAAGAAGAAGTCACTAGTAGCTGATCGTCGCGTACCGCTTTATAGATTTGATGTCGGTTCTATATAATTCTATAAGCATGCATGCTTAGTGTAAGCCACCCATGTGTTTACTGTATAGTGCTACAAATAATTATATTTAAGATTAAACTGGCCGGCGGATTCAGTAATAACTGACTCGGCTGCTGGACTAAATCTAATGTATTGGATTTGGTGGTTGCTTGGTGAGGACCATTTCTACAAGAGTTTATGTAGTTGGTTAACTTACATATTTCCTCGTGCTCGTTTCTTTTGTTGTGCCAGCACTAGCAGTCATCTGTGGCAGTCCTTAATTTTTAAGTATTAAGATTAAGGATTTTGATATACCCTGACGTTTCATTTATGACAAGCAATTATCAAAGAAAACCTTGTAGTTTCTTTCTCTGGGTAAATACGAAGTGTGTTCCAAAACAATGACACTATTGAAGCCAAGCTCTCTGTTTTGCTCGTGTCAGCCCCTGTATATATTCCAAAATAGTGCATGTGTCCCAATACACCTGCTAATGTTGAACTTTAAAACCCCAGTGATGAGGCTTCATTTTAATATATTAGGTCTATATCTTAATTCGTGCAGAGAGAGTGAGCCAGGCCAGAATATCATTCTGGTCATTCTTGGCTGCCTAGCCATCCGGGGATGGGATCCTCAAGCGGCCAGGGCCAGGGCCTAGCTTCTCAGCAACTTCTCGTGTTGTGGATGCTAATGTTCTATTACGAGCGGAAGAGACCTACAGTTTCATGCCGACTTCGAACGGTCAAGTTTGAGAAGCTTTTTGTAGACAGAAGTACTGTCTGACTGTGACTGTGTACAGAGTAAGTGACTCCACAGAGGTGGGGCCGTGAAAATTATTTTCTTATTTTGGTCAAACAGACCAGGGATTGAACCTCGACATCGTAGTTCAAGTGGTTCAAGCGCAAGACTTATACTCGTACTCCGTCATCAGCGTAAATCCCGTAATGGGAATTATCCAGAAACATATCAAGATGGCTTACGTGGCTCTCTATTGCTGCAATAAGAAATTGAAGCTGACTGATGACAAAATAGTTTTAATTGCATGATGTTTCAAAAGAGTTGAGTTGTTGAGCTTCGAAGACTGTTTTTAGCCCAAAAAGCTGGAAGTCGTAATATTATTCTTCACAAATGGATCGACCAATTACCGAATTAAATTACACATTGTTGTCTATTCCTGGCTGAAAAAAACTGATATCCGGAAAAGATGACGTCACCTGTCTTAACAAGGAAGTATCTGAGTGCAGCCAGCTTACCGGGTATTTTTACAAGAAATCACAATTGATTTTATTAAAATTGAATGAAGGGTGTACACTTTTGATGACCTCAATTCTTGCTGATTTATCCCCAATGCTCGATTCGTAAGCTCAAGTACTCGACATGATTACGCCTACGAACTAATCCACACCCTGTAATATTCTACCAGTCCGCAGAATTGCCGTCCCGTATTACTGCTAAGCAATTTATGCCACTCTATTTGTTCGGATGATTCTGCCATTGTTCTTTCAGCTTCGTCTTCCACCAACTCCACTATTTACTTTATTAGCTCTGATTGCTTCATTAGGTTGCCTGTCCTTTCTGCTAAGCAACCGAAATACAAAATTCAGTGCTTCATGTTCTCTCTTGGTTTGGACACTCGGGACAATGTAGAGAGTTGTCATGTCCAAATATGAATAGATATTTGTAGTACCTGTACGGAAAATACCTGTATGGTCGTGGCATCATGAATGGTGATGCGGATCCTTTTCTGGCTAGGCTAGATCTGCTCTTTCTTTTCCTGTGTGACCACTGTTTGTTTTGGCCAGCAGGCAGTCCAATACTAGTGTCAAGGTGACTTCGTAACTTTTGAGGGCTAGAAGCGCAGCTTTGCTGTGAGACAGAATATAACTGTGCGTGTTAGTGGTAGCTCTGTCCATATTTTCTCTGAGGCAGAGTTTAATTGCGAATATCTCTGCTGGAAATGCCAAGTTGAGAGTGTGCATGCTATGTTAGACATAGGTGAGTTTAGGCTTTGCTCAGGTAAGTAAGCTAAGCTCCACGATACAACACGACATTGTGGGTATGTGCATCGGCTTGTAGAGACAGCCAGACAACCACGTCAACCATTCTGTCACGGCTTGGATTTAAGCTGTAGTGAATGAAATTTTAAATCACGCAGATTGACTTTTGGGATAGCTCTCCTTTTTCCCGAGTACCCCATTTTGCCGGGTACACGGTACAGGGGTTTGCTTTTAATCCAAGTCACGATACGATGTGGAAATCTGAGGGAGTGCAAGAATGTGCGGAAGAATGAAGAAAAATTCCAAACACTGGCTGTGGGAAAATGTATTTTGATGCAGCAATAAAACTAAAAATGCATTATACCCTGTCACAGAAATGGTGCAGAACGCTGAAGGTTGCCAAGTTACTAATATGATCCGTCCAATAATAAAAACAACTCACAATATGAAACACGATTTGCAGAATACCTTGCAGTGTGGGTAAAAATCTTGTAAGCAGTAGGTGTGCGGCAATTCAGTCGCAGGCAACCAGTGGCAACCAAGAAATTCCCTCCCCCATCCCCCAGGGCAGCTTATCATTGCTTTCACGATGGATTGACAAGTTTCGAATGGCTTACAACCCTAATCCGATTCTGAAGCAATCGTGTACACATCTAAATTACCCGCGGGGACGCAGATAATCGGCCCCTCCAGCTCCGAAGGTAATTGATGGATTGTTCTGATCAACCGGAAATGTAACACAAAAGAACACTCACAGGAGCTAGTGCTGAGTGAACTTCACCATTTGCTGAATGCAACAACTTGTTACACAAACAATGGGTCTGCTTACCGCGTCAACGTTCGTACACGATAGTGACGCACACACTCCAAGTGATTGCTGTGCTTTAAGTGCTCAGAGGTTTTCCTCTGCCAGAGCAAGAAACAATTGCAATTCGCCATCAATCCACTACAGATTCAGCACAAAGTACCGGCCGAGTTAATTGGAATCCATTGACAATGACCATCCGCTCCCGTATGCGCATCACTTTTATTTTCAGCTTCAGCTTCAGCTTCCACGTGGCCAGGCGCGTCCATTTAGGTCATCGCAGTATCTAAATACACACGAGAAAACAATCTATTCAACGTCCAACGTGCCGCACTGGTACACTGGATATCCTGATGAATGGATGAAGTATCCCATCGCCTAATGGATTGTTGTGCTTGTTTGTTTTTTGCCCTGAATGAGTTCCAATTAACCAAAACGGTCGTTACACGCGCCTACATCTCTTGCATTTTATTTCATTAAATCATTATAATTATAAATAAGTCCATCGGATGTGTTTGCCGTGCTGAGATGATACAACGGTCTCGTGACAGGCGGCCCCGGCAGAGCCCCACTCAATCAATGTCCATTAGGATGTGTGCCGGTCAGCTGCGTGTCCACAGATTTGCAATTTCCATCGAATCTGCTGCTATTACGTTACAATCCTCGGGGATTTACAGCACACTGCTCGACCTTGTCACACATTTTCAGGAGCACACACCGATGAGTATCGATTGCTGCACGAGTGCGTACAATGTCAGATCATTTTAACAGCCCGCTGGGATGAACCTTGGAAAAACCAGAATCCTTGAATTAATTACTCCTTCGTCGACCTTAAACTGCAGCTGAGCTTGGGGCACGTGCAGGGAGGCGGTTACTGTATCTGCACTTCACCCGCGACTTGTAGTGGTGGTGGTGGTGGCTTTTGCTTAAACATTTTTTTCGTACACCCCCTCCACCGATTGAACTGATTTATTTCGGATTTTTTAACCCACCACTTCATCTTCTCGGTGGCTCCTGAGAGCACGGGCTTTCAAGGATCTCAGCGGAAATGAAGCCGCAGAACAAATTACTTTTTTCCTCGACTTTCCGTTGGTCATTTTTTTTTCTTCTCATTTCAGCCGTTCGTTGCTCCTTTGGCCGCCCGGGTTTTCTTTCATTCCGGCTTCATTAAGAATGTTTTGAGGTTAAAGCGAGCGGGACTGCAGTTCAATTGTCAGATGCAAGAGGACTGTGAATTACGTGCAGCGGGCGCCCACCCTTTTGTGCGGGGAAATGTTAACTTTTAGCATTTCGTGTGGCGTGTGTTGGCGGTGGACGGGGGCGCGGACGCATCAAGCGGCAATTAAGATGGTCTATTAAGCAGCGGGGCAGGATGGAAATTTTGTTGAAATTAATGATTGGCGGGGCAGAGCAGAGAAGGCATAACTCCTTCTCGTTAATGAAACTTTACGGAGTTTAATTGAACGCGGTAATTCAATGTACATGCTGCTGCGAGTCGTGAATGGCTTTTGTAGTGAGGAACGTGGAGCGCTCCATTCCCCATGCCATTTGGCTTTGAATAAACTTTGACTCTTTGCATCGCCTGCCGAATGCACGGCAGTGCCGATGATGAACGTCGGAGCAGATGTGCAGGGTGGCACCTGTCAGAGTGGTAATTAATTAGCTCTTCGCAAGAAGATCGTAGATCTTCCATCAAAGACTGATGTGCGCCGCCACACACGCCTCCGCATTGGTACATGATGCGGGTGAACAAAATTGTTTGCATTCAATTTACATTGTTTCCCTATCGCACCGTTGCCACTGAGAGGTGGGCTGAGGACTGGAAGTCAGGAAAATGGGAGATGTGTACAGCCCCCCGCCGCAGAGGTGGTGTGGTTCGAGCGGGGGGCAACAGATGAGTTTGTTTTCCATTTGCTTGGAGTATGTTAATTAAGGGAAGCTCATAAATCATCCTCATCGGCTCCTGCAGAATGCATATCTGCCCATGAGTTGTGCCAACTGATGGATGGCAATGCACAGGTTCTTGCAGCCATGTGTGGCTCTGTTTTCGTATTCAAATAATATTTGAGTGCTTATCCACTTTACACTGGCACTGGGAGCTCGTGTGGATTGATATCTCTCTAAATGATTTCTGAACAGGTAGTTGCCTTTCTAATTCGAATAAATACGTAAGTTTACTAATGGGATTCTGTTCATAAGTGAGGATCCAAGGACGCAGGAGGAGTGTGTTTGCATTCGAGCATAAGACAAAGACGTAAGCTTGGCTAAGCAGTCTCAAAACTCGGTGTTTGTTTGTTTATTTTAGCCAACTCTAGGAAGCTCATTTTGAACAAATCCAATTGAATGAATTACACATTTGTTTGCAGCTCGAGAGCAGATTGACTAAAGCCCACTTGGTGTAGGTTAGACTTGTGAGGACTCCTTCTCAATTGACTTGCTTGGCTAACAGATAATTGTAGGCAGTGTGGTCAATTATTAACAAACATTATTGAATTTTGATGGGTGGGGTTGCAATAGACATTCAGTTCTAATTGATTTAGTTTAAAAGACATATGCTAAAAGTGCGGTTGTACACAACCTAAATTCATCGTCGACCTTATAGTGAACAATCAGTCGCATATTTTCGTATGTTGATACCCTATATATGTGTCGAACGCATTTGTCATTTTCTCTGTGCTATCGGTCATCTGCTTAAGCGAGCTATGATTGGCATTTTTACAATTTTCTGCTAATGGGTGTCGGAAGTTGCCTTCTGTGTGCGTATAATTCATCCATGGTCGTGACACCAAGCTGTGACTAGTCTATTTGTATCATCTTTGCTTACTACTTGGACTAAGATCCAACATCCCTTATTGCAAAGTTTAGCATTCTCAATCGATCGTTGACATAACTAATAAATAAGACAATTATGAGCCCTTCCTTCCTTTTAAATTTCACGGAAGAAATTGTTAATAGGCTTTTTTCTTGGATATTCTATATTCAGTTAAATAACACTCTTACACGCGAATTAAGAATAAAACAACTTACTCAGCAGTTACTGAGTAAAAATTACTTAGCAACATTTGACAGTCGATTACTGACTCTGATTACGTTGATTTGGTACTTGCGTGTTCTTTTTCCTTGTTTTGTGTTGAACAGTGTATTGACATAATTTTGAAGGTATGTAAAACTCGAATGTCATGAACGTAAGCACACAGTAAGGGAAATATTGAGTTGAGTAAATAGTGTTTTATTGAAGATCTTTACTGAGCTGAGGCATTTAATACTGTTTGGCATGATGGTCTGCTGCAGAAACTACTAAGTGTCAATTTCCCAATGTACCTTATTAAAATCATTCAATCATTTCCTTCATCGCTAGGTCGTATAGAAGCTTTCAGAAGAAAAACAAATTAACACAGATGTTCCACAAGGATATATCCTTGATATATCCTTTTCAACTTATATACCCTTCAATCTACCAAGACCATCTCTGATATTGCCTAATATGATGATGATGCATGTATTTCTTCATCCGATTCAACTGAATTCAATGTTGAAGCCAACTTGCAAGCTGCAATATTTACTTTGGAATTATATCGTAATACCTGGTAAATTAAATTTATTGCTCCAACACTTAATATATTTTCTCTATGGGCAACAGAAAACCTTCTTTACTTCCTGGCAAGAACCTTCTGTTCAACGGCGTCCATGTTGAGTGGCAGTCCAGTGTAAAGTATATAGGCATCTAGATAAGCTCCTAACTTTTAATTTACACATACACACAATTTACACAGTTTTATGAATATCCCATGTGGGACTAGTGTGCAAATTGTCATCTACGCAAATTTCAGACATCACAAAACAAACTCTTGAAAATATTTTCAACTTACCTTGACTCTTCTCCACTATACTTCATAAAATCGCTAACATATAAGTAAAGGGTGATTTTTTAAAAGCTATAGTAAAGGTTTACAACAAAAACACAAACAATTCAGAAAAATGCAAGACATCTTTATTTGAATCTATAGTACGGTCCATATAATTTAATGTTTGAAAATTATTTAACCTTGTCCTTGACCTTGACTGCGCCTCAAATGGTTCATCCGCTTAGTCTAATTTTGGCATACTCTTTCGAACATTTCGACCGGTATTTCACGAATAAATGCTTCAATGTTGTTTTCCTATGCCAATGAATATCAATTGAAGCGGGCTTGTCTGTATAGACATGAGCTTTAACATAGCCGCACAAAAAATAGTCCAAAAGCGTTACATTGCATGATATAGGCGGCCAATTGACCGGTCCCGAACGTGAAATAAAATGTTCACCGAACTCGCCTCTCAATAAGTCCATTGTTGCGCGTGCTGTGTGGCATGTGGCACCGTCTTGTTGAAACCACATGTCATGCAAGTCAAACCCTTGCATTTTGGGCAAAAAAAAGTTCACGGTATCGGTCACCATTCATAGTTACGTTACGATTCGCATCATCTTTGAAAAAGTACGGTCCAATGATGCAATATATAATAATAATAATAATATGGGTGGCGCTACAGTCCATAGAGGGCCAGGGCCTAGCTTCTCAGCAACCACTCGTGCTGTGCGTGCTATTGTTTTCTCACGAGTGGAAGGGACCTACAGTTTTATGCCGACTCCGAACGGCTAAGTTTGAGAAGCTTTTTCTAGACAGGAAATACTCTTTGAGCATTGTCAGTGACTCGAAAGAGATGGTGCCGTGAAAATCGAACCTGCGACATCGAGGTTAGGGTCGACGCACATACCCACAACGCCACGGGCCACCACAATATATAATATATACCCAATATTTCTGAATAGGTCTGTTCCTGTACCCAAAATAAACGATACATATCAAGGAAAATCTACGAATGTATGCTACTATATGACAAAAATAAGACTTCTATTCAAACGGGCGCGCTAAAAAATGTCCCACCTAGCCCATTTTAACCCAAGAAATTTCTGCTTCTAGTATGTTGGTCTTCTGTCAAATCAATCGATATGTCAAAAAGTGGTCGAACTAAGTTTTGGTGATTCCTCAAAAGTTTTGAATTATTTTAATTTTTTCAACTGAATCAACTGAACTCAGCAGATTTGTCATGGAACAAGTCGCCGCGTTCAGTTTATTTCAGTGATAATTTCTAGATTTCTAAAAATTTGTCACACTCAGCCAAAGAGCTAATATTCAATGGCGATATTTCCGAACCTGTCACTTCAAACATGCCAGCTAATTTGAAAACGCTTCAAGTCGGTGGAAAAGGCTTATTCGGATTTCAGTAAAAGTTCAAGTAAAGATTTTTCATTCGATGAGAATGGGGAATATAGGTTTGGTAGCTTAGGTACGTGGTTAGACGCGGAGCGGCTAAGTCTTACTTAGGTCCTATTGGACTTATTGTGATGCCCATGGGGGGTGAAATCCTTCTGTCCTACTCGCTTATAGTCGTGGGAGCTTGCAATTATAGATGTTGTGCTGGCCCTTCCAGCCATCCGGGGGTTTTGACAAATCTGCAAATAGGATTTAATGGGATATTTGCAATGTCTTGAAAATTCTGGAAGCACATATCTCCCAGTGTTCTCTCCTTTGTCCTCACAGTCTCTGCATAGGGTGTCATTGGAGGTCCCATTTGATGTTCATGGTATCTCAGAGGATTATGGCTAGTTAGCGCCTCGAGTACCATCTTTTTGCTACATTGGATAAGTATGTCAGTTTTGCCAATACTATATCTGGGCCATAATGTTCGAGTTGCGGAAAGAGCGTTCGACTGTTCTACCCTAGTTCCATGATTCTTTTGTCCACTTTACTCTTGACATCAGGAAAGTGGGGATGGAAATATGGGCTTACTTGGTATGGGTCGGTTTCGGCCTGTTTCCTAGCAAGTGCATCTGCTATCTTATTGCCGGTTATACCCTTATGACCAGGGACCCAGCATAGAGTGATTGAATGCTGCAAGTCAAACAAATTGAGCTCTTCCCGGCAGCTTGTGGCTAGCTTGGACTTGATTTGGCCGCTTTGACCGTCGGAACCTCCGCTTGAAAAACACTGTCATAGTTAGGTAATCTGACCGTACAGTGCGCATGCTTAACCTATGATAGATAAGATACCTAAAGTGGCTAGGGATTCTAAGGATCTACTACTCGTAGGTCGGTCGATTTTCCCAACTGTCAGACGTCTTGGCTATGAAGCTTTCTAGCCAATCAAGGGTCTCCTTATTTTCGCATTCCATGAGCTTAAAACCCTTTAGAATTGTTAGCTGTCCGAAGCGGGGCATTACCTTCTCACTCTTCTTAATGGCGGCGTTTAAACGACCAAGGTTTCTGAACTCGATGAGCTACCAATGGTTCACTGTGGACTTCTGCTCTGGATTCCCTAAGTCTCTTTTCAAGGCCTGTATTCTGTCTTTAACTATTTCAACAAATTTAAGCCCCATTGCGTTTATTCTGCTGATCACCGGCGAGAGCGATTCATCAAGGCGACCTCTTTTTGAAGAACCCGGACCTGTACAAGGTGAAAGTTCCCCTACCCATGCCGGTCAAGGGTTTTACGACCATGGCCTTGGGCAAGGTGAGTTGATGACGACCACTCCTTCTGTCCAAGAGGGCGCCCTTCGCTCTTCGACAGGGAGTCACCATTATTTCTCCTATGGATCTGTCTTTTTCGAACGCAACACCGGAACAAACTGGGGTTGGCGTCAGGTCTGACATCTGGGTGCTCTTCGGCAACCGTTCCCCTCTTAAGAACAAAGCTTTAGTTTTTTCTCAATGAAGGAGAAGAGATTAAGAATGTCAATCATTCTCAACAAGATTTCTTCTGCCCAAGAAATAGGTGAGATTGAATGCAAACTTTGGTTCATAACTGAAATTGCTGCCAAAAGCCATAAAATGTTGTTATCGAGTTTGAAATTTCAACAAAGACCTCCGAACATTGTCTAAAATTCTCCCACACGCATCCCCATTAGAGTGCCTAATCCACGAATCTAATTTCCGCAAAACCCACGACCAAAAAACTTCCAAGGACGCTCATAAACTTGCCGGTGTAACACATGCTCTCTTAAATACTACAAATTACATCACGCGGGCCTTCACCTCCCGAGCCTCTCGGCCTAATCCCCGTGGCTCTTCTGCCGGCTTAAACTTGAACACTCAACTACCCTCGTATGATGCGAAGGATAGACAGGCATTATCATAATAAATATACTTATCTCCCCACTCAAGGCCATCAGTCGTTTGCGAGACACCCTCTCATCAGTCTCTGTCTCCGCCGAGGAGCAGGACTGTGGCAATGCTCGGTCTACAGACAAGTGCGGTCATATTTTGCTTTGTTTGCTCACTCAAGGTAAACACTTTAAGGCGCACACAAATTAAAGCCCTCGTCCCGTGGAAAGTCCTTACAAATAACTTAAGCAAATTATTCACCCACGTGTCACACTAAATCAAACTCGAATCTCGCCCCACAAAAACCTGCGAATTTCCTTTAAAAATCCTCCCACATTACTGTCAACGCCAGAAGGGCGGGGAATGTCCCTTGCGAGCGGAGGGAATGTCTCATCTTTAGCCAAATGCTGCTGCTGCGCTCCCTAATCCATCACCGTTACATAAATACACTTTTCACTTTCCATTCCTAATCTGATTTATAGTGGTGCCGTCAAAACTCGTGTCAGCTTATATCCTGCTGCTTCTTGGCACTTCCTTTCGTCTCGGATCGGGCCAAGCGAAGTTTTCTCACTCACGGGCCCAGTGCCATTCCGCTCGTCCCCGCACTTCACATTTAATTCGACAGAGTGGATAATATGTAAATTTTCCACGCCCCATGGCGGGATCTCGAATCGCTGTCGCTGTCCGAAAACTCAATAAGCCACGGATTGCGAGCTTCATCGCGTGAGAAACGCCAAGGCGGGAGGACGCATTGTTGGACGAGCGTTTGCCGCCGGATGTCGACAAATCCGGTGACTTCTGAAAGGCGAACGACGAAAACTTTTCAGTTGAATACAAATAAAACTGTTTTGCATGATCTTGAGCTCGACGACAGAAAACAGGTCCACTCGTGCGAATCGCTGAGAGGAAAATCAAGTTTTCGCCCTTTTTTCGCTGAATTGGCTTAGCGCCCGGCGAGCAGACTGAAATTGTTTGCATTTTCTCGAAGTGATTACAGACGGATTATCAGGTTTAATGGACACGCCTGCAATAGGTGGCGCACCAAATAAATTGCAATCTGTGGGGTTGCAGCGGCGGTGGCGAGGTGTCGTCAGGTAATGGGGGTTAATGGCGGATGCGGTGTGCGATTAAGGCGTATCAGGGGATTTGCATAAGTGATCCATTCAACGGTGTGGTTAACCGAAAATCCTTGTATGTCATCTGTTTGCCCCACAACTCACGGCAGCCGGATAAATCCTCTTTAACCACACGGCTGGCATACCAACTGGAGCGGAATATTTTACGCAAAACTTAATTATGAGTTAGACTGTATGCGATAGTAGATGCGGGGTGATGGGTAAGAACTCCGTCGACTGCAGGCGGCTGCTGTCCGTGGGGCATAGCGTTATGAATGCAATTTGTGTGTAGTCTGTACGTTTGTACGTCAATCATCCGGTTCGGTGGTAGTGGTGCCGCCTCCCTGGCTGAGAGACCCGTCATCTGAGAGGACGTAAATAATTGAAAATATATGGGAGACACGGTAAAATGTTTGATGCCAATATCGTCAGGTTGGGGAACTGAATTTCGCTTCTGGCGATATGCGAGAGTTTTCTGTGTTGTCGAGCAGAGATCCGCGTTGTTTAGTCAAATTATTGGGCGTTAGCGCGTATTGCTTGTGGTTTCTAAAGGGAGTAATTCTGAATATCGGACAATGTATTTAATTATTTCCGAATTCACTTTAAATATCAATTTAAATGAAGATTCTGACAGAAAATAAACCAGATGAATTTTCCTGCAAATGTGGCCTTTCAGCCTTTCACATGCATTCATTGGAGATTGTAATATTTCATTATCGATATCTACTCAACGGTATTTCGTTCATTGCAAAGTCCCATGTCTACTTTGAAGATAACAAGATGGAATAGCGGGGCAGTGGTTGCAAACAATTTTGATTAATCACTATATCAGTCTGCAGGCTTTTGTGAGACAGAATGCTCGAGAAAGAAAATCGATTCAACTGACTCAAAAATTCGCAGGTAGTACTGCACTTTGGCTTTTCGCGGACGTCCTTAAGAAGACTCGAGCCTACGCCACTGTTATATTTAGCTGATCTAAACTTGTTAAGACACTGTTTGACAGCGCACGCATAAACACTACTTCCCAACACAGCAAGATGACTAAATGGAAAATTTTCACATCAATATCTGCAATGGATCTAAGAACAATGACAGCTGTTTACTGTCTTACTTAGGTATATAGTTAGTCACGGAACAGTACAAGCAATAGCTGTACCGAGATCAAACGGAGAGCTGTTTATTACACCGATTTTTCCACTTCCGCGCTACCTCAATCAGGAGGATGCCTATCCAGCCGTGGAAAAGGCCGTGGTCTTGATGTTTTATGTGTGGGCGCCACGCGACTAGGCTCCCGTATGATCAATCACGTCTTCAATCGCTACAATAAGATGGTAGTCCGCTTTTGGGTTTCGTTCACAATCTTTATTTACTTAAAACTATACAATTATTTCCTTAATCTATCTCATAACTAACTTCCAGTTAAATTCAAAAAAATGTATCGAAACTCCAATGAAAGAAAAAATAATAATAACACAAATGTACCGTCTCGTATTCGAACCGTGTCTCCGCCGATCTGGTACGAAAATTCCCGCGCGCAACAACGCACACGGCCTAAGCTTATAGCGACTACTTTCTTTTTGCTGAATGCTTTCCATAACCGCCTGGGTTATCACTCGTGAACTTCGCTGCCCACCTCAATACATAAATATTTATATAAATACCTTGGTCTTTGATTTCTTTAGCGTTGACGCTGTAAATCCGCAGGTTGTTAAATACCGCTTGAAGCTTTCCGGAGTCACCTTAGTTCACGTCTGTCTCCTCGCTCTCGGTCGGTTTCTTGGCTGCAATTCGTTTTTTGTTGTGTCGTCGGGGTGCGATTTAAGTTTAAGATTAAGTTTAGCTTAGAGTGTCCGCTGAGGACCAGTAAGTTAGAAATAGAACCATTGTACGTCCAACTAGTTTTTAAGCATATTCGTCTAGTATATAAGCTTGTAATAAATTAGTAAATAAAAATGAATTCAAAAGCGACCATGTACTATCGTTCGAAGAGTGTTCAATTGGTTCATGACCTTAATGGAGGGATTGGGTGAATAAAAGGCATGTATTGTTTGTTTGTCCCTAGACTCTTCGATTTCCTTGAGCTGGGAGGTTGCGGAGACCTTTTCTTCAGGCGTCGAAGTTTTTTGCTCCTCCCTGTTTCAAGCCCGGTACTTCTCCTGCGCTGCTCTTGTTTTCCAGCGCTTTTTGGAATGCCTCCTCGGTTGCACGTTTTTTCTGCTCACACCCGCCGTCTAACCACGGGTTTCTTCTGGTGGTTTCTGCTGCCTCTTTGATGGCCGGACTGCAATGCAACATATCGTTAGCGTGCATGTTCGACGTAGGCATATCGGAGTGTCTCTCTCTCTCTTAGTGTTTCTTCATAATCTCTGGCAATCCCCGGTGGCTTTTTCAAAACCTCTGTTTGTTGGCTAGTGAAGATCCTCATTCGTCTAGTCGATCATTTACGATCCAATGTCTTGGCTACCTACACCAGTCTAGCATATTAACCAAAAGGGAACCCTAGTGAACGCCTAGCTTCAGGTCCAAGGAACTGAGAAACTTCTTCATTAAAGCCCATGTCCATTACTGGCTTGCATTTCGGTACTATTTCCTCGTTCCACTTCCATTCCATATACATACTTCAGATATTTTAAAGATTCCATTCCCAACCACTTGCTGTGTGATACATTCGTCCATTCATTACTCTTGACCAGAATTTAGAAATTCCAAAATGCTTACATGAACCTCTACTGACGTCGATTGTTCCAAAATGTCTTTGTATTACTAGCTAACACACTCCTTTACGATTTATCTGGGTTTGTAATGTAATTCAAAATAGCGTTGAGTCAAAGTCTCCTCCGCCTCCTCCTCCTCCAACCGACTGATGTGCTTTGGGTCATAATCTTATTCGATTGCAAACGTCCTTAGGTGCCACCTGACAAACCGAATGCATACTTAATGCAATTGACCCATTCCCAACCGAGATAATAAACCTCAAAAACACGTTCACTTGATTCTGATTGGCAGTCCAAAACATGCACTATGTTGGTAACCTACCATATTACTTCTGTTACAATGATTCACAAGTGTTGTCTTTTCATAATTCAAATGTTATAACAAACGCTGGGATGCCATTCATTTTACTAAAACTGAATTCGACGATTAATTGCCAACAGCATTGCTGCATGCAATTAAAAGGCTTGGAATTAAAATAAATCAAAGTATAAATTACATTTGTGGGTTTTGAAAATTAATGATGGCCTGCAGAAAATGTTCGAAAAAGTACAATAATTTAGAATTAAACGCCAATGCAGTCTAATTGCCTGTTGGCATTATTTCTTTTTGACATTTGTTTTCATTGCCTATTGTGGGTGGTGCTACAGGCTGAAGTGGACTTTGTTTAGGAAAAACATGTTTGTAGTTGCTATTGTTCTCTCACTAGCCTAGAGTTCAAGGTCCGACTGCGAATGTCGAAGTTAGAGATGCTTTATGAATATAGTTGTATTTTCTAAACCTTGGCCGTGAGTGGGGAGAGGTGAAGCTGAGCATAGTGAAAGTCGGGTCCAGAATTGAACTCGCATCTCACTACAGCCGCAGTGTTGTTGATGAGTGGGAATAGATTTTAATTACTAACTCAACGCTCATAGCGATCTATCTGCATTCACAACTCAGTCTCGTAAAAAGTAGGTACACGCCTTCGTTTTTCTTCTGCGTAAGTTTCTCATAGAAATTTTGAATGTACAAATTCAAGTCCTTTTATCCTCCATGCATCATCTCGATAGCTCGATTAAAAAAATACAGTCCCTTGGCAGGTTATGAAGCCGCATTGAATGGTGGATGTGTCAAAGCAGAGCTTCCAACGACTGCTTAGCGGGCCTCAACAGTTGATGAAGTAGTAGAACACCAGCAAGTTTCAAATCAATACTCATCATCTCTTTATAGACTTCAAAGCCGAAAGCATTCATTGCGAGGAGTTATGGCCGAATTCAGGATCCCGGGAAAATAAATCCAATTGCGTCGCACCACGCTAACATACATGCGATAAATCGTGCAGTCGGCTCGAGGACCTCTGAAACGCTTGAAACCTGCACCTGATGCTGAGGAGGAGATGCGCTGTCGTGTGATTTCTTCAATTTGGTGTTTTAGAAGCTGAAGCTGTACACATGCAGGTCACTTTCTTCTACAAATCAGTCCAGCTGTTGGGATAAGCGGATGACATCGACATCGACACGTGATCCCAACGTTCCGTAGTGGAAGCATTTATGGCAGTTGAAGAAGAGAGAAATGTATGCTATCAACAAAGTAACGTTCCGTCAAACAGGACCTAGGATAGTTTATCTCAATCGACAGGTATTAAAGGGAATTAACCACTTGGGGGCAAATGTGTACTCCACGAATGATATTTCAGTGGAGATCCGACGTAGAACCATCCTTGGCAACCGATGTGTCTTCAGTCTGGCGAATCAATGGGGTTCAAAACTCCTGACTCGAAGGACCATAAACATGGTCTACCAGACTCTTATTTTGCCAGTCCTGCTTTATGGAGCTGAAACCTGTACGGCTTCGAAAGAGAAATTCTACGACGGATATATGGTGCCGATCTCTACGAGCTGTACCAGGAG
Source organism: Eristalis arbustorum (assembly GCA_916610145.1). Classification (NCBI taxonomy): domain Eukaryota; kingdom Metazoa; phylum Arthropoda; class Insecta; order Diptera; family Syrphidae; genus Eristalis; species Eristalis arbustorum. The sequence goes on along the minus strand of OU744316.1, from coordinate 102,705,916 downwards.
GTTGGTGTAGTGTGGAAGGCAAACATTGATCTTCTACACTGGCCACATCGAGTGCATGGACACCAACGCTCCGCAATAACGTCTGGAAATCCGAGCCTTACGGTTCGAGAATTAGAGGAAATTCACGCTGTGACTTCTTCAATATCATACTTGCGAAACTCAAACACAAACGATCCACGCTCTTTCAACTGCTTGGCTACGCGGACGACATTGATGTGAGTGGACGAACACAGCGAGCCGTATATGAGGCGTTTACTGGCATTGAAGCGGAAGCGGGTAAGCGGTAAACCATGGAAAACGAAAAGTCATGCTGTCATCACAAAAAGACGAACAACATCGACATTTTGGACAGAGTGTCATAATGGGCAGCAGAAACTTTGAGGTAGTTAAGGACTTCGTCTACCTCGGCTTTGGAGTAAGTAGGGACATCAACACCAGTACCGACATCAAGCGCAGAATTACTCTTGTCAATCAGAGGCAATTGAGTCATCACTCGAAACACCAAGCTGATTTTATATAAAACTCTGATCATTCCTGCCCTGCTCTATGGCGCAGAGACTTGGGCGCTGTGGAAAGCAGATGAAGAACCTTTTGGTCGTTTTGAGAGAAAAGTTCTGCGTACGATCTTTGGCTCTGTTTGCGTTGATGGCGTCTGGAGGAAATGTATGGGCTGTACAACGACATAAGTCTAGTTAGGCGTCAACGGTCCAACGCCTACTGTGGTCATGTAGAGCGGATGGACACCACAGCCCCGAGCCGAAGAGTCTTTGGTACCGAGCCATTAGAACAGTGCAACAGAGGACGTCCTCGCACGACATGGCGCACACAACTGGAAAATTACCTGAACTAACTTGGTGTGCGCAGTTGGAGGAAGCTTTCGAAAGATCGGGCTGGCTGGAGAGGCATGTTGGTTGAGCCAATCAAAGAAGAAGAACAGACTCTTTTTTTGTCATGAAAAGAAAAGCGCACTTGAAGCTCTCCATACTATAATAACAGCACTAATTGATAACCTCCTAAGTGTATGTACCGACCATTTCATTGTGCGTTTGACGGACGCCTCATAATATGTCTGCTATATGATTCAAACAAACAGAACTTAATTTTGCTTATACTTATAAAGGGTGATTTTTAGCTATTATCTTTTTGGCAACACTGGTGGAAACAGCTGACTCACGTTTCGTGTTTTGTTTCACAGTCAAACATCTTCAGTTTGGTCTATAATTTAACCAAGAATCGTCTTACAAACGCACAGCGCTTGCAAATTTTTGAATTTTATTAAAAAATACGTGCTCTGTTAAGAAAGTTCATCGCGCGATTCTTCGATTTTATGTCTTTACTATTTCGTGGCTCAATGGGTACGTAAATAAGCAGAATTGTCGATTTTGTAGTGAATATCAGCCAGAAGCATTGCTAGAGCTGCCAATGTATCCAGAAGTCACAGTATGGTGCGGTTTATGGGCTGGTGGCATCATTGGACCGTACATCTTCAAAGATGATGCGAATCGTAACTTAACCGTGAATGGTGAGCGCTACCGTGAGATGATAGCCAATTTTTTTTTGCCCAAAACGCAAGAGCTTGACTAGCATGACTTGTACTTTCAACAAGACGGTGCCACATGCCACACAGCACGCGCAACAATGGACTTATTAAGAGGCGAGTTCGGTGAACATTTTCTTTTTCATTAGACTATATTTTGTGGGTCTATGTTAAAGCTCATGTCTATACAGACAAGCCCGCTTCAACTGACGCAGTGGAATACAATTTTGAAGCATTTATTCGTGAGATACTGGCCGAAATGGTGGAAAGTGTATGCCAAAATTGAACTAAGCGGGTGGACCATTTGAGGCGCAGTCAATGGCAAAATTTGCATGAATTGATCTTCAAACATTAAATTATATGGACCGTACTATCGATTCAAATAAAGATTTCATGCATTTTTCTGAATTTTATGTTTTCTTTTTGAAAAAATTTCTTATAGCATTAAAAAAATCACCCTTTACTTCGGTACTATTCAGTGGGACCAACTTTTGTACTCACAACCAATTAACTTCCTTTGGTCCTTTGGTCAATTTGCTGCTTGTATAGGAATGTTTTTAGAACCTCCTGGGTGGATGATTTGACCCCGGTTATAGTCTCCGCAAAGGTTCGAAACTGATGATTGCCATGATCATTTTTTTTCTATTTAAAGCGATCGTGTTTTGGTTACAGTGCGATTAAGTTTTCTTGTCTAGGCGTTTGTCGTGCTCCCATATTGCCATGGTTTCTTCTTTCAAATACTTTGCCCATTCTCAAAAAAGAGCGGCAGGAATTTCCTCTAATTTCTGTATTCTCTCTCTTCCCTCTGTACAATCTGTGTGTTCTTATAAATAATGATGATGATCGATGAAGAAATACACGCATCATCCACCCATTCCATTTGTTTTGCAACACAATACATTTAAGTGCTTTCAATAAAGCATTCTTCTCAATAAATGATGGTCATGTGTGAATTCTTAATCCACCTCCAGGAGGTGTGTTAATCTGTTGCTGCACATTGTCTCCATCCCATCCTCGATACCTCCCCAGAATTTACACAAAATTAACTTACACTAATCGAGTTAACATACCACATTGTTAATCAGACCGTTCCACTTTTCCACAACTCACATCCCCCTCAAGGACAGGGCAGTTCGTCAACTTAATAATTGTAACAAGCAAACGCAATTAATCAACAGCGCTCTCATTTACATTCGTCAGTGCAAACAAGTTATACGTTATCTGCCGACAATTGCAAACAAATTAGCTACAAATTGAACTCAATTGACGCATAATGATTGCAAATTGTCTAACCAGTTCTACTTTAGCAAGGATTGACTCACCCTCTCTGTGCTCCGGAGGAGAGCAGTTGCCTTCGCTGTCACACACAAAATGACCAATTTCCCAGGCGATTGTGTTTGCTCTCAGACCCCAACCCGGAGCAGAGCAGCTTTTGTAATTACCATTCCCCATTGTCCCGACGAGAGAGCGGAGACGATTTAAATGCTCAACGACTAGTTAAACATTGTCAATGAGGGCGGACGGGGGCGGTTTTAAAGTTTCGCTCTCGGCTTGAAATTAAATTTTAAACTTTAAGTAACCTATTTAACTAGCAAATGCGAGCACGAAGAATGACACGCCGTGCGAGTGGAATGTGGCTGGCAACTGGGAGTGGGTGGGTTCTCAGAATGAAATACGACCGGAAATGTGGCCCTTCTTGGTTTAGTGCCTAATGCCAGTGGCATACGTTTTTCCCACCTCCAACCCATGCACACACATGGGTCTGGGTGGGCATTCTCCGTCCGCCACACGCCATGCGCCATCCACCTTCCCCTGATGGCATTATGAACCTAATTAAATGGCATCATTCATTCTCTTTGGAGCGAGAGGACTGCTGGTGCTGCTGTTGCTGCTCCTGCTGCTTGGGAACGTTGACGTTGCCACAAAAATTGCAAAAAGCCATCCACCTGTTCGCTCTTAACCGAAGCCGTCGTCGTTTGTCATCCATTCGTCGTCCTCGCCTCGGCAAGTTGTGCACCACCTGCAAGCTTCCACATGCGTTCATCCTCCTTTCATACCATTCATTCTCTACGTCTAAGAGTGTGTTATGAGTTGAAGCAACTTTGAAATTCCTTTTTGCAATGCTTCAGTGAATCTGTATGACGTTGTTGTCGTGTCGTTGTTGGGCTGGCTGGCTCCGTGCTCGGTTGTCAGACGACGACTGCAATGTATGACGAATGACACTAGGAAATGTGTTGAAGAATATTTGAAGAATTCCCACAAAGACGTGCCCCCACTCTTGGCCGCAAAACATAAACGAGCATGCATGCGTCCTCACAGAGCGCCATGCTTGCCGTAAATATTGACACTAAACCTTGAGGTGAGTGAGTGTCGTTGGGCATGTGTGCGCCCGTATGTTTGGAGCTGCCGCCCAGCCCAGGGTCCCCAGCTGGACGAGAATCCAAAGAAAAGGAAACAATAAACCCCAAGAGGTGGGTCTTGCTCTTGCTCGTGGGCGCACACAAAAAGGATGAAAGCGAGAAAATCAGCAACACCAGCAGCGGCAGGGGTTGAAAAGTACAAAAAGGACTTATGGGATCCGCTGCCATTGTCGTGGAAAATGTTTGGTAATAAAATTTGCAAATCCCATTCGCATTTGATTCCAAGTGTCAGTGGTGCCGGCAATGTCGGTGGTGATTGAAAAGGAGAGATGCCACTGTGAATCGCACAATAGCATCTGAAATTGGCTTCCCTCAAGAGGGTGGGCCCAGTGATCACCTCTCGGATATAATGGGCACAAATGCTGTCAGCTTCCAACTGACAGAAGCAGAAGCTTCCCGGGGTCCAGTCCAAGGGGAGCAGTCCAGGGAGAACACAAAAAAGGACAAATCACGCCCGGAGCAGCTACATCGATTGACATTGAGGGACACAAAGAAATGTGTCATCTTTGTACGAAATAGAAACTTTTGAGCAACATCCAAACAAACAAACAACTATGCTCTTAATTATCCTTCAGCAACATCGGACTCCAAGGCTCGTTGAAAATAAGACGAAGCCGTCCGTTTTGTCGTTGCTCGTAATTAAATACTATCGTTGGCCGTTGCCCGTTGCCTATCGACCATTTTCCGTTTACAGTGTTTCTCTACTTAACCTATCCCTTCCCGACATCTTTGCCGGGGCGCTGTGACACTTTTAATTCCATTTCAATGCTGTAAATGTGTCAGATGATTGTAAAGTGTACCAGGGTATTCCCGTAATGACTGTCGGGCTTAAAAGGCATTCTCGGTGTCTTTGCCCGTTTGTACTCGTATCGTTCATCGTCCCTTCGTCTTCGAAGCTCCACTCCATTCAACCCCACCCTCGCATCCCGATGAACGGTCGATGGTCGTCGCCCGTCGGTCTTTAACTGGGTCGGTGTGCAACTCGCCCGCCATGTCGCTGTGGTGCACGGAGACATTATCTGGGGGGAATCAGTAATTTAAGTCCTTCGACCACAAACGACGATTTAAATAAATACGAGCAGCAAAAAGGAGCCATTGTGTGTGTCAACGTTGGGATTTAGTGGCACGGGATGCATTTGTCTTGCAGGGCTGAATGAAGATGGAAGAAGAGAAATGTGTGCTCCTTATTTAAGCACGTGTGGGATGTGTTCTGTTGGTAGTGCAGTGTCGTCTTGTTTTGTAGAGGATGTCTATTGGATTGCACTTGAATGCCTTGTGCGAGGTTGTGGTCCGGTTGACAGGCGAGTGTCTTTGTACGGATTTCGGTTGCGGATCGGTTCCTTAGAGAGGAAGTGTTGAATCACTCAGACGCTCTTTGTCTCAGTTTCGAATAAATCTTCTCAAGCAATGAATTCTGGTCTGCTCAAAGTATAGGGAAGGAATTTAAGCTTTTTTAGGTTCTTCAATGGAATGCGGCGGTCAGTGGACAGATGACGAGTAGTGTTTTATAGAAGACCAGCTTTTCTGACGATTGTACCGAGACCTTTGATGTCAGAAAAGGATTTAGACAAAGCGACGCGTCATGCGACTTTTTTAACATCATTCTCGAGAAGATCGTGCGGAACTCAAATGTTGACACCAGAGGCACGATCTTTCACAAATCTGCAACTGCGCGCATAAAAATTGAAAAAATTGATTCAGATCTTTTTCATTTATTCTTTATAGCTTCAATAAATTAAATTTAAAATTTACCAAACTGTATTGAATGCGGGGTAAAAGTTGTGCTTAAGGAGTTATTAAAATAATTAAATGTTCGGGGTCAAGGCAGAGCACGGGTCGCTGGTATACAAGGAGAAAAGGGATATGAGGTACCTGGGCACAGTGGTCTTAAATATCTGCGGATTGTAGACCGTGCTGTTTTGGGTTGGGAATAACATTCCATATTGGTGTAGTGCGGCTGAAAAACGAGTTTCTAAATTTCTCTGTGCGTCCGAAAGCAGGCCTTTGGGTAAACTAATGGGCATTCCTGGCGAGACGTGTATTGCGGGCGAATTCAAGGTGAGACGGAATGCAGTTGGCTAGCTCACTTGAGCATCGTTTGTTGAAATATCGATAAAACACGGACAAAATAAAAAAACAAAGTACATCGATGTTTGAGACAGTCAAATGAACGCTACCATTTTTGGCGACCTCGAATATGTGATCCTTGATGCACGTTCCGGTTTTATCAATACAAGCGCCATTCGTGGATAATCGTCGATTATAAGGGGCTCGTTTTAGAGACAGCAGACAGCATTGAGTTTTGGAAGCATTAAATTCCACCCTGTTGTTCGTACCCCAAATAAATATGCTGTCAAGATCAGAATTCAATGTGCTTGACATATGCTGCCGTTCCACTACTACGTTTAAAGAGCAGGGTCGTGAGTCTTGGAACGAAAAGGATTGGATTAGAAGGAGTGGATAGGATTAGAAGTAGCAGACAGGAGATAATTTATAAAAATAAGAAAGAGTGTCTGAGACAGAACAGAGTCTTGAGTGACGGCATTCATTTTGTGGATATCAGACGTGTACCCACCCAAAAAACTTTTATTGAACTTTTCGAAAGGTAGTTTCTAAACCATAGAAAAAGAGATTCCTCGACACCATAAATTAACCTGAATGTCGAAGCCAGTTAGAATTGTGTACATTGAAATCGCTTGCAATGGCAATTTCAGTGTGAGGATAAAGGAATATAATTCGAAATCGGATAGCGCATCAAATTTGTAAAAATCCAAGCAAATGCTTACGGGCATGGAATCTAAACCACAGAAAATTTGTTTGTGGGTGAACGAACCGCGAAATTGTTCTTCTTGGTTTTGGTATTTTTGTTTTGTACGCCCAGGCGTATTACATCAGGAGGCAAGTCCACACGCCAAAGGATGGAACAGAATGTATAATCTTTACTAGATTACACTATTGCATAGACAGCACTTGAATTTCGCCGCATTCTGCCATGTAGAGAGAAGGAGCAACATTTTGTTCATAAAGACCTTCCATTATTCAGCAACCACTGTTCCATCTCGTCTTTACATCTTTAATTACTTATCTCTATTCGGTTCTACGATGCTTATCTGATGTTTCGTGCCAATTTGACACAGTTTTTTGTTCACTATACCCTACAAACGGCGGTAAGTACAGTAAAAACAGTTTAGAACAACATCGTTTAAAATAACATATCGGTTATAGCCACGAAATTCGTCAGTCCCTGGTCGTTATAAGCGATTTTGACTATACGCATAATTAGAAAAAAGGACAAGTAGAATCGAGCCGACAACGTTACTAAACGTGTGAAGTAAATTTGCGTAAGGAGTTTGAAGGTAAATGTGATGTGCATCCGGTTATTTTTGTGGTTGGCTGATGAATGTATTCCAATGACTCCACGCTACCACATTGTTTCAAATGGACGCCAATCCTGGGATGGAACTAAAAAACAAGCCTCTCCAACTAGCGCGATCTCTGGCTAGCTGTCTCCAGTTTTGCCCATAAAGTTGGTTTTTCTACACTTGGGTGCGCCACATTAAACGCCGGCGCTCTCTGTTGCATAGCCCCACAGGTGCGGATTCGAAGATTCTTCGGGCCGGAGCTGTGGTGTCCATCTGCTCTACAACAACAACAACAACCGCTCTAATTTAGTGAACATAACCAGGTTCAATACCGGCAACCTCAAGGTTCCTCTGTTGCGTCAACAATTAACAGCAATTAACAGCTCTATCCAGGAAAGCATACATGCGACAGGCGCACAGGAGTGTTGGTCTACTTTTGGCCCCGATAGGTTAAGGAACCTAAGAAAAGCATGCTCGTTTTGAGAAGAAAATTCTTGAGTGGAAGAAAAATTGGGGAGAATCTCTGCGGTCAGGAATGGATGCACATGCAACAAGACACCATAAATTTCACAATCGAAAAACTCCCTTGTATCCGAGGCATATTCGAATAATAACTAATTAAGTCGATCCCATACTAGCTCCTCTAAAGGATAACCATCGATAAACGCCACCTTTGCAGTTTAAACTTCAACCGCACTGTGAATCTTCCTAAACCGTAAGCAGCATGGTAGCCGTCTGCAACACACGCCCGCCCATCCGAGGAGCATTCAAACTGCTAACACCTCTTATGCCAAACTTTGCATATTATGCGAGCTATACGAAGTTTGCTTGCCTTCATAAAACCAACCACCCCCAACCCCGGGTGCTGGGATTATTCCAGCAGTGGTAAGCTTAGGATTGCTAAGCCAACAACTCAAACACCATGCCCTGGCACAGTATCGATCTTCTCAATTTTTAATTGCACCAGCCACCGTATCTAGATGCATTCTAGCAGCGACAACACACCTGATAACCGTGTACGTGCTCGTTTATTGCAGGTGCGCGGGCGGGTTGAGTTCAAGTGTAGGGTGCGGTACACCGACCAGTGCAATGACACACCGAGGAATTTTCTATTTTCCATACGACCCGCATTAAGCCCTCTAAGCTCCCGTGCTTTTGTTGCTACACTGTTCCGTGCGGCTTATCCTCGTTTCAGTGGTTGCTATTTCGCCCACCCCACCCGAAAACTGCTCTGCTATCGTGCATCCGACTATTTGTATTTTTTTTATATAAAATTTTAATCTCGACACCCGACACAAAGCGGATGACACCGACTCCCTCGCCGGGCAAGTGATTTGCCCTTTTTCGATCACACATCTGGGTGACCGACCCTTGGGACTGTTTTCGATTCGACGAGTGCGACCATTAATTGCTGATAGGGACTACTTGTCCCATCAAAAAAGCAACGAGGGTCCTTGCGAATGCAAATCGACTGCCACTCGATGAGCGGATAACAACGATAAGCTCTGTCTCTCTCACTCGTCGTTGCGGATGTGTGCTGGGATGTGAGACAGGAAAATCCGTTAAAAGGTTTTCTCTAAATCATTTAAATCGTTTTCTCTGTTTTATTTTTCGCCTCTGTCCCTCTCGGTCCACCACGAAGGGGCGGGTGGCCCAGGAGCGGACTTTATTCGTTCGTTTTTTTGTTCTTTTTAATTTTCAAGAACTGCTCGAGTGTCGGTCAACTAAACCCCAATTCCGGATAAGAGATCTTATTCGGATTCCTTGGCATGCCGGGTCGGCGGTTAAGGGCAAGGGATGGAAATAAAAAGAATCAGAAATAATCACACATGACTGAGTCAGAGCAATTAGAAGGGATAATTTAATTTCGCCGGGAAGGCGATGACTGGGCTCGAGGAGAAAAGGAAAAAACAATTTGAAAACCGAAAATGCCGCCCGTAAATTCAATTTCGTGTAATGGTTTAGTCATTCATGTCCTCGCCAGGAATTAGATACGTATATGCGATCCTTTTTCGTTGGTCAACATAGTTCACAGGGTGCTTTCCCGGCTGGTGTTTGATCTGGGAAGTAACATGGAAGCGCTAGGCGATTCGATTGCGGACGTGGCCGATTGGAATTGAAGGTCTTTATTGATCGTAAAGAATCGGGGATTGCTTTAAAGGAAAACAAAGGTCTGTCGGTTCGTTTTAACCGACATCAACAGACGAGAGCACTTTTTTGAAAATGTAGCGGGAATATAGTTCTAGGGACAGTGGCTTTCTTGGATGTCGCCATTAGAACTTCATCTGCTTTGGTATCCGAAAAGCAAATTGTTGCTATAACATAAACATATGGAAACGCTGTTATACGTAATTGAGATGAATCTGTAGCAAATATAAATTACATTTTTTTTAACTGAATTAGCTGAAACTTGCAATTTGTGAGGTCATCACCTTGTCATTACTTGTTGATCTCCTTCTTTTTTCGTCAATTTTGATAATTTGACCGCCATCCTTTTGATTTGTGTTGTAACTCGGGCCCGCTTTTGTCACTGGTCAAATGTATTGTATAATTTATATGACAAATCAATCTCGAATAAGAAAAGAGGATTTAAAACCGGAATTGAATTACAAGCTGATGTAAGATAACAGCATTTACAGTGACAATAAAAATTAGAGAAGGACTTATATTAATAAAAAAATAAATCAATTGTAGTGGTTTATTTTGTTTATTTACTTGAATGCTTTTTAATTAATATGTTGTCCACTCTCCTCCAATATCAATAATTGCTTTCTCAGAGGCATGCTTTTTTCTAATCTTATAGCATAATGTTAAGCCAAAGTCTCCATAACGTACGCATTTTTCGTGATAATTGTGTGACCGTCGAGAGCTTCTTTCCTTCTAGCTTTAGCTTCATGAATGCCCAAGCATTTTCAATGGGATTTGCATCCGGCGACTGTGATGGCCAATTTAAAGCAGATTGTGGTGCATACGAGAATATGCCCAAAAAGAAGCCCCATCCGAAAAATGTACGTTGTTGTAATCTCTGTCCAAATTCTCCTTGGCCCAACTGAGTAATTTTTAAATTAAATAAAATAAAATAAATTTTAAATACTTCCGTCTCTGACAAGCATTTAACTCTTTAAATTTGTTTATTCAAATGACCTTACCAGGAGTTTAATACAAATGCCACTTCCAAACCTGTTTTCAGAAACGAGCTTTGCCGTATATGATCTTATCAAACGGACTGTACTTCATTGATTATTGGTTTTGAGATATTCGAAATCAATATCAGGTAACAGAATTGCAGCAGAACACAATCGAATTGTATGGCGCACATACTTTTCCTTGCACCATGGCTTACCTACTTACTACTACCTTACCATGGCTTACTGCCACTATTTCAAAAACAGATGTGTTCATTCTTCAATAATGTGAACACCGGTTAGTGTGAGCACGGAATACCGTGATCAGATTTATGTTCTGCTCTCTCTATCTGGCATTGTGCAAAACATGTCTCTATTAGGCATGGATTTAAGTAGAGGATACCTAGCTTATAATCATACTCGAATCGCAGTTTGAGGGTGTAACTAGCAGCGATCTTCTTGATGAAAATCGGTAGAGGGGCTAGCCCTGACAATAGTTTCTAAATCTGCTGTGCGCACGGCACCTGCTATACTAAGCAGGGCAATGCAATTTAACTTCATAGAATTAACTGCCGTCGACTGTTGGAGCGTTTTAGTCCACCAATCCTATACGTTATATTGGGTATAACCAACGTTGCGTACTTACTTATTTATCAGGCCGACGACTCGTGAAGGGTCCAAGCCTGAGCAATTGCTGCCTTCCATCGGTGGTGCCCAGGATCGTGGGCGCGCTGCTTTCAGTCATCAAGGCCAAGCTATCTTACATCCGCGATAACTTCGGTCTTTCTCTCCTTCTCGAACCAGGAGGCTCGGATTCGAAGACCCTCTCTGCTGGAGCGTTGTTGTCAATTCGCTTAATGTGGCCGAGCCTGTGTAGTGGGATTGTTATATCCACATCCTTGTTCCTCGCAGACGGGACCTTATATTCAACGTAGAATTTCTCTTTCGAAGGCCTTCAGCTCTATAAAGCAGGACTGGCAGAATAAGAGTTTGTAGAGCCTGACTTTGCTCTTTCGAGTCAAGACCAAAGGAGTTTGTTTAGAGCATCTGTTATAGATATGCCTTAACCAATTTGGACATTTTTTGCATTAGGTTTACAGTAAACTGCTTGAGCAAGCATTTATTTATATTGGTGTTAAAGATAAGGGCGCAAAAATATAGTCGGTAAAAAAATTATTCTAGCACATAACAAAGTGTTATTTTGCTATTTTTAATAAAAGTCAACATAAAGCTGACATTATCGTTATCACCTCGTGACAGTGTTAAGGCAACCGGAAACGTTATTTAAAATGTATAGCTCATATGTCAAGTAAGATCGTGAAAATGTTTTCGGAATCGGAAGATAATGATTTTGATACATTTAAGTATTTAACAAGATGAAATCATAGGACAAGACAAAGTATAGGAATTCAGGATCCGAATTAATAGGACTTATTGCAGTTGCATTCTTCACACTTCAGTCTTGTGTTGTGGTCCTTTAACTGTGCAATGTCCAGTACATGGATTTCCCTTGCTCGTTTAGTGTCTTCCTTAACTTTTAATAGATACGTAAGTATCTTGTAGACAAATAAAAAAAAATAAATAGGACGACCATTTCCAACATTAAAAAAGTGCTTACTTCGGACCACTTTACCGAAGACTAGTTATCAACCTCATGGCGCCAGAGTTATCGTATTTGTACGATATTAGAGGCAAAGGGGGATAGATACAGTGAATGTGAAAAATCAATTGGTACGTGATTAGGGCCTGAATTGACACTAACATTTTTATATTTTCAGCTTATTAATCAAATTGTTAACTCCTTTCTTGAACCGAATGGCTAGCAAAAATAGTTCACTTAGCAAAAAGTGTTCACCATCCCAGTACGCACTCCTCTACATAAGGGCATTAGTTCTGATTCCGTAGCTTCTCAGTATGAACTGCATTTTCAAATAAATTGAAAGGAGAGATATAAGATATTTCGATTATTCCTTTTGCCATCATTTTTTCATAAGTTCGATAAGAATTTGCTTCTGAAATCAATGAACAACTCACAAATCGTTAGTGGCTCGAAGTTAATTGCAGTCTGCCTTCCTCACGAAGAGAGTGAAGCGTTATGATGTCCGCATTTTGAAAAAAAAAAATCGAAGCGATGATCTTAAAGCAAATTGACCCGAAAATCGAATGAACAACGTCTTCGGCCAGCAATATAAGTCAAGCGTGTGAGCAATTATAAGTTCAATAAAGTCACTCAAGAGGAAAGTCTTAAAAATATCTTATTATTGAGAGAAGCTTATCGTGATTATACGGGGAACTGTATCGAATCGATTAAGAAAAGTTGTAGGCGTTCCTCAATCAGGGTGGGTTGGCTCGACCATCATGGCTCGATTACCCCCTACGAATGGCGATAGACATTTTGGGACAATGTTTTGTGGGGACTGTGAACTGGACTGTGTTGTGATTGTTTGCGTAATTTTTAATGGGTATTGTGATGTTGTATCTCCACTTGTGACTTGAGGAAATGATAGGACAAGGACACCAAATTTTGCTTGACATCCACGTGATTGCAAACAGCCCGAGATATAACCTGGAACTGATGTAATGAAGAAACTCTCAAAGTCAAGAAATCATCTCTCTGGCCCCTAAAACAGATCGAAGACACGGCATGGGCGCCCAAGATGTGACAGAAAAAATGTTAACGAAAAAGGGTCTTAAGCAAACTCAATAAAAAACAAGGCTTGCGTCTCGTGCAATTGGAAACAACGCTGACCGCAAAGAAGGAAGCAAACCTCCCACAGCTACACCCTCCCATAAAGAATGAAGCTGCAGTACAAGCCTTAACTGTACGGGGTATCTACAGCTAAAGAAATTAATATGGTAGTACATATAAAAGTGCAAATAACATTTTGAATTTAACTCGAGGACGTGAGAATCAAAGAATGAATGCTGGTTCTAGTGATTACAGTTCTTGGTCTGATATTATGTGCTTGCTCCGATATCGTTGTCTTTTGTGGGTTAGTGCCTCACAAGATCTGAAATGTCGTATGATTCGCCGCACAGTCTGCAAAAACCCTCTTCTAATGTTCTTAGTCTCCTTAGGTGGTTCCTCACAGTGCCCTGGTAGTGCTTTTGCATTCTGATACACTCCTCTTACCTCTTTCGGGTATGTTGACATAAGAGTTTCTTCACCAACTTCATGTCATGAGCGATTTTTCAGGTATCTGCTCGGTTCCATTATTCTAGTTCCCTGATGACATGATCTCCTACAGCGCTTATCGCTATATGACCAGGTATACAGCAGAGTCTTACTTTCGTACTCCTGGTCATCTCCTTAAGCTTCATAGTAGAAAGTAGAAGCTTGAGTGGTAGGACCAAAATGCAGCCTACACATTCTTTACCGCAATGAAACAACATCTCCTAAGCATAATAGCTCTTAATCAACGAAGCTGCAAATTGTGTCACTAGCAACAGCACTACAATATCAAAATTCAGTGTATTCATGATCATAGGTAAGAGTTGGAGCAAATCAGTGTGGCTTTAGGGCAGGAAAGTCCACAATAGACCAGATCTTCACACCACGATAGATCCTGGACAGAGACCCAAGAAATGCAAATCGACACTCACTATCTGTTCGTCGATTTCAAGGCCGCATATCATAGCGTGCATATAGACGCGCCATACAATGCCGTGTCAAGTTTTGACATTCCTGCCTAACTCGTCAGGCTCAGAACTCAGCGAACCGTCAATGAGGCGTTTGCTAGCATTGAATCGGAAGCGGCTAAAATGGCTCTAGTGGTAAACATGGAAAAATGAAAGTACATGCTGCCATCCAGAAGGGACGCACAACATCGACGTCTCGAACAGAGAGTCATAATGGGCAGCAGAATCTTTGAGGTAGTCATGGACTTCGAGTACCGTGGCTCTGAAGTAAATAGGGACAATAACACCAACACCAAGATCAAGAGCAGAATTACTGATGCAAATTGCTGCATCTTTGGGCTCTTTGGAAACACCTAGCTGACTTTATATAAAGAGAGAAAAGTTCTGCGTGCTGTCTTTGGTCCTGTTCTCGTTGATATCGTCCGGAGGAAAATATATTCAACCACGAACAGTACGGGCTGTACAGCGGCATGCACCTATTTAAGCGTCTTCGGATCCAACGCTTAAGGTGGCTAGGTCATGTAGAGCGGCCCGAAGAGTCTTCGATACCGAGCATTAGAACAGCGCAACATAGGACGTCCCCGCACTAGATGGCGCACACAAGTGGAAAAGGACCTCAACCAACTTGGTGTGCACAGCTGAAGGCAGCTAGCGAAAGATCGTGCTGGCTGGAGAGGCATGTTGGTTGAGGGCCATATCCACCCCGGACTGTAGAGCCAATCAAAGAAGAAAGACATTTAATTCCAAGATCGTCTGGTAATGTCAGAAAACATAAAATTAACTGGCACAAGATGAAAGCAAATATGAAGGTTATATGGACATGATGTCTATCAAGCAAATTAAAAGACTTCCATACAATCCAAACCTTCATCGGGTTCTCATATTTTTCTGGATACAAGTACACATAGCTCCATTTACACGAATGGCTCACGAGCAAGATGATGAAACAGCCAGGGGGTACTAAATGCGCCCAAAACTGAATTCCTCCTGAAAAAAAACTGCAATCTCAAACGAGACAAGAATTGGCTGGTCACGGAGCATGTAACTACGACCTGCATGAAATGGATCTTAGCCGTGCAGAAATCTGCAGGCACATTGCTCAGGTGGAGGAAACTATGCAACACCAAACTGTTCAAATGTAGGCTTGTAGGAGGCTTTCGAGAAATTCCATCTAGATAATAATACAATATGGGTGGCGCTACAACCCGTAGAGGGCCAGGGCCTATTTTCGCAGTACCCATTCATTTTGTGCCTGCTATTGTGGAAAGGACCTACATTTCTATGGCTACTCCGAGCAGCCAAATTTGAGAAGCTATTTCTAGACGGAAGTACACTTTGAGCATTATCAATTACTGGAAAGAGGTGAGGCCGTGGTTTGTGTCGTTCACACCAGGAATGAAACCTAAGCATCGAGGTTCACAACGCCACGAGCCAACACAAATTATTGACGACCAGGCGTAAATACTACGAAGGAAGGGGTTACAATGGATCTTTGTAGTCGCAGTATTAGTTTCTGCACGACACACCCAATTTCGTCCACTCCGTTAAAATATTCAGTCAGACTCATTCTGTTTAATTAAAGGAGTGCTTTGGGAATTAGGGTGTTACTGCGTCACTTAGTAGTAAGCCATAAGTGAAGTCTTGTCTTACCTTACCAACGTAGCTTAACATGCATTCCAAGCTGCTAATCCCCGAAAGAGATCAACATATCAATCTTCATTGGGAAGTAAAATTACGTGACAACATGCTTGCATTACTAAAGATGCACAGACAAAAGAAACACGAAACTCCCACGACCCATGACACGTAGAAAAAACGAACAATTACGGTGACCAGTAACCCGTGAACGCAAAGAAAATACATGCAACTTGGATTGACGTTATCCCCCGTGTGCGGGATTAAGATGTTAGATGCACTTTCCAAACCCTCGCGCATTCATTAAAACTTCAGCGAAACTCATTAAAAACCAGGCATTTCCGGAAAACTTCTTCTTGAACTTCGCCCAAGCTAAGTCATTACATTTTTAATCACATGAATCTGCTTAGCCCTTCGCGTATCACTGACGTGGAACCGCGTTCGAAAATTAACCCTACGCTTGCAGTAAAAAAGTTCCGAGACTGACTAGGCCAACCGAACAGAAATCAAGTGCAGCAACAGCATGACATTTATGCCAACAGTGACTTGGTTTCTCTTCCGAGAAAAAACCTTAACCCCTCTAACCGACTGCTCGCATTGCAGTTTGCCAAAAATGCGGGTGTAGGGTAGGCACCCCTGTCAAGAAGTAAACGTTACTCATCAATCCTGCCCACAGGGCGGTTTGAAAACACCAGAAATCCACCGACGGCCGGAGGAAAAACGACGCGCTCTTAAAAATAAACAATTTCAAGTGAAATGCTTTTGTTTACCAAACTTCTTACAAAGTTTCCCATTTCGTGTGTGCTCTCGAAAACGGCTAAGTGTGTGTGTGAGTGTGGTACCTGTCTAACGGCGGAAGTAAATACGAAATCGGAAATGGTACACAACGGTGGGTGGATGGGGTTGGTTTCGTATCGAATTGAACTTCACACAGATGGTATTTTATTTGCTACGACAACAAGGACACAAATATACAACTCGCATTCAACCAAGCAAACACGTCGTGTGCATACGAGCTCTCGTTCCAGTCTCGTTTTTGGATACAAGGTGGATATCGAAGATAGCATCGCATGTTTCATATAATTGACGTCAGCCTGGGTTTGTTCCGGACCGGTGTGTTGCATTAAATAAACAACTCCTACAATGCAGAGCACAAAAAAGCGATGTGCCTGTGCGGAGACTAAAGTTAGACTTTTTCTGATCAGTTTTTTTGTTTTTCTTTTGCTTATCCTACGTGTAAGTTTGTGAATGAAAACAAGGTAGGTATGCAGGGGATGCTGTTCACAACGCCCTCGTTACATCTGCAGGGCCTTGTGGACATCTGATAAACGAGCATGTGCACATCGTAGATAGTGCATGCCTCCAATTTAAAGTCAACTTCATTGCTCCTCGGTGGATAATACGATGCGGGGTTCAAATTGTACACTTGAGAACGCTGCTGCTCGGCTGAAATCCTCAAATATCATCTGCTGTTTACCAAAACAATATTCATATCTCTTCTTTTGTTTCACTGCGTTGCTTGAACTTTGCGAAGTTTGCAGGGCGCTCTCCCGGTTAGGTAACATAATAAAATTATTCTTGAGATCTGAGAGCGTTCATAAATTCGTAATCGTCCTTATGGGAGAAGAGTTATGTAAAGACGTGACTAAGGTTAGTGATGTGAAGCCTTTGAAAATGCGTGCATCTTGCAAAGGTCAACTAAAACACCGCCTCCGTAACTGGAAACCACTTTCGCCCATTCGAGACTATGGCAAAAATTAGGCACATAACCAAACTCTTTACACTCTCCTGTACGCATTTAAAAAACCGCCGCAGAGTCTCAAAAGAAAAGGAGTAAAGCAGTGGAGAGGCATATCGTTTGTTACACTTTTCCGCCGCATTTGTGGGAAGTGAGAAGTTCTTGTGCCATTTTCTTGCAAAAAGATGTTGAAGTTGACTCGCTTTCTTTTCTTTCAGTCCATAGATAAGTTGTCTGCATCTTCTGATGCGTGTCTCGAGTGCATAAAAGATTGTGTTGGATGATAAGGGATATTTATTTTAAGAACAAGTGTGTACCAGATGATATTCTCCCACAAGCTCACTTGCGTTTTCTATTTTTTGGAAAGGCGCCCAACATACGAGCAATTAGCAAATACTTCTTTACGAAATTTCTCATTTTATTTGATGCTTTCAAACACTCATTTGTTGAACGTATGTTGAGCTTGATATTTTATCTAAAGGGTGGTTAAATTTCAAGGGCCGATGTTGAATGTGAACCACACCTAAACGTCAAGTTTTTTTCTG
Source organism: Eristalis arbustorum (assembly GCA_916610145.1). NCBI lineage: Eukaryota > Metazoa > Arthropoda > Insecta > Diptera > Syrphidae > Eristalis > Eristalis arbustorum. The sequence goes on along the minus strand of OU744316.1, from coordinate 102,687,915 downwards.
CATTTCATTTGGCATTTCTCTGACTAACTCAATTTCAACCATGGAAAGATACACAATGGAACAAAGCGTTAGAGTTATTCAGGCTTATTATGAAAATGGGCATTCTAATCAAAATGCATATCGTGCACTTCATGATTTTTTCGGTCAGTTTAATCGTCTGAATGTGCGTAAAATCGGTAAATCGTACAAAATTTAGAGCCAAACGGCTCTGTAGGAGATGTGAAAACACCAGTGCATGCTTGTACTGAAAAGCCGTCCAGCTCAACTCGTCGTCGCGCATAAAGACTTGCATTTACATGCTTACAAAGTTCAATTGACTCAAGAACTAAAGCCTCTTGACTATTTCAAGTGTAGTCAATGGTCAGAATTGTGGCAAGAAATGGCAACATGTGGATGATCAATTTTCGACAAAAATCATCTTCAGCGATGAGGCTTATTTTCACCTCAGTTGATTCGTCAATAATCCTTCGTCTACCTAGGCGCTGGAGTAAATAGGGAAAACAATACCAGTACCGATATCAAGCGCAAAATTACTCTTGCCAATCGCTGTTTCTTTGGGCTCAAGAGGCAATTGAGTTACAGAGCCATCTCTCGAAACACCAAATTGACCTTGTATAAAACCCTGATCATCCCAGTCCTGCTGTATGGCGCAGAGACATGGACGCTATTGAAAGCGGATGAAGAAGCTCTTGGTTGTTTTGAGTAAAGAGTTCTGCGTACGAAGTTTGCGTTGGTGGCGTTTGGAGGAGAATGTTAAACCATGAACTGTACAGGCCTAGTTAAGCGTCTTCGGATCCAACTCTTAAGATGGCTAGGTCATGTAGAGCGGATGGACACCACAGCTCCGGCCCGAAGAGTCTTCGACGCGGAGCCATTGGGACAGCGCAACAGAGGACGTCATCGCACTAGATGGCGCACACAAGTGGAAAAGGAACCCAACCAACTTGGTGTGCGCAACTGGAGGCAGCTGGCGAAAGATCGTGCTGGCTGTAGAGGCATGTTGGTTGAGGCCCAGGTCCACCCCGGACTGTAGCGCCAATCAAAGAAGAAGAGCGACGTACCTTCTTCGATTGGGTTCTTGAGAAGATACAAGATAATGGATTGCATCGCAAAATCATCTTCAGACACGAAGCTCATAATTGGGTCAAGGGTTCTCATTAAAAAAAATGCGTTATTTGTCGGGATGATCCTCATGTACTTCCAGTATCATTGCTTTATCTACAAGAAAACCGGTGCCGATTACATGCCCGAGGCGTTATTTGGCCATATCGACGTTAGGTTTCTGTCAATGGTCAGCGTTATCACCGATTGTTTTTGGTCCGAATAGGAAGGTGTGGACTTGTACGGCTTGCGGTTTCAATACAACACAAGACGCTGCTCACGTTACAATGGGTTTATTGAAGAGTAAGAGAAGTGGGCCCGTCGATTGACCGCGTCATTCGTGCGATTGAACTCCGCTTGACAATTTTCTGCGCGGCCACATTAACTCATTGGTTTATGCCAACAAGCCGACGACGTTGTAAGAGCTCAAAGCCAACATTGAATGCGAAAAAGCAGCCGTTTCGACCAAAATGTGTGGGCGAATCGTTGAAAATTGAGTCAATCGAATCGACCGCTGTGAACGTGGACGTTGTGGCTATATGAAGAAAGTCGATTTCCATTCATTGATGATTCGATTGTACTTCAAGCCGATAATAAAGTTTTTCAAATATCTGTATCTGTAACTGCGTACCAAAAGCGCAAAGTGAGGTTGGTTACAAATCGGTGGTACAGATGCTTTAGAATCTTGAACACCAAAATATATTCTTTAATTATTCTAGGTGAAATACTGCTTTTTAAAGTTGTATTGAACTCATGAAGAATCAAATGGTTAAAATCTACCGTATAATGGAAGTAAATAATAAATCACACATTTTATGCATATTTTTCTTGAAACAAGGCAGCTTCAAACAATCCACGAGACAGCATATAGAAACGCTTCAAGAAAGAATCGATTACCCTAACACACGGTGGACTGTGGACTTCAGTACTTCGGCCAATACAACATCAGTACGCTCCTCCTTTGACAACCATACAATGGGACGCCCCTCAAGACCATTTTCTGCTTAAAAATGAGTGGTCCTTAATTAAACTCACTCACAAGGTTTTGTGTTCTCCTCATCACAGAAGCACCCTAATCGATTTGACTAACCCTCGCTCAACTTTTTTCTATTGAATTTAATTACGTGCGGATTAGTTAACCTATAAAGGCACATGTATGCTCCTAATATCACCTTCAGGCTTCCCCGTTATTATTTCAACCACGAGTAAGTATGACTATGTACTCAATTAACGTATAAACCTTATCATTTCACACAGCACTTTCGTACAATGATGATTGTTAACTCCTGCAGCAATCTATCGTTTCATCGGTCTCTTAACATCGACGTTGCCATAAAACAACCATATCCTTAAAATCTTATTCGAGGTAAGGAGATATGAGGCAAAACTATTTTCAAGCACGCCTAGGGGCACAGAAATATTATGACGTTTTCACATAAGCTTGGCACCATTAGCGAATGAATTTAAAAGTGCTCGTTACGACTACGATCTTGAGGTGAGTGAAATGACAATCATTTATTCAAAAACAAAAAAATGATTTGAAAGAAATTTAATCTACAGTGGGCTGTCCAATACAAAGCTTTGAATGTTTCTTTGATGAAAACGATGCCTATACGTCTTTGTGTTGCAGCATTTATTCTTTATTTTTCTTCTCTCGACATTTCATTAAAGCTCTGCAGGTATGTATAAACTAATATAAATACTCCTAATAGAGTCAAAAAAGAAATGTTCACAAGTCTGTTGCTCTGTTGGAAAAAATTTGTGAAAGGTTTTTGAAAGGATCGATATAAATACTTTCACCAACAATGTATAATTCATATTGTTTTCTAAACAGTTTTTTAAAAAGGTCCAGCATTTTTGAGTATTTTCAATGCTTGAAAAAATGACTCAACAGCTTGAGGGTCTTTATTAAATCTTTAAGTGTTACGTGTACCTAAAAATTAATGTATAATGAATGTATAATGAGCAAATCAACTGTAGGCACTTCTATTTTGGATACAGTAGAATCCGTTTTGAATACATTTCTATAAACAGTTTTCTTTTTTCACTATGGTTCAAGGCATATAAAATGTGCTGGACAATTCTCAATATTCATTATTGTTTCTGCAACCTTTTCTCTATATAAAAACAACTGTAAATGAAATAAGTCGTACATCAAATTGTAATTTAATTTCGTCTTTTGATCTTTTTATTTTTTCCCATTCGAAATTGAGTGTGATGAAAGCTGAAGCAATAATTTGTCCAATGAAACTGGCCCAATAAAAACGATCCCTGAGTGACGTCACCAAACAAAAAGATGGCGGTTTTGACAAGCTGTCCAACAGATCTTATTGTCGTACATCATGATGCTCAGCTATAAATCACTATGCATGTAAGCGAACAGTTCACAAATCACACTTTTATGTGGAGCAAAACATAGCCCTTAACTCATTTACCCTCGGTATCCCCATTCGACGGATCTTTTTTGACACACGATGCGTCTAACTCCACTCCAATTTTGAAAATGCATCCAAATCATTGTGCGCCAAAAAAGGATGTTTTGAAAATCACCCTAGGCACTTCTTTGCATGCCTAAGGAATATCTCAGAACAATGTTTATGTGGTGATATATGTTATGTATATACATTACGTATACGCCCCGGTGCACGCGTCTGTCCCTACGGACATAGTTAAGTTAGATTTAGTTTTAAAAACAAATTCAAATTTCAAAGATCAAGTGTCTATCAAGAAAACGAAATGTAAGCCGAAAGTCAAAAACACAAAGATAAGCGTGGAGTATCCGAAGAAGGTCTGTAGGTTAGGATTAATTCCAATTAGTTATTGATAAGTTAATGAAGCTAGTTTTAAGTATTTTTGTCTAGCAAGTTTAATCATTTAAGCAAAATTACATGCGAAAAAAAGGTTAAAAGTAACTATACTGCTTACAGATTAATTTTAAATCATTTCATTGCATTTTAAATGAATACCTTCTCTTTCCGCATTCAACTAAATAGTAAATGTAAATGAAAGAAATACCTTTCAGAGGCTTAGAGATATAACATCCTTGATTTAATGATCCAATGACCGGAACTGCCAATCTCTAAAAATGGCCTCCACTTCCGTCCCGAGACTCTATAAACGTCAGTAAATGGTCAAATCCTTATTAAACCAACGGAAGAGCTTAGAACTGTTACAGGGTATAAAATAATCCATGCCCACCGGATTACACTCTGCCTTGTGTGTTTCAACTCTCGGCCAACACAAGTGATGAACAGATACAAATCTGTAGTTGAAGACCAAAACAACACAAAAAAAAAAGGATAAACCAATTTTGAATCGGTATCCCTTTGTGTTGTGGCACAGTCCCTTGATCTCTCAACCATAAGGTCGAGACGAAAGTAAAAATGAGAGAAACGAGTCCGTAAACATTTTATCGCCACCTGGCCAATTTGTTGTCCTTACTTTTATGACTTTTGCGGTTGTTCCCATCTCTCGGTCGCATCATTTTCATTTTCATTTATTTTTTTCTTTCTCTTTCAATTTCTCAGCAATTTCCAATTTGACAATCAGAGCCCTTCTCAAAGGAGGACAAACGAGGGAGAAAATCGTATGAAGGAGTAAGACACATAAATGTGAGTTACAGGAAAGGCCTCTCCCCCCGAAAAAGAATATGTTCACTGGTCGTGTCATCCGAAGGATAATGGAATGTGGTCCGGATGACCGTGAAAAAGAAGGTGTCAACATGGTCCGATGTTTGCACGGTAAATGATATGTTTCCGCCTCACTCGTGTTGAGGCTTGTAAAATGCCCTTCCTCCTGTCACATCAAACGGAACAAGGGCGACGAATGTCGGCTGGGAAGGAGCCAATAAAAGCGGACAGTAAAACCTTTAAATGATTGCGTCGTTAGTGTCTAGTTAGCGTTGCCTCCGAGGAGAGATATTAAATCGGACGAATGACATCCTTATGAGGTCGATCGGGGCGCTGAGGCGGACTTAATTACTGGAGGAGGCCATCCAGCCAGTGTTTGTGTAATTTTCGGTTAAATATCTTTGTTTTCATTCGGTGGCTGTACCGGGTTCATCATCCTGTTGACGCTGTGATACCGAGAAGCAACCGAAAAGCAGCCTCATTGAATATTTAAGTCGTTTGACTGTTCGTGAAACACCAGCGATGCGATGTTGAGTTAACCAACCCTTAACCGGGGAAGTGGAAAACTCTCCTCCCCGCGGTGGGCCGATGTGAATGCATGAAGGGGGTAAACTGGGGCAAGCTGGTACATCAAAGCTGTGCAACTTTTTGTCAAGGAGCACGGCAGGATTCGGTTTGTTGAATCGCTTTTAATTGGATATAATGGAAAAAGACAGTTGCTACCTCTGCCGTGCATTTAATTCAGGGCACAGCTTGTGTGACTCACAATATCGACTCGACGCCCTCAAACTGAGTGTTTGAGTTGACTCAGTTAAATAGGCCAACACCGACGACTCGGAGACGTATCTGTTGATTAAAGCGTTAATAGGCGCTCTTTGCAAGTTCAGGGTGATAGAAATGTTGAATGAGTCCAAACTGTTCGGTGAGCAATGTCAAGCATTTGAAGAAAAAATTAAGGCCGTTCTGCCATATATCACGGCACAAGCTACCCACTTTCAGCAGAACTTGAATGCATGACAAATTAACTTGGGACCCCCACTGTCACATCGGCACGACCTGTCACGCATTCGGATACAAATCACTTGCCCGGACACCCTCGCCTGGATTACCATTCGCCGAAGGATGTGTGCCATAAAACGAGGAAGCATCGTAAAATCCCTCACAACACACTTGCATATCTTGTAATGCCATCCGAAAATAGCATTGTCATCTTGGGTAAATTATAATCACTTGTTGTTGCCAGCAAGTGGCCATCACTGACAATGGCTAATGATTACACGTGTTCAGAATACCAATTAGCCCTTTTGATTTCCCACCGCAATCAGTGTCATTGCAATAACAGTTATGGCAAGACAATGAACATTAGAGATGCAATTATTCGTACGCAGTGCAATTTGTATGCGAAAGGAGGGGCACATCAGCCGTCCGGTTAATGCCAAGCGCTGGCAACACTGGGCATAAACAATTACACACCATTCTAGATTTATGATCCTTGAATGACTGCAATGATTTGCATTTCCTATTCCAGCAGAGATAATTAACCGCCATGGATGGCCACCCCTTTTTCCGAAATTGCCCAATGGCACACGTCTGCTAATAGGAAAAAGCGGAAATATATTTATGCCGGCTGAATGGCCATGAATCTCTTTAAGATGCTCACATGAGTCAGGAAATCTGCCATTACCGCTGCCATATGGACGATGGGGCGCAACGTTGCGAAGATGAAGGAAAGTTTTATATCCGAAGGAGTAAGTTAGTAACTGGAGCGTATCCACCGAAATTCGTGAAGAGAATCTCTTAATTTTGTGCATGAACACTTCTTATCTAAATATTGTATCTCCATGATTTTCCTTCTTTCAATTGAGGCAAGCGGAAGTTTTGCACAGGGATGTGGAACCTTTTGTGATTACAGGGGAATTTTAGCATTTGGGAGGTATACTCAGAATGGAAAATGAAGAGTCCCCTTTGAAATCCTTCATTTGCCTTAAGTTATACTTTATAACAAGAGGGGACCAAGATGGCTACCTTGAGGAGCTCCATATGAGGCAACAAAAAGTTTACACACACAGCGTCTGACAGTTACCTTTTTTAAACGATCCACGCAATAAACCCAGACTGAAAACCAAGAGCTTAACGTTTTTTTAAAATACAATCCCATTTGCTAAGGTCTTCTAATTTTGAGAAAGAATTCTGTCTTATGAATAATCCTTGAACTCTCTGTGGAATTCGTGATGTATGATAATGGTGACACTCAGGAAGGTAGGTTGGATCTGAAATTGCCGCAATTTTATTGAATGACTTGTAAGTTAGAAACTTTAACAATCGCTGTCACGTAGAACGTTCCGCTCAATCTAGACAATATGACACGAGAATTACATCAAATCAATCTATACGAGGTCAAGTTGGCAAAATGAAAGCCGAGGTCTGACACTGCAACCGGGTTGAACGGGGTCTCAGCTAAGAGTCTAAGATCGCATGCCATGGGCAAAATGTGGAGTCGTAAGGACTTAAGTTACAATCGATGAGAAGGTAGAGAGCATGCTCTAAGAAAACATGTCGTTTTGTGTGCCCGCCAAAAGCCCTTTATAAAAAATCCGATCTGACATCTGATGGTTGAGGATCATGTTGGCTTTATGGCATCGAAGTCCTCTCACTACGGCAGATTCTGGAAAACACAAAAGACTTAAAGGCCGCATATGGCAGCGGACATAGAGACGGCCTGTACAGCGCCATGTCTAGTTCCGACATTGCTGACACCCTCGTCATATTGTGTTTCGAGACTTCTAACTGGTCCACGAACTCACCTAGATTCTCAACCCCAAGAGGGGATTTATAAAAGTCGACGAGCTGTCAATGTAACTTCTTCAACAGCATCCTGAAGCATATTGTGCAAATCTCACACCGACGAGGCATTTTCTTGAAGTTTGCACACCTGATAGCATACGCGGATGACATTGGTGTAAATGGCAAAACAAAGTGAGCCATCAGTAAAGCGTTTGCTGGCATTGATACTGATGTAAGATGTCTTTCTCAGAAAAGGTCGAAGACCAACCACGTCTTTGACTATACATTGTCACGCTCAGGGCAGGTGTAACTTCAAGGTAATTAACATGTAGAGAGCCAGATGAGGTCACCATTATCTCACACGAAGTGCCGCGTGAGACCAGCCTGCAACACAGTATGTTCATACACATTTGTGTATACAGCATTGTATTTGACTCAAAACATGTATTAAATCTAATAACATTCTAAACTGTACACCCAAGAGACTGTAATTGTTGGCTTGGTTTTCGGCTGGGAGAACAATGAGCTATTTATATGTGGTATGTCCGTGGCGTTGTGTGTATGTGCGTCTACCTCAACCTCGACGTCTTATGTTCGATTCCTGCTCTGTGCGACGAAAACAATCACGACCCCACCTCTTTCGAGTTACGGACAATGCACGAATAGTATATCATGTCTAGAGAAAGCTTCCCAAATTTGGCCGTTCGGATTCGGCATAAAACTGTAGGTCTCTTCCACTCGTGAGAGAACAATAGCACGCACAACACGAGTGGTTGCTGAGAAGTTAGTCCCTGGCACCCTACGGGCTGTAGCGCCACCCATATTATTATTATTATTATTATTATATTTTATATTTTATATATTATTATTATATGTCCTTTAGGTACTCCTCGCTTTCGCTTTTTGACTCAAAGTCCGCGGTCGGCTTGCCCGTGTCAGTGTTGTTATCATCATTGATATCACTGTAACTTCGTGCGGCTCGCTAATAGATGGCGTGACTTGTATTATTCCATTGGAACATGTCGTTGGAAAGCTATTGTCATTGAAAAAGTTGATGGGCAATACTTTCAATAATACAGTTGTACATGTTTTGCTTAAATAAACGTTAAAATTTTGAAAAAAAAAATAGCATAAATATCCGACTACTTTGTCTATTGTGGCAACTACATCATTGAGAAGTTACATTGGGTTTTCAGAATCCTGTGATACTGGTTCTTGAAGCTGCTCTGTTTGCTGCTACGGCTGCTGGAGGAGTGAAGTCCACTAAATCAGATAGTTTTTCTGTAACTTTCTCGCTGGATGTTCATAATCTGATTCGGAAACCGAATTAAAATTTGCAGATCCGGTAATTATTTGTCTGATGAGCCATATCCTTAACAAGCATTCGTTCTCCTAGTTTCTTTATCTGACATCAGTTATTGGATCATTCAAGCTAAAGGGCTGCTAAAATACAACTGCTGTTAGTTCGCAGATTTCTGGTATCATAGAGCTTTTAAACACCTAGTGGCAGCGCGAGACCAATGCCATTCCATAGCACTAACTGTGGCTCCACAATAAAGAGGACGAACAACATCAAAACCGAAATCAAACTTAGAGTTCCACTTGCCAAACGCTGCGTCTATGAGCATTAGAGCTAGCTGAAGACTAGAACTATCTCTCAAGGGACCAAGCTGCACAACTTCGACCCGAAAAGTCCTTCATTCAGACTATGCCCTCGTCTTAAGTGGCGGGTGTGAACTACTGAAATCGCTCCAATCGCTCCTCCATCGATGACGCTTATGAATCGTCAAGAGTAATCTTTCTTGCATCCGGAGGCTTGGTCTTCTTGATCTTTTCGAATCAGGATGTTCGGACTTGAAGACCGTTTTAGTTCAAGTCCCCGTGATGTACCCAAGCAAATGCAGGCTACAGCTTTCTTCTTCCTGACTACATCCTCATCAACGTACAGCTCGTAGTTGATTCTTCCCCTAGGCGCCATCGAATTTTTCTTTCGATAAGAAATAATCTATGGAGCTTTGTGTCCAATTGAAGCTTCATATAGCAAGACTGAAAAAATAAGAATTTTGTAGAGTATAATAATGGTCGGTTGCTAGGGGCGCTTCTACGTCGGATCTCCTAGGATGCTAGGATGTCGTTTGTGGAGTTCATCTTCTCTCGTGGTAGATAAACACCTTTACTATCTCAAATTGTGCAAATTACTTATCTACGCTGTCACACATTGGATGGAGACTGTTCGAGCTTGACTTAGAGTCAGTAGAAAAGTCTTTTTGAGTCACCACGCCCATTTGAGCTTCCGGAATAAATTCCAGCGCAACCCATATCGGCGCGTTTGCCACAGTTTGTCGCGCCCTGATTCACGGTGCACTTCCACTCGATTTCTCGCAAAGGCTTAGTGGGTTTCTTTGTGTCGCTACTTTGAAACCTGAAGGAGATTCGTAAATTCACTGAGGGATGAAGCATGCAATTTGGTGGAAGGAATTTTCGTGTCCTTTATCGCTTCCTCTATCGGTGGTGGCAGCGGACGCGCCACGGCTGTGGCATTGGTGTAACTGGTGCACCGCCATTGCACAAGAGATACTCAATTCTTGTTCGGCTTCTTAATTCGCCTGCCCACCTTTTTTGACTGCAGGCAGATATATATCTTGTGTTGTCAACTTCTCGCATATCCCTCCCGGAACCCGAAATTTATTCAAGCGTAAGCAGTTTATGCGCCTCCACCCAATCGCCGTCGTCAACGTCAGAGTCAGCATTACTGTGTGGAGGTAATATTTTGCCTAGCCTAGCCCTGTTCAACCATTTAACGCTTAGATCTGCGGTCTTCGTGGCGCAGTTTATTAATACAACAACAGGGTCCCCAATTACATTTCGCATTCGAGGCACCCCTCACAACGGTACAGAGGCACAAACAGCCGCACGTAGGGCCAAAAGAAAAACGATGCCAATCGGTGTTAATGGATGTTACATCCAGAACAAGGACATTGGAGACTTGAAATATTGCCGCCGATGTAAGGACTTTAGCCAGCCCATCTATTTTCGCAACGAGAATTGAATATTTATCTACGCGAGCGATGAAGTGCGCGCACGACACAGCACAGCACACAGCACAGTGGCGGCAGGTCGGGTCGCCGAGCATCGGCCGAGACGATCTACGAAGCGTTTTAATTATCATCCCGTGTCTCTGTACCGTTTTAACAATGCTCACAATGGCAGATTGACGCTGGCTAGAAGAAAGCGAATATTATTTGCACTCGGCGGGTGCAAAGTGAGTTTTATTATCGCGAGTTATTCAGCCGCGTGATTCGGTCTAAAACGTTGGGTTTCTTTGCCACCCGAAGGATCTCCACTCAGAGTCCTTTGTGAGCGCCGAGCGGGGATTCTTCTTGATTACAATGAATGTTCGTGCGCGCAAATTTGCGCTCAGTAAACATCCGCGCGCCCTAAAATCGGCATTCAAGTGGATTCGCGATTCCTTTGTCCATGGGAACGACGAACGAGAAAGGTGACTCTACCATGATATAATTGAGAGGCATAGACTCACTGAAACCGAGGCGGGGGGAATGGCTTTCGGAGAGGGAAAAGATGTTGGCGATGAATTGAAGTGCAAAACATTATCCCGGGGGCACCATAATTAGGAGATGACTTGTGGGGGAACACAATTAATGTCAGTTTGAATTGATTACACTGCACTACCGTGGTCGCCGAGAGGGGACCGTTGACAAAACTAATTGTATTCAGAAATGCGCTGTAATTGAAGAAAAGTCAAATACGGGGTTTTTTGTGGAATTTCGAAAGCGGCTCCTGCCAGAAGAGGGTGAAGCTGCTTGACATTGACCGGAGGTACTTATGAATATGCGGCAGCTTCTGCCGACGATGTCCTGGAACGGGGCTTATATCGATTTCCGTGATGATGCCCTACGATGAAATGGGGTCAAGTTATGAAGCTCGACCATGGGATGAGGGTAGCTAGCGGTTAATTGTTTTTTAAGTGCATCCAGGTATTGTAGTCCCATGAGAATAAAATGCGCACTAAGGACTACATTACCTGTTTGCAGGGCACTCCTCGGGGGAGTGCATCTTCGCATCAATTCAGTACCCATCTCCGACGTTCTCTAGACCGTATACCCATTTAATGCCTTGTAAAAAATGCATAACTGAAGGGCAATTATTCTAGGGAATGTTTCCACACCGGGACTAAAGCCTTTCATGTTGACAGAATCAAATATAATAAAACAACAAAATATCTCATTTCACCGTAGGTCATTTGCGAATAATTGAATGCGTGCTAAAAGAATTAATATCTGGCGTGGATTTGCATGAAAAGCACTTTCAATGGACGCACGTCTGGGTGTACACGAGGATCGGCATTAAATTACGCATGCTGTTGAGAGGATTTAAATATTTTTCACAGCCATCCAATTGTGGCGTGGAACACAGTTGAATAAAAATTAATACTGCAGCATAATTTAAGTGAAGTGTAACCAAATTTAATACCGATTTTGGGTGAGTGTCACTTTTTAAATGAGTATTGTAAAGTGCATAACGTTTATGGCATCTAGAAACCCTTTAATGCCCCTTAACATTTGTGAATCGTTTTTTATAAAGTGGTCGTCCGCAAGACAATGTGTAAAACGAACAATATGCGCTAGACAATTCTACAAACAGGTAAACATCTTTCCAGTGAAAAAACCGGAGTCTGAGTACATATAATAATAATAATATGGTTGGCGCTATAGCCCGTAGAGGGCCAGGGACTTGCTTCTCACCATCCACTCGTGTTGTGCGGGCTATTGTTCTCTTACGAGTGGAAGGAATACCTACAGTTTTTTGCCGAATCCGAACGGCCAAGTTTGAGTAGATTTTTCTAGACAGCAAATATTCGTTGAGCTTTGTCAGTGACTCGAAAGAGGGCCAAGAAAAGTGTATTTGTTGTACACACCAGGAATCGAACCGAAAGGCTTCATGACCAAGCGGTTGGCACCATTTTGAAAACGTCGCGATATATGTGAATGTAAACTAAAATCGCGAGAAAGGTTCATAAAGACCACGGCTAAAAGAAAGCGCCTACCTATCTGCTAAAATCCAGCTCAGTGTGTAGTTGCAACGGATCCTTTGACAAGGAGCGAGCAAGTGGACTTGAATCGTCAATACGTCTTATCGTGCTGGAGGGAATGTGCCAGGCAGAATTTAATTGGGAGTAAAGTCGTTTCCCTCGAACGTTGCGAAGGAGCGTTGCTGCGATGCCTTTGAATGGATCTAGTTCCATGTGGATAGAGGCAGTAGAGCCAAAATGTTAATTTCACATGAAAAAGCCCCTAGATCACTTGATGGCTACTACTCATGCATCACTATTTTGTAATTAGCTTGGTTCGAATGTGTAGCTACCAATTGTGATCCTTTGTATGTAATTCCATATCAGGCCCATTTCAGTTTCCGTCTTAAGGTAAAAAAAAAACTCTTCATCCAATCGCTCGCTGTATTTTCCCAATCACACCAATGTCGTGTACGATCTTGATAGATCAGCAAGAGATCTCCACTGTCACTCTGCACAACCTGACGAGCTTGGCAGGATTGTCAACTGGCGCTGTATAGCTCGTCTCCATGCACGCTGTCATATACGGCCTTAAAGCCGCCAAATAGGTGGTGTCGATCTGCATCTCTTGAGTCTTTTCCAGGATCTGTCAAAGTATGAATATTTGGTCTTTAATTTGGACTTATAAGGTTGTTAACAATTGGTTTTCGGCGTTCACACAAAAGGCTCCAACCATATCTTACAGAATCTCCAGCTGCCTTAAACAGTTCCGCTGACAGACCGTCAGCTCCAGCAGCTTTATTCGACTTTTCCAGTCTAACCTTTTGGAAAAACTTTCCGACCTCCTTCCTGTTGTAAAACATCTCCATCTCCTCTACCTCGTGCTTCTCATGCCCTTTTTTTTCTTTCTGTAAGACCGGTTCTGTAAAGGTCGGTTCCCGTACTCAAAATAATCAGTATAGAACAGTACAAAACAAATATACAAGTATTTTCCGTACAACAAAAATATGTGTTTATGTCAAATGTCACCTAGACCAAAATGTCACAATCGACAGCTACAATTTCGAGGTAGTAAAGGAGTTTTTCTACCTCGGGGCAATTGTAAACTTCACAAATGACATCGTAGTGGAGATCCGACGTAGAATCGCCCTTGGCAACCGATGCTTCTTCTGTCTGTTCAAACAACTGGGCTCGAAACTCCTGACTCGAAGGACCAAAGTCATGCTCTACAAAACCCTTATTCTGCCAGTCCTACTTTATGGAGCCGAAAGCTGGACACTAAGCAAAACTGCAGAGCTGATTCTTGGTGCCTCCGAAAGAAAAATTCTACGTCGGATATATGGTCCCTTCTGCGAGGAAGGTAAATGGAGGAGAAGACACAACCGCGAACTCTACGAGCTGTACAAGGATGTGGATGTAGTCCGGAAGGCAAAAATCCGTCGACTACACTGGCTCGGCCACATCGAGCGAATGGACAACAACGCTTCAGCAAAGAGGGTCTTCGATTCCGAGCCTCCTGATTCGAGAAGGAGAGGAAGACCGAACCTCCGATACAAAGACCAAGTCATCACGGATGCAAGACTTGATAACTGGAAGCAGCGTGCCCAGGACCGTCACCGATGGAAGGCAGCAATTGCTCAGGCTCAGACCCTTCATGGTTCGTCTGCCTGATAAAAAAGTAAGAATGTCAAATGTGCGCTCTCGAGAAGGAGTAAAAAATGTCTCCACCCTGCCCATTTTAGCCCAAGAATTTTCTGCGGGTACTTTGTTGGTTGTTTTCAATCAATTAAGCAAATAAATATCTATAGCGGTATAAATAAATAATTTAATAATATAAATAAGAATAAGGTAGTTTGTACACAATACAAATTAAGAATGCATCATCATTTCAGTGCAAAACGCACAGTAGAGTTCTAAAGGCTACTCGATCCTCCGCCGTAGACTCTGAGTCTAAGCGACTCATTTGGTCAAACCACCTCGTTCTATATGTGCCACGAGACCTGATGGAGGCTTATTTAAGGCAACACTTGATGATATGGACTCTCGCGGCATTATTGAAACACTGAGAACACCTTTCGTTTGAAAAAGCTACTGATTCACGTTAAAATCATCGTGTACGAGCGTGTTCCTCAGCCAATCACGGGGAGAACCATTCACAACAGCGAAAAAAATCTTATCTGAATGACTTGTGTTCGCCTTTGCATTACTGTAGACTCTCGGTAATGTCAACAACTAAAAACCAGGGAAGGTCAATTTTTGAATATGTCAATCCCACAATAGATTTTAATTTTAATGAATTCAAAATAATAAGTATATAATAAGTAATATAACCTAAAGCAATAAAATTGTTCACGTGTGCTCATAATTTGTGCACGTTTACGAGATGTCAACAAATCTGTTCACCTTTTCCGGTAGTCACCTTAACGACAGTATTCTGTAGTTCGATAACTACTCAAAATTAATGCACCTCGGAAGGAGTTGAAAACACATGGTATTTACAGCAGGCTCGGGTGCCGACATCGTTCCTGGTTAGAGATCTCCCGAGCTATGTGAAAATTGATTATCAATCCCATACTTCTGCAGAACACAAAGTTCAGAGAGAAGGATCCATCGGGTGTACTTCTTGATTGCGTATTGATATTTTACTTGCTTTTGGTCTTTTCTGGAGGGAAATTCTACGTGCGATTATTTATCCTGCTTGCGTTGATGGCGTCGGGGGGAGAAAATTCAACCACAAACTGTACAGCGACATGAGTCTAGCCTCCACTCCACGCCAAAGTTGGCCATACCATGTAGAGTGTGTAGACATCGCAGCTCCGGCCCAAAAAATCTTGTAACCTGAGTCACTGGGGCAACTCAACAGAGGACGCCGACGAGATAGACCAGGGGACCAGAGATCCAGGTGGAGAAGAAGCTCAACCAACTGGGCGTGCGAAAATGGAGGCAGCTTGTAAAATATAGTGACGGCTGAAGTGGCATGTTGATTAAGGCCTAGGTCTACCTCGGACTATAGCGCCACTCTAAGAAGAGGAAGAACTCATCAATGCTATTTCACAGCTGAAACTTTCTGTAAAGCCGATGACAAAACAATGGTACCTACACACATTCCTATGGTGCGTCTGTCGCCTTATGTCGGTTTCTAAGGTATCTTTTTTTTTTTTGTAAAACAGACAATAGTCGAAGTACCTACTGCAATTTTCGAAGAATTCGTCCCACCCTGTCAAATGCCTTTTCCGTATCCTACTGCACGAAACACGTGCGACCATTTTCTCCTCAGTATGACTGCAGAAGAGATACAATTTTAAAACACCTGCATCATATTTTTCTCAAAATCGAGTTCAATTATGTAGCTTTTATCATTCAGTGGAAATATCAAGCATCAATGAATGCTTCCAACTTTTATTAACTTGTTCATGCGTACATTTTTCTAAAGCCTTCACAGCCTTACTAGAAATGCAACACCAATTGAGTTGTACCATCACAACTCTTCATTTATCTTTGTCACTTGGCCACAAAGTTCTTCGACAGCGTCACAAATTCCACCAAAAGTTTATGCATATGCATTTTCAAAAGTACACCATTTCACACGATGAAGGCGTCCGCTGTTACAGAGCTAGGACCGAGTTCCACAACTCTGTGTCCGCATTCATTAAAACCACACCGCAGGTGCCGGCACTCGCAGTCGTTGATGGTCCAAGCATTGTGAAGCGAGTAAAACTTCTGTGTGTCGTCAAACGAAAGTGTAACTCAATCAAACACTTCTAATAAAGTTAACTGGCGAGTATTCTGTCGCTCCTCTTCCATTTCAGTGCCAAATTTAATTGGAAAAGTTAATCCCCCTTTGTGATACGTGTGCACATAAATTCCAGTTCGACCACTCCCATTCGGGGTCTGTCAATCTGTTATTCATATCGTCACAACTCCCCCATCGGACAGGTGAGAACAGCCCCTTTAAAATCATCCACTGATTCGGCATAAATCCTAATCCGGTAAACAAATCGCCCACCTTTCGATTCGGGCATCTCTCCGAGTGAATGATAGCGGTCCCTGCCTTTAGCCGGCAGCAACTGTAACCGCCTATCGAAAAGCAAACAATCCACAACCGAATTAGGACCTAAACTAATCCCAACTGATATTATTCTGGATTTCGTTGGGGTGCACTTGTCTCGCTCCCGATGGCTCGATGTTGGCTTCGAAGCCGACTAATATGTGTCAATTTATGTTGCGGGCTTGGCTCGACTGCCATTTATCCTGATACCGCTGGCACATGACGCGAACGCACACCGCGCCCGCCACCGCGGCTGAATGTTTGAGCAGCACAATTTGTGGCAGGAAAACTTTGAAGGTTCGCACGAAGTGCCATGCCCGTGTGTCGGTTGCGCCAACATTTACATTGCAATCTATATTAGCTCCGCTTGGCGGGCTGGAGTCATCATCAGACACCCACCGATAGACTGATAGCGACGGTCGGTGGGGCACCGAATCAATAATGCAGCGAAAAGTTCCCCCGCCAGTGAGGACAAACTTTGAATACGAACGCCCGCATTGAATTTAAGGCCGCACAGGTCGGCTGCGTACGAGATGTGAGCAGCAGTGAGGTGAATGATGACAGCAAACCGTTGGCACGAGAGAGATTTCTCACATCGGTCGTCGCAGGTGGAGGTTAGAATCACGCCTGAGGGTGTGGTGTGTGTATGTGGAGATTAGACTGTGTGTTCGGCGTCGATTCTCAAGGCTCTGGCTCAAGTTTTCCGTCAACACAGAAGTTCATGGGGATTGACGCTTGTTATACGTGTGCCCTCGAATTGCGGATAAGTGGGTTTTGGCGAACAGCGCACTTTTGATAATTGAGCCCCCGGACAGTTTGGTCGAATGAGGGACGTGGAATGCAAATCAGATTCTTCTGTATTCTAGGCAGCTGATGACTAAATCTGTTATTCTATTGAATCCTTCGGTGTTTTTGGGGATATTTGGTCTGCTTGGAGATTGATGGTGGTTGGTTAGTAGGAAATGAGTAACAGTCTATCACTGTGTGACTGACAGCTTCGGGATAGAAGCATGTGAACATGGAACACCAAATTATGTCCACGAAAGAGACATAACTTCAAAGGAGAGGAGAGTTGCGAAGAAACGGAAAAATACCAAACAGAATGTTATTATAGCACACAATTTGCATAAGAAGGTGACATAATAAGCACGATAAAGTAAATAAAGTCAAAAATTTTGAATCCGAAAAATACCAAACTTTTTATTCAAAGTATTGGCCATTGTTTTCTACACAGTTTGACCACCTTTCTGGCAATTTGTGAATACCGCGTATCAAACATAAACCAGTTAGAAACAAACTCTTAGACTGCTATTACACTACCTACACCATCTCTCTCTAGTGTTAAACAAAATAAAAAGGGCCACAAAGGAAAAGACATTCGCTGGAAAAACGGGAGGACTTTAGTAGGGCTAAATAGTCGAAATAAAATAGTTAGAAAAGAGCCCTTAATCAATATTGTGCAATTGCAACGTTCGTCAAAAATGTGTATCAATGCTCAGAAGAATCAAACGTTTCGAACTTTCTGTAGTAGTCTAGATTGTAATGATGAAAGTTATCTTATAGAGGAGAGGATTCAGGACTTTATGTGCCTGTACTTTAAGCTTAAGCATGGTTGTAATAATAATAATAATATGGGTGGCTCTACAGTCCATAGAGCGTAAGCCTAGCTTCTCAGCAACCACTCATTTTGTGCGTGCTTTGTTATCTCACGAGTGATAGGGACCTACAGTTTTATGCCGAACGGCTAAGTTTGAGAAGCAAAACTACCGCATCGTGGTACAAGTGTGTTGGGGTCGAGTACATACCCACAACATCACGAGCCTCCACAGCTTACTTATAGTCCTCAGGGTCTGTTTTACAATTCACATAGAAAACTAAATATAATGTTCCACGTAAACCAAGTTAAACCGTGTCGTGCTTGAAATTTGGCGGTTACAAATACAACACATTTTGAATTATATTAAAATCTAAAATATTGGTCTCGTACCTTGTGTTGTGTGATATTTATTAATTTTTTTTTGTAAGTATGATATCAGTTTGAGGAACAAAATTTGTAAACTTTTGCAGGTTAATTACGAATTAAAAAATAATGGGCCGGAGAAAAAAATCTCTTCTTTGGGAAGTTTTTAATAAACTGGAATCAATACATTTGTATTCGTGAGCTTATTTATTTTTCAAAACAAGCACATCCATTAGAACATCAAACGTTATGGCAAAAAAACCAAGTTAAGAGAGTTGGGGTGGCACATCTCTACTTAAAGAAATTGACCCCATGAATTTCCAGAGACGTTCATCTCTCATGCTCACATTTTTACAAGAAACGGATGTATTCAAGGCCGGTCATCGATCGCAACGTCTTGAGAACCTTAAACTTTTCGCTGCAGTATGCGACTAGATTGGAACTAATTTCTATTCCCGAAAATTACTGTCAATTGGAATAGTAATATCAGCCGGTCTAAAAATTTACATAATTCCGACCGTTTCTTTGACTGTCGGGAGCTCAACTTGAAAACAAGGACGTACGTACTGCAAGCGACCATATATTCGGTATACACGCATGGAGGCATTATTTTTAAAAATAACATAGAAACCCTCTGCCGAAAAATATCTCACACACATTTGCGAAGTCGGAGGTCCTTCCCAGCAAGCAATAAAACATCCTATATGCGTATCGTCTACCCTCTAGATGCTCTTCATAGCCTTGGCATTCTGTCAATCGTGGGATTACTTATTTAAGAATCGTCTGTGACAAAAGAGGCTGTTCACCCGTCGAAATTCCCTTGACATTATTGTTCGCTGTAATTTACGCGTCTCCTTCCCAAGAACGAACGACACTGCTCAGCGCACGTCGGTGGACTTTTATTGAAGCTTAAGAGAGCTTCTGTCGAAGCGCTGTCAGCATGATAAGCAAATATGTCGAGACAAATCGTAAATCATTAAGCTCTGCGCCACGCACACGGAATGCGCGATAAACACCGACTTCAGACGGTATGTGGAAGACGTATATTCAACACAAATCCCACATCTCAGCGACTTTCCACGCTTAAGAAGCCAATAACATTTAAGAGTCCCCCAACCCGCCCCAACTCGTCAAGAAAACTCTCGTTCTTTATCCGTTTTGCTAAATGAAAATTCCGCAGTGTGCCAGCCGACTCCCCGAGATAATTACACGCAAATAATCCACGCATATTCCCCTTTTGAATAATGAACCCCATTTCAATTCTATTACGCTCTCTTTTTCCTCGTTCGCCGTCGACAGCGCACCACTTCAGTCTGCGATCTCGTTTCGATTTGAATAACAATCTTGGAATGTAAACAAACTGATTCATTGCAGGAACGTCGCTGAAGCTGGAAAATCCCACGGTGACGGCGACGGATGTACAGATAAGGAAGCAGCTTACAAGCCACCCCTTTGGCACCCCATTCCGCGCTCGCTTTTTTTCCGCATCAAAGTGATGTAATTAATTTCATGTTATTCTCCGATTCGAATTAAAGGTGCACGAAGACACGAACCTTAATTTATTCTCAAGCCCATGCCGCCGCTGCCGGAAAGGATTCCCCGAGAGTTAATTAATTCCATTCAGGATGTGGGAGCCGTGGCAATAGCCGCCCCGAAAGCGGACGCTTCGCAATGCGTAAACACGAAATAATGAGATGATTTTTATTATCCTCACTAAATTATAATTACAACTGTTTCGCGTGAGTGCAGGCGGTGCTTTTTGGAAAATATGGAGTGTCCTTGGATGTGCGAGTGTGCCAGGCACCAGGCACTGGCATACGCGTGCTGTGGCGTATGGCTTTGCAATTTCAATTCACCGATAATAGGCGTCACGCTTATTTAAACAGCTGAACGGAGTGTGCTCTTCCCGCCCGTACACGGCTGAGAGTGAGCAGTCGTTTTTCCCTTCTGTGTTGGGATAGGGGATTTAACAGCTATTACTCGCTCCTGCGGAGGAGGCGTCGACGAGTGCTATATGGCCCGTTCAAATTCTCCGTGCTAAACGGTGGCAATTTGGTAATTTACAAATCCTTATGATAAATGGCTGGGATGGAAATAAAATGAATTTGACGACGGAATAAGGACATTTGCTTGAGTTTATTTGCCCGACTGAGGGATACATTTGTGTCTGTTGATGGATGCTGTGGATGCCGTGGGTGCCCATTACGCCGGAGGCAATTCAAAGGGCAGTAAAGTAATTGAGTGCTGCTGCAAGGATTATTTCGAATACGTGCCCTAATTTGACGTGTTCAACATTCAGTATCTCAGCCATTAATGGGTTTTTATTGAAAACAACATCGACACGTATGAATTGAGGAGGATGCAGTCGATGGCGATGGTGGCGTCCCATTAAGTTTTATTTGAGAATCGATGAACCGCACCATGCCACTTCGTGTTTGAGACTGTGAGCGTGTGCTCCTTCGGGTCAGTGAACACGATGAAAGTGATTTGAACTACATACGGGCCCGACGACGAGAATTTGGTGACAATTGGCAAATGGAGAGCTTTAATGATCTTGCCGTTTTGAGATATCCAAATGGGGTGTGAAAAACGAACTTCTAATGGGAGGCCGTGGGGAGGCAGTAGGCAGTAGACTTAATCACTGTTTGTTGGTTCATTCAAAATAATCATCCATTTCATTTTCCACATTCTGTGACCGTAATCAATTCAAAATGAATACATTTGTGTTGACGTTTTCAATCAGTTGAGTGGGGTTTTTTTATATTTTAATCATTAAGCGAATGGAATGTGGGCATTAATTTGGCTTAGCGCGCACTGCATTTAATTCACTCGAATGGGAGAAATTTATGGAACAAGGTTTGTTTAAGGTAAATCAATTTTTCGGCGAAATGAGTCCGGGTCAGTAATTAATGAGTTATCATGCGTGAGTTTGTTCAACATTTCGAAACAGTTTTCCGAGTCAGTTTTCATAATGAAACAGGAATATCGATCAGATGAGCCTGTTTAAATTATGAGAATCAAGGCACAATGGGAACAAAAATGTCTACACACGGGAAACCAGATAATTGAAAATGTGAAATTGAAGAAAAACCCAAAGTAATGAGAACTATTGGAGACTAAGCTACGATAAACGACGACTTAAACGGCTTGCAGACGGTTTACAGATCCACAAAATCGGGAAGGCATGGCACTAAAGTCGGAGTATCGTCGGAGTCGGAGTATGTTTTAATCTGGCTATGTTCCCGCCAGTAAACAAAATATTTCCGAGAAAAGATCAAAACGATATTCAAAGCGTAAGACTTTCTATCAAATCTTTGATAGTTTGACCGTTGCTTCATGACCTGAAGTCATAGTATATAGGAAACTATGCGCTATGATTGGACGAACGAGTTGCTTATAGAGTAGCAAATTCGTCTACTAGTGTGGTCCATTTTGTTATCGATGAACGTGTAGTTCGATCAAATCAAAACTGGCCTTTTTGGGAGTCAGCTTCGCGTGGTTATTAAACACCGCTATACTTCACCTTGTCTGTTCGTGTTATTGCGCATTGAGAAGGACAATTTTTATGCTCCGACATTCTGTAAGTTATCTCAGATGATGCATCTACCTTCAAATGGCCGCCTGAAGCACAGGAGTGCCCATTTCTTCGCATTTATTCTGATACCCCATTTAGTGCAGTAGTTGGACTTCTTAACTCCTTGGGTTTCTCTCGGTGCTGCAATTAGAGGGGACATTGATGTGGCATATGTCGGCGATTCGTCTTCAAATAGACACAATGTCACTGTACCGGCTATGACTTGACAATAAGACATTCGTCAAAAAAATTATTCCACAACGATTTGCTCAAATTTCATGGAAAATGGACATTTTTGGCGCTAACGTCAAAACTATACGTGAACTCGGTAAATTGGATGGATATACGTCAAAACCATTCTGCATATCTTACCATCGGAAAGAGATATAGCCAATGGGATACAACATTTGGAAAGAGCTACTCCGACAACATGAGACTGCTCTTAAGACTCAAAAAAGTGAATTTTGGCGATTGCGGGAAGCCAGATTCGCACAATTTAGGAAAGCCTTTCATTACTTTAGGCTTCGAAGTTAATACAGGCAACGACACCACCACGGAGATAAAACGGAGGATCACTCTGGCCAATCGCTGCATTCTCGCACTCGGAAGGCCACTGAGGAATAAAGCTGTCTCTTGAAGAACCAAGATACCGCAATATATGGCTTTGATAGTCCCAGTCCTGCTGACGAGGATATTCTTGGGCGCTTCGAGAGAAAAGTCCTCCGAATTATCTTCGGTCCCGTATGTACGAATGGTGTTTATAGGAGGAGTCTGAACTACGAGCTGTACAACGTCATTGGCCTGGTCAAACGAGTTCGAATGTCTCGTCTCAGATGGCTAGGTTGTGTTAATCGAATGGACACCAATGCTCCCGCCGGAAAGTCTTCGACTCCAATCCCTAAGGATCCCTTCATTTCTATCTGCTATCGCTCGAATGGATAAACGGAAATTGTAAAGTTTCCATTTCGATAACTAATCGTTTTATGTGGTTGACTCCTTTTGGAACCTCTCATATCATTCACGGGTTACCATGTATTACAACAGAGTTGTAAAAGACTGCATGGAAAATAAGTTGAAGTCCCAAAGACCTCAACTGAATGCGCGTGACTTTAACTAAATGGTAAAGGCTTCAAAGTGACTTCAGTGAATGCACTGTCAGTCGATAGACTTGCATTAAATTGATTTCAAATCAACAGGCTCGTCGTATAGATTGATCCAATCAAGACTTCAAATAGAATGATGACTTCGATGCTGAAGTCCAGAAGTTCCAAATGAAGTCAATTGATTGAATCACAAAACAGATAATTCTTTCCCTGAATTCAGAGAATGCATTCTCAAAAGATTGCAGTCTTTTACAACTCTGTATTACACCAATACCTTGCTGTGGGTTCCATTGAACAACAAATGAGAAATTGCAACTTTTTATTATTCGAACAGAGGCCACTTTTATAAAACTCAGACTAGTAATTTCAATTTAGAATTTATAACTCACCAAAAATAGAAACGTTTCCAACTTAGTTGACATATTTTTCCTTGAAGCAAAAATTCCACTCCAATAAGCTGATAAAAAAAGAATATTATTTCAATTGAATTTGACTGACAACTAATTACGAACAACGTCAGCTGACCAAATAAAAACAAAAATCCCTAACAGAGATAATTTTGTTCCATTTGGTTCGTAATCGGATCGGATGGTTCAATTCAAATATTTCATTGTTAAAAAAGCTAGTTTCCATTGAACGAAATATTCCGTAGAAATACAATGAGGCAATGTTTTTGCAACAGCTCTACGGACTCCAGGAACGCACAGGGACTTAAATCAGCACACCGACGTTTCCCGAAACATTTTCCAGTTCAATGATTTGGCATTTGATATCATCTACTTGGAAAAAATATCAGTATCGACCCAGCGGCAATAGTGAACGAGATGCCTTCGAAAATAATGAATTCATGTAACAAAACATTGCAGTACCCCGTGCGGATTAGAGAAACATTTCGTTGGAAAAATAAAAGTCTGCTGGTCAAGGAGTCAAGTATGTATGAACGTTCCTGTTGGAAATGATTTCAAACTCAGTGGAATCAGTCGATTGCTGAGGGCAGTGATAGTTATCGGGTTTCAATTGTGAAAACGTCACTATTCGTAGTGATATGTTCTTGTATTTTGATTTATCGTACCCGCTAGATTTCCAAATCCAGCTGTCCTGCGACCAAGTCAGATAAAAAAATCTGCTAAATCACATGTCCGACAGACTTGGTTAAAGAATGAAAACTATTCGTGCATTACTTAGGAGTGCGTGTAATTTTCTTGCATTAATTACGCTGGTCAACCTACATACCTACATTCTGACATGATGTTTTGATATACAAGCAAATCGTTCAGTCGTTTCTTTCCCTCCGAAATTTCAAAGTATCCGTAAATCAAAGCCTCTTGGACAACAAAATAATTAGCGCTGGTGTCCCACAAGGCTCTGTCCAAGCGCCTATAGTATTTAATATATAAACCTCTGATTGCCCAAATCTAAATAATTGCAATATTGCTTTGTATGCAGATGATATATGTATTTACTGCTCGGATGCAAGTGGTTAAATTATTTTGCAATCTTTGATAAATACTGCCCTTCCTTATTGTCAAGATTGGAAAATTAACATTGAGCTTGTTTATTTCCAAGCAACAGCCTTCAACTTAATGGTCTTCCTATCGGGTGGATGTGGAGTGGAAAGTTTATTAGAGTACATAATTATTAGGCATAATATTCAAGAAATTATCAAAAAGATAAACTTAGCGATAAAGATTCATTATCCATTCATTTGCAGAACTAAGCAATGAACACAAAATATTGATTTTTAAGTCTATTTTCCAACCGATCATGTTCTATAGGTCTCCTGTGTGCGGTAAGTGCGCTAAAAGTCATCTGCGTGGACTCCAAATTACGATTCAAAATTTCCATCGGCTTGTATCGACTGCGAAACTTCGTAGGTTTCCAACATCGAAATGGTCACAGCTAGAGTTGAAATAAATTTTCTCCAATATAATCAATCCTCTTTATCATCCGGAAACGACATGATTTCAAACTTAGCTGCAGAATGAATGCAATACTTACCTGTTAATTTGTCTATTTATATATTTATTTTTTTAAAATATTTAACATATTTATATTATTATTGCTTAGTTACTTATTTATTTATTTATTTATTTATTTATTGATAGATTTATTTATTTGTTGCGCTTATTTGTATATTCGTATTTATTCACATATTTATTTATTGTCAATCATTTTTGTGATTTCTAAAACATTCTAGTCAGCAATTCGAAATCAAGACCAACCACTTCTCTCTTCCACCCAAAGGAATTAGGAATTTTTGTTGCCATGAAGGTTTTTTAAGTGGCTTTTCTTTCAGGCCTATGGCCCATTGTCTTACCACGCGGATCTGTATCCATTTAGAGCTTTTTATGAAGCGAAGGAGATGACCAACTTTTACATTGCTTAGTTCAGTCAGGTTATTGAAGTAATAGGCTTCCCAAAGTCTGTATGTGTGGGATGAGAAAGCATAACATGGATGCAATGGTTTCTTCCTCGTCTCTGCAGGACCTGCAGAAGTTGTTAATCGGCAGGTGCCATGTTATTATGCCAGTGGAGGCGCTATGATTAGGCCCGCTCATGTTGATCAAGCTAAGTGATCTTTTAGGGTCCAGCCTAGGCCAGAGTTATTTAGTTACGAGGCTTCCCGTACCACTGCACCAACTACGATTTGGACGGCATGGCCAGCTTCAGCTTCAGCAGATGCATGGATGTCGTGTCGCCATCGGAAAAAAAGTAAGAAGCGAGTAAGGATAACCCTTTCTAGCGCGTCCTGCAGAAGTTGTTAATCGGGAGGTGCCATGTTAATATGCCAATGGAGGCGCAAATTGCAATTCTCTGGAATGTTACAGTGCCCTGGAAGCCACACCTGGAAAGTTACTGATAACCAAAACAAAAAATGTTAAGCTTTCGTCAATGAACATTCTAGACAAAGATCAAAGGAGGAAATCTTAGGACCGAAACCTTGGTTGGGACTAATAATAATAATATGGGTGGTGCTACACAGGGCAGTTGAGAGCTGCATACGCAGCAAGCACACGAGGGGAAGCGACCTACAGTTTTATGCCGACTCCGAAAGTCAGTGACGTCCGATTCAGTGACTTGAAAGAGGTGGGGGCGTGAAAAATATTTCTGTCGCACAGAACTGGGATCGAACTTACGACGACAAGTTTGGGGTCGACGCGCATGCCTACAATGCCACGGGCCACCAAACGCGCCATCATACTTTGTATGGCACTACTTGCGTCTCTACAAAGTGCCTCTATGTGCATAACCGGAGGCGACATAACTCTCCAGGATGTAGGGAAACCAAACACATGCTGCCTAACGTCTTTAAGAAATCCACGGCATTCTTGCTATCTCTTGACAGAAAAGACTACAGAAGAATTACTAACGTAATAACGGGTCACTACACCTTAGCCAAACAAAAAACCACATATAAATGTGGTTGGACCTAGCCATGGGACAATCTGAGTCAGTGGATAAGGCCATGACACTCCATTCTGTGCTTTTCTCTTTGCTAGGATTAAGTTGTAGTTACTCGACGTGAGAGCTGATATAGGCTTGTCAATACAGCAGCGCCTACTATTTTTTTCCGGAGTACCGAAAAGTATCAGTAAATGAAGGTTACCACCTAGTAGTAAATGGATTAGTTCCTGATTTCTGCTAAAATATAGTGTTAAAAATATCCCCAAATGAAAAAATAAAAATGAGACGTTGTTAATCGAAGGACAGGTCGATGAATGAATGAATGGATCAAGATTTGAATCTTTGTTGTGGCTATTCAAATTCAGTTTACTTGATTATAGGCAACTCTTCAGCCGACTATGAAAACCTTATCGCATTTATTTCCCTATTTCCAAGAGTCAAGAGCTATCATTGATTAATGACTGAGTGATTGAATGTTTTTTTTTTTTTCATGAAGAAGAATATTGAATTTAAATCTTAAGCATCTCAAACATAAACCGCGGAAACATCAATTCACAAAAGACCATCTCTATATGGCTTCATTTTGTGAAGCCTTTCGTTGAACGATTTGATTTATTCAACCCTCTTCCGATCATTGCTCAGAGCTCGGAATACCTCATATTGAAATTCCGTGGCGTGTGTTTTGTGCGCCTTTATTTGATGCCTACACGTGGATTATTCCATTATTGAAAGTTCACACAGGTCGAGATAAGAATTTAAATTTTTCATGTACATTAAATAGCAAAGTTGATTTGGAGCGTGGCACAATGAATTCTGGGTATATGGCGGCATAAGCTCGGCTTAAGGAGAAGTCTTGTGTGGGCGATTGCTCTTGAATTTGTTTCTTGTTGGGCTGCCGTTGCTTGCATATCGCTTCACAAGAATTTATAGTGATGTAAGGTAGTTCAATAGATGAGAGAAAGACACTCATTTAGGACCTGCTGGAGCTGTAAAAATACATCAGTGAAATAGTTATGACATATTTTAGAGGTCATAGGCAAAATATTATAGATTTGAACGTCGCTACTATTTGTATGGATATCATTCCTACCATTTTTTTGACTGACAGGACCACCGCGCCATTCGGAAAACCTTTCCATAGTAAGGGACTATCACGTAGCAGGCTTAACATTTCGGAGAAAACGCGCGTGTGCATTTTAGAATATTCGATCCATTTGTGTAAGCATAAGTGGTCGTTGTGTAGATGGGGGCTATTAATGTTCTAAATGGTTGCGAAATCGCACCCGTAAGGTATTTCGAAGTACAGGAAGCGTAGTCGCCTTCGACATGCTCAATTTCTGGTTTAAGGATTTATTTTTAAGAATGATTCTGTGTGAAACCCATTACATTGTGCATTGCTCCCATTTAGGCCTGTAGAACCTCAACAACATAAATCTACACCATACGATCTTGGCTGTTGCAAAGTTTGACGCTTGTGATCGTCTCATGCCATCGCGTTCTTTAAGAAACTTGACCAGCAAGCGACAATGGCTTGGCTTTGAATATGCATAGTAGGAACTATATCGGCGGACAGGGGAGCGTAGGTGTAGTATAGGCTGGAGAGCTTCGAGCTGCAAAATTTCCCTCGTTTCGAATTTGATAGCAAAGTCCGTCCGACTTTTAAGTTAGCTAGAAGTACAGTTCTATCGATTGGTGTGACAGTGAGGTCATAAAGGCTGCACGACGACCGAGCGAGCTGCAAGCTTTTCTATTGTCTGCTGTGACATTGAAAGTGTCCCGTTTTGGTCTCTGCTTTTTCAACATGGCCCACAGCAGTCGACGTCTCATGACTTTACTGTGGCCAGAATCTTCATGCTTGTGACTTCAAGCTTTCGACTTTCTCTTGAACGTGAGCTTGGACAGTTGATAGGCTCAATCAATCCATTACTTTCTGATCCACTAAAAGGGTCGCGGGGTTAAAGCACGCACCAGGGACACTTCAGGGCACTCGATCCTCTGCCGTCGACTATAACTGCTCAGGACTTATAGCCAGGCGCAACCAAGCGAGTGTTTGGTCCAACCACCTTGTCCTGCGTCTATCAAGAATACGCCTATCCGATGGAGTTGCATTTAAGGCACGCCTCGGTAGACGTGATGATGGAGAAATTCGTGACACGTGTCCAAACTCCAAGCCATAAGCACTGCTCTTTCCGTTCGGAGAAGTAGGTGCTCGACATTGAGTTCCCCAAGCATTGCCGTGTTCCTTACCCTATCTCGGCGAGTAACTCTAATTTTCCAATTATATTCAATGTTTCTGCCTCATTACATGTGCTCAGAACTGTTCATGTTGTTTGTCTGATCGTGGGTTCAAGCTGACTAGGTACTTAGTGCTCAGGCCAGGATTCAGCGGATCGTGTGAAGTATTCGGAGGGTTTCAAAACTCCACTCTTCATGAATCATGACACATGGACGTTGTAGTTGCTTCGCTTAACTACTTGCAACAACAAGTATGCGACTTTTCAAAGCAAATTCGTGAGCTGAGGTTCGGGCAAGTGCTGTGCGCATTTGTGCTGCACGGAGGCAACATAGCTTGGCTGCTTGTAAAATGGTCGTTTTTAGAAAACGTACGAAAAAATGTCTCATGGAATCAATTGTGAATTGTCTGCCCTTTGTAGCTGCAAAAAAGCCATTGGACGTAAATGTGGCTTACCACTCTGTATGGAGTCTCAGCTTGTTGGACAGCACTAAACAGAGCTATCAACTGCAAGCTACTTACGCGAGTACAAAGACAGGTCAGCTTCTGCTTCAGCGGAGCACTGAGATGTACTCCGTCAGACGCACTGAATAATCTGCTCCCCCTTCTACCATTGGAACTATTCGGAAAATAAATAGCACAGCACAGCCTTGAGACTCACAACACTCCGACTGTGGTCCGAACTTAGCAGCGGCCACTCAACCATTCTCAAGGATTTCAGTTTCCTTCTTAGCAACACTGACCGCTTAATACCCCAGGCTATCTTCGCGAAGAAATTCTCGATCAGCGAAGGAATTTCCAGATTGGACTGGATGTCTGGCAGGCAAACGTTGCATGATCCTCGGCGCATTTTCACAGATAAGGTGGGTGCGGGTGCCTATTCCCAAGCTCTGAACATTGCTATCTCTTTGAAGCTGATCACTGTGGTGTTTTTAGGCAGAAACCATAGCGATTACAAAGGCGCTGTCATGACCCAGAAGCAACGTTCTGTTCGGACAGTCAGGTAGTTATAAAATCCCTGGACAATGTCATGTTTAACTCAATAATATCTCTTTACGAGATGGGTGAGCATTTTAACATTCACCTCATGTGCCGGGACACTGTGAAATACCAGCAAACTGCAAAGCCGATGAACTCGCCAGGTGTGGTACAATCTCCTCCCTATCAATAGCAGGAGTACCACCTTCCATGCTGACCGCTACAACCTACCATCTTCTAAAGATTCAAGCAATTAAAACCACCAATGACAAATGGCTAGAAGGCACCACCTGCCTTAAAACAAAAGAAGTCTGGCCTCCCACTTAACCTAAAACTGTCACTTCGTCTACTCAGACTCAGCAAGCAATCATTACGGACTCTCATAGGAGTCATAAAAGGTGCACTTGAAACTCATGCTCGCTAGTTGTAGGTTCCTTCACCTAGGGGTCTACTAATTCAGCGGCCGCAATGAGCTAAACAGCGCCAGCATAGGCCTGCTAAATCACTTCACTACAAGCATCAACTGGTTCCGATGTTAGGAGAAGTCAATCCGCGTGGTATCACAATGGGTCTACTCTGGCCTGGTGCCTAGTGTGACTACCCTTAGCAGTCAGCCACTACAACCTAACCTTAACTCATTGTGAAGCGTTAAGCATTTTCAGAATTACATTGTTTTGTGTACACTCCGACAGCCCTTCACATTTTAAATTGACACCGCTCATAAGGCGACACTCTTAACTGTTCATCGTTACGAACAAATCGAAAGCTGTTCAGAACTATAAATCACCTTCATATGTACTGCATCGGACTCCTTCTTATCCCAGTTCCATAATTGAAAAGCACATGAAATGCATTTCGATAGCCCCTTGGTCTCGTACTCATTAAACTATGCTTGCCTCATTAACTTAAAGACCAGTGTTACTCCCATGCCGGCAGTTAAATCCAAATTACTTGCAGAATATCATTTCCCTGAGTAATTAAGATATGCGTCAGCTCCAACGTATGATGAACTGGGGAGCAGTAAACTACCCCGACATTCACCATTTTTATCCCCCTTTTATGAGATCAGGACGGCAATAATGTTTATTGCGTCACAAACATCTCGAACCGAGGTGCCAGAGTGATGAAATATTCGAGTGCTTAAACGTCTTAAGTTCCAGTCAATGAATTATTTACGAATGAAATTTAGCCCGATTCTGTTGCTGAGACAATTTCATTATAAACTGCTGTCAAAGAGAAATTAATTAAAAGAAAATTGAAATTAATAATAGAATGCCCTCTCTGAACGGGAATAAGGAGGTCTGAGGGTGTTCAAGGGATGACGTGGCGATGGTGTTGTGTTCAGTTGACACTGGGGAGTGTGGCGCTATCGTAGCGAGTTTAGGGAAGTGTATTCATCTAGAAGCTACTTTTTATTAAGTGAACACAAATATATTTCTTCGGCACGTTCACTGCAGGCCATTTTGTTCATCGCCCCTTATGGATTAGATATAAGGGGCGATGAACAAAATGGAGGTGTTGCCAACTGCCTATTCAAGATTATGAATCATGTAACCTGTTGAGTAACGTGTCAGATAGGCCTCGCACTCTATTGCTTGAAAAAAGACGATTGTGAGCATGTGGGGATTATAACCCCTCATGGCCTACTGGCTATTCGTGTCGGAAGTCAGATCCATACTTCTGTATGGTGCCGCAATCTGGTGAAACGCACACGATAAAAACATAAACCACTCGATAGGGTGCAAAGGATGGTCTGCATATGCATTAATGCAGCACTACAAACCACTCCATCCGCTCTCATGATTCCTAAGTGCCTCTTCTAGAAGAATTTCGCCACCAGCATCCTCCCAGATCTTCAGAAGCTCGAGGATCCACTGCAAATCTTCACGGGTGCAGATGTGGGTGCTGGGGTCTACTCTAAGGGTCTGAGCATCTAGTTGTCTTTCCGATTACCAGACCATTGTGTCGCCTACTAGGCTGAAACCATAGCGACCATCTAAAAGGCAATGTGGCTTCAAGAACAGATATTGTCATCTGTTAGCACAGCCAGACAAAAATGAAATCTCTGGGCTCAGTCCCATTTAACTCCAAGAAGTAAGTGCCGACTATCTTTTTACAAGATGGCCAGGTTTTTTAATATCCCTCTTATGTGAGTTCCGGGACACACATGACATTCCAGCGAATTCTATTGCTGACGAACTTGCTAAAAATGGCATAGAACTCTGCGCCCTTTCCGATGACTAACCGTCTTCGATGTCTATTGCTTCCGTTAAACATCTTCTAAAACTGGACACGTCTACCCAAGGACATCATAGATGGTCAACTGGATCACGATGCCTCACAACCAAACAACTCTGGCCTAAGCTGGATCCAAAAGATCAATCATTGATCAACATGAACAGGCCTTATCTTAGAATCCTCATTGGAGCTATAACAAGGCACCATTGGTGCCTTCATAACAACTTCTGCAGAAGCTGCAGAGACTAGCATGAGGGAGAAACCATTGTACAATTCGCATGCAATTGTAGCACTCTCTCTTCCGGCAGATACAGACTTCCAGCAGCCTATCACTTCAAAAGCCTGACCGAACTCTTCATCTTCTCATCATCTTCTTCGCTTCATCAACTTACCGAGTGGTAGCACTGTGATAAGTATGGCTGCTGTCCCCTTGCGCAGCAGTAAGTCGCTTCAACCTACCCTAAGCTGCTGAGGCTCTGTTTGCAGGTGATGGTCGTAATTCTCGAAATGTCACAAGACTCACCGTCTCTAAGACAGTGCAGCGCGCTGGTGGGCTACCTAGTAGTCTTATTTCAATTCTCAAGTTTGTTAGAAGGTTTGGAAAGTTGGATAAAGATGTAGCTGTCCTGAGTCGACATAGTCAGCTCGTAGGCATCTGATTATTGAACCTGTGTAAGATGACTTAAGCTGTTATTACGTACTGCCAATGCTATGGTCTTGGAACAAAGATGGCTTGCGCTTGGTGTTTGGCGGAAGGAAGTGATGTTCTCTGGAGAGACGCCATCAGTTTATGTAAAATTGTGATGGGACCTTGTATTTCACTGGGTTCTGTTGGCAGATCTTCTGGGAGTTTAGGTTCAAGCGATAAAATTGAACAATTGTGACAGAGAGTTACCGCCTTCTTTTACCATCGAACAAAGTCGAAGTAGAACAACTTAAAGTCACTCATGGCATGAATAAGACGGACTGCTTATCCTGGTTCGTAGAAAGACCAAGAACGCATCGGCAACTGTAGTTGCAGTGGTGCCTTCTACCCTCTTTCCAACTGTCCGCCAATGCTGGTTAGCAGATAGGCGTTGCAAGGGCATCACTGTACCGGGCAGACAAATTCAATAAATTGTTTTTCAGTTCAAAGTTCATCACATCGTATAGTCTTCCTGTCAGTTTTCGCCCTTGTTAACATAACATAAAAATAGTAAACCAAAGAAATTTAAAAATTAATCGACCAACGTTCTCTGGGATAACATATCTTATTTTTTATTAGAAACGTCCTTGTGTTCATGTGTAAACATGAAAATAATTCACCTCCGTTTCCTTTCAACCATGCACAACCTTGAGACAAAAGGTCGGCTTCGCAGTAAATGTTGCCATTTGGACGTGTTTGTTTTCCTCATATAAATACACATCCTTGTGGGCTTTCACCCCATGTGAGGATAAAAAATAATAGGAGACACACAACCTTGAGTCATCTTGGTATGTACGCACATATATTTTTAGTACGAGCACATTTCTTTGGGCGACGTGGGGTTAATTAATTTTGTTCTTTTTATGCCTTGTCTTAAGTACGGGACTAGACATAATTTGATTTAATGATGAAGTCATTGTTCTTTGATGTAATGGCGAAGGCAGTAGTCGCCGGCATCCGATGGTTTCATAAAATATGTCGTACAGCATATAGATTTCGCGTTTAATTTAATGTCCACGTAGATGGGAAGAAGTCTAGAAGACTTGCAAACGAATATTCATGTGTCATTCATTAATGCTGCAAGCGATGTGAAGCTTGTGGCGACGTCTTAGTGAAGTCACATATAATGAGAATATACGTTGTGACGTGTTTCTGTGGAGATTTCCAATGAAAGAGGCGCTGCTATTCGAAATAAACTTGATTGACGACCACGCATAAGGTTGTCGTCTGCGACTCGTTTAAATATTTTTATAAGCTTTCGTCCTTTCTGAATTTTTTGACATTGACAGTCGATGGTGCTTTCACAGTTAAAATTCAAGGTTGTCGAGTGCAAAAAGAACTCTTTGCGTAGATAATTAAAATTATCGTGAAGAAGCATTACAATTGCAGAAAGGTCATAAGTCGTTTTACACAGAACTGTGTATTCACTCTTAATTTGTCCAATAAAAGGGGTTCGATCATTGATTTGTGACGAAAGGAAACTCACTAGGTCAAAATCTCTATGCACTGATTTATTGTTTACTTCTACTGCACAATTACGACTTAAACTTGACTTCCAACTAAGTAACTAACTTTACCACAATTAGTTTATTACATTTTTCTGTGCTGCCATTCGGGCTCACACTTATTGCACTTTGATCACTTTTAAAACAAATCCAAAACTAAGCTGTCCTGCTTCGGCGCCGTTCCGATATTTATATCAGCCAGAATTCATTCTAGAAAGTTCCGTGGCCATCTGTCTGTGGAATTTGTCTATATTTGTCTAAACGTATATGTGTACATTCGTGGTTGATTATGTACAGTCGAACCCGCTTAAATGAAATGACAAAAAACCGGAATATTAACTTAATTTCAATTAACCGGGTTTTACATCTGTGCGGATCTCGAATAATTGAACAAAAAAATTAGTAAACAAATAATTTAGTGGATCCGAAAATTTGATGACTGAAATCTGTTTGTATCCATATTCTTGTCTGCGTTTGTGCACTGCCATTACAATGCGCACAAATGGTTTTCCGCGTCTCACCATTACCAAGATATTTTATAATGGTAAGTTAGTGTTTGATAGACAATCATGTGTGTTTCTTCGAATCATGGCCGCTGTAATTTTTGGTATTTTTTCTGTAATTTCATTTCTTTTTTAATTCACTTTATTAACGTTATTATTTTTGGCGCCGAAATTTTGAAATAAGTAAGATTACAAGCGAATGTTTTAACGATCACTTACTTACTTACTTAAGGTGGCGCTACAGTCCGGGGTGGACCTGGGCCTCAACCAACAAGCGTCTCCAGCCAGCTCGATCTTTAGCTAGCTGTCTCCAGTTTCGCACGCATAGTTGGTTGAGGTCCCTTTCCACTTGCGTGCGCCACCTGAGTCGAGGGTGGATTCGAAGACTTTTCGGGCCGGAGCATTGGCTTCCATCCGCTCTACATGACCTAGCCATCTCAATCGTTGGATCTTCACTCTTCTGGCTAAGTCGATGTCGCTGAACAGCCCGTATAGTTCGTCGTTGTATCTCCTCCTCCACTCACCATCTATGCAGACGGGACCGAAAATCACCCGAAGAATTTTCCTCTCGAAGCAACCAAGGGCTGCTTCATCCGCTTTTGAGAGAGTCCATGCCTCCGCGCCATATAGCAGGACTGGGACGATCAAGGTCTTGTAAAGCGTTACCTTGGTTGGTTCGAGAGAGCGCTTTGTTTACCAATTGCTTTCTTAGCCCAAAGAAGCACCGATTGGCAAGAGTTATTATTCGTTTGATTTCAGCGCTGGTGTCATTGTCTGAGTTGATAGCGGTTCCTGGGTAGACAAAGTTTTTAACTACCTCAAAGTTATATCTGTCTGCAGTGACGTTCTGACCGAGACGTCGGTGTTGGGTGTCCTTTCTTGTTGACAGCATATACTTGGTCTTACCCTCGTTAACCGCTAAACCCATCTTCGCGGCCTCCGTTGCAATACTCACAAAAGCGCCATTGACATCACGCTGCGTTCTTCCGATAATGTCAATATCGTCGGCATATGCGAGTAGTTGGACGGACTTTTGAAAGATTGTTCCTCTGGTGTTGGCGTTCGAATTTTGAACAACTCTTTCAAGAACGATGTTGAAAAAGTCGCATGACAGCGCGTCGCCTTGTCTGAATCCTTTTTTGACATCAAAGGTCTCGGTTAGGTCTTTACCGACCTTGATGGAGCAGCGTGCATTCTCCATCGTCATCCTACACAAACGGACGAGTTTGGTAGGGATGCCAAAACTAGACATTGCTCTGTATAGCTCGTCTCTATAGATGCTATCATACGCGGCCTTAAAATCGATGAACAGGTGGTGGGTATCGATTTGTTGCTCCTGGGCTTTTTGCAAAATCTGCCGAAGTGTGAATATTTGGTCGTTGGTGGATTTTCCTGGCCTAAAGCCACACTGGTGTGGACTGACCAAGTTGTTGACGAATGGCTTTAGGCGTTCACACAGTACGGCAGATAAGATCTTTTAGCCGATGTTAAGGAGACTTATCCCCCGATAGTTGGGGCAGTCAAAGGGGTCTCCTTTCTTGTGGATCGGGCAAACAATGCTGAGGTTACATTCATCGGGCATGTTTTCCTCCGACCATATTTTGCAGATGAGTTGGTGCATGCACCTTACCAAAGCATCGCCTTCCTTACCCATTCCTGCAGTAATATCCCTCTATTCTGCCGATCGCGCGCTTCTCATGCTCCTTCTTTTTTCTCCTGAGAAGCCGGTGTTCGTCTCTCCTCTTCTGCTCGTAGAGCTCCCGAGCAGCTCTTGTCCTTCTTTGCAGTGCCGCTTTGTATTCTTCTTGCTTGGCTGCATTCGCCTGCCGACACTCATTGTTAAACCAGGGGTTTCGTTGTGGTGGCGGATTGAAACCCAGCACATCCGAGGTTGCATCTCTGATGGCTTTTTGGCAATGCTGCCACTGGTCTTCAATACTTGATGTTGGCGACGTAGGATTTCTTAAGAGGTTGAGGGAGACACGATCGGAAAAGGATTTGGCAATCTCTTGCGATTGTAGCCGGCCGACGTTGAACTTCCTCACAGTATTTCTTTGTCTTGGCGGTGTTCGGGATATCCGCAACCTTACCTTGGCTACTACAAGGTGGTGGTCCGAATCAATGTTGGCACCTCGGAACGTTCGGAAATCTATAATACTGAAGGAGTGCCTTGCGTCGATCGCAATGTGATCAATCTGATTGATGGTTGATTGATCAGGAGATCGCCATGTCCCTTTGTGAATGTCGAGACGTGGCAATTTTGTACTGGCTACTACAACATATCGCCCCGCAGCAAAGTCGATCAGCCTAAATCCGTTATGGGATCCACATCCCGTCGTGTAGGCTGTGCTTCCCGACCGTACTACCAAAGATGTTCTCTCTTCCTAGCTTTGCATTAAAATCGCCAAGAACAATTTTAATGTCGTAGCTGGGGCATTGCTCATACGTTTTAACTATCAGTACATAACAGATAAAAATCATTTGAAACAATGATTTAATGTGCTGTCAGAATTGATATATTTCACTTTGAGAGGTGAACATTAATGCAGAACTTCAGAAAAATTCAATAGACACAGAAACCTGTGTATCTGATTTTTCTTGAGAAACATTTTCATTTAAGCGGTGTCTTTTCTGTGAGGAGTAATATATTTTTCAGATATTCTTTTTCAAATATCTGAGTTTTGCAATTAGTCGGGGCTTAATAAAACGGACAAGTTTGAATGAAATTTGTGAAAATGTTCACGGGGATAGAATAAATGTTTCATATAAAAGGGTTTTTCAATGAGCGAGTTTCAAATAAGCGGGTTCGACTGTATTTATATCTTTACGGTGGCGCCGACGGCGCTGTCTCGTTCACATACAACACGATAACCTCCAACAGAATTTTCCCTCCGGCACTATGTACATGGACTCATTTACTCCATTAGCATTGGTGGTGGTGGTTTACCATATTTGTAGCGTTATTAAAGCGACGGATTAAAGCTACTACTCCGAATGGTGTTCGCTTGTTTCCCACTGATGGCGCCTTAGGTTGGCTTGCGTCTACGTCCCGCGACGACCGATGAGGGGTCCGAGCCTGAGCAATTGCTGCCTTCCATCGCTGATGATCCTGGACACGCTACTTACAGTCATCAAGGCCAAGCTGTCTTACATCGGCGAAGTTTTGGTCTGTACACTAGAGGTTCGGTCTTCCTCTCCTTCTCGAGCCAGGACGCTCGGATTCTATGACCTTTTTTGCTTGAGCGTTGTTGTTCATGCGTTCGATGTGGTCGATGGATTCTTGTCTTCGGGACTACATCCACATTCTGGTACAGTTCTCCTCCATTCGCCTTCTTCGCAGATATGACCACTCTCGAAGGCACCAAGAATTAGCTCTGCTGTTTCACTAAGTGTCGAGCTTTCCGCTCCATAAAGCAGGATGGGATTTTTATAGCGCTTGATTTGGGTCCTTCGAGTCAGAAGTCTTGAAGCCAATCGTTCCGACAGAACGAAAGAACATAGTTTAGAAAGGATGGTTCTACCTCGGATCTCTCCAACGTCTGAACCGAGGTAGATAAGCTTTTTAATTTTTTCTCAAAATTGTACCTGTCCAATGCTATGTTTTGGCCTTGATGGTGTGCGCGGATCGTTTCTTGCTCGATAGCTTATATTTTGCCTTGTCCTCGTTGACCATAAGGCCAAATTGATTTGAATCTTCTATAATTGCAGTGAACTTTAGAAACGCGCGACGATGGCGATGACTTCTGCGTATCCCAACAGTTGGACTGTCTTGTGTGTTGACTGTCCGTCGCACGGTCTTCTTAAGTACCAAATTGAAGAAACCACACGACAGCGCGTCTCCTTGCCGAAATCCGGTACAAACGTACAAAACGTTTAAACGGCTCAGAAGTCCTCGAGCCGAACGGCACGTTGCATTAACCAACATAACCGAATCCGGCCATCTCTTCCTCATTCCTTGCGGTGAATGCTTTCCTTTTGCGGCTTTAAAGTCGATAAAAATGTGGTGAGTATTTTATTTGAAATTTGCTGGTCTTCTCCAGAATGTGCCTTATTGTGAAGTTTTGGTCTTTAGTCGATGTGCCCTGCCACACTGATAGGTGGCGTCTAGTGCGGTGCAAAATGGGTTCGGACGTTCACACAATACGCTGGGTAGTATAATGTATCCGACGTTGGGCAGAGATAAGATAAGTCTGCAATTGTTGCAAGATAGCCCATTTTGTGGATGAGGCATACGGAGCTGATATTCCAGTCGTCGGTGCATGCTCTCTCTCAGAACATTGCCACCAGCTTTGAAGAGATTTGATGGTAAGCCCATTCAGACCGCGGATTTGTTCAGCCTTTTGTGTCGTGCCGACTTCATTAAAATATGGTGGGAGGATTCCTGGTTCACTATCACTCTCACCTGGTGAGGCCCGATAAGCAGATGTTGGAAGTATCGCTTAAACAAATCCACAGTGCCTGTGGGCAGCTATATTTAAGCCAAAAGTTGAGCGCACTGCAAAACTGGTTTCAGTCTTAACCTCATCTTGATGGGAGGGACGGAATGCTCCACTATGTATACCTGATGAAACACCAATCTCTATCGATTGCGACTTGTCCATTTTCATCCTTCAAATTAAAGCCACCAAACCTACTCTTTCCCCGCACATCCTGTGTGAGTATATAGAAAATGAAACTCTCCCCAATATTCTGACATTAAATCCTTAAACCCACAGCGTATGCGGCATTGACAAGGGAATACGTCGTGTATGCGGAGATGAATGAAGACCGATTTGAATTGAATGCGATGCACGATTTATGAGAAAGGCATGACAGTTTTCTATTTCTGTCCCAAAGGCCGCTGGAGCTACACCATCCTTGTAACCGTCCTTTTTGTGGCGTAGGACTTGATAGACCTGACAAGGGACAGTATCAACAAGCTGCTTTCCTTCGTGACAAGAACGTATACGATTGTGTATTTCTGTAACTTTAATGACTCGGTTTGTGTATCAGGCTTCGGGCAGGAGTAGGTAGATTTACTTGAATTCATTGGAACAGCAATTCGTCTCCGGAGCGGAGATCCTTCATGAGATAGACTTGTGTCATTGTCCCCAGGCATCGATAAGGCATCGCAGTATCAGTATCACAGATATGGACTCCCCTCTAAATGATATCATGTTTCCATTTCATCGGACTTAAAGCCGCCCCTTTCTGTTCCACTGCAATGGTTTTGATGCCTCCCCATGAGCGCCCAAGCCAGATCCTTATTTGTAATTAAATTCCATTCTATATACAACGCCTACCTCCACTGCCAGTCGACATGGGTAAGTTGATGTAAATAAATCATGCCCCATCGACAAGCGAACTCTACCTTCGTTTGCAGTCAATGAACCGTCGTGGAGTGTATTGTATTACCGTCGTTCTGCTGCGCCTCGTGAAACGAGAATTAATTTTCCAATCACACACAATTACCGCAAAAAAAAAAGAAGCACGGATTAACCCTCGTCACTGGCACCGATTCCGAGAACTTTTCCGGCGGCTGCCAGTTCTCTGCAAACAAGGTCTCGCACGCATCCTGTTCCGGTGCGTGTTACCGTAGGGAACACACCTCGCTCCAGGTGTCCTTACCTCCACTCCACTGTTAGATTCCTAGATTTGGATTTTATTGTCAAGCAATCGAGATGGAAAATTTATAGCGGAAATTCGTGTCTGTCAATTTTTCATATCCTTGCTGGAGCTGCCTGGTGGTGGTGGTGCTCTGCAGGATGCGTTGTTCAGCAGCGTTGAGAGGATTTTCTTTTGTCTGCAGGTCTCGGTGTCGTTTTCTTTTAATGTAAACTGTCGAAACGGGTAACAAATTGAATGTCAACTGGCTCGCTCAGCCATCCGAGATACACCAATCCCGGAGTTGGCACCCCGACTACCGGCGCCGGCTGAATGGGGGTTGTGGCTCATCTGACACGCATTGGAATTGATTGCTCTTGCAGTCTTCTGGTCTGTTTTTTTCCGAATCGCTTCAGAGGTTTTCCGAACACGATTTGCGCTTCGACTTCGGTCTTGTGCAACGTTGTCTCTCACTAATTGGGGAGGATGGCGTTTGGGGTGACTGGGTGATTGGCAGGGTTGCGACGTTCTGTGGCCTCTGCCTGATCTAAATATCTGCGACAAAGTGTGTTTGCTTCTTTTCTGTTTCGTCCTCTGTTCATTCTCAACACGCGTGTTCGCCGCCAGATGCTGCAGACTGCATCGTTCGCCTCGGCTGAGCGCTACATGCGACGTGGCGGATCGTGGCTGTGGAAATATGAGTTATCCACCATCGCTGCAGATGGAGTGCTCTAATTGCTTCTCTATGACAACAATGACAAGTTTAACACAACGGACCGAGCTATTGGCGGCCGGACAATGGATTTATTGGCATTCCCAAGTGCTTGGAATGGACGGAGGCGCGATATTCCCGAGAGCGAAAGGATGCCGTTGTCATTGTTGTTGATGGCGGTCGGCGTGATATGCAATCCGCAAATAGCCTCAGAGGGATGTTTATGAAATGGCGCCGCCTCGTGGTTAAGCCGGGGACGCATTCAATCAATAATGATGGCCGATACTGGAATCAAAACAAAAGCGAGGACACAATGGCCGCATGCTGTCCTATACCGTGCCACTGCGGGAAGAAAAAACACTCTCCATCGATTCTTGTTTCAGCTGGGTTGTGTTTGTGTCCCACCAATGCGGTGCTGGGGGCTTCAGTCAACACACCGACTTGGAAATGGATTTTTAGAAAACGTGATTTCTTTTCAGAAAGACTCGCATCCTTAATCTCCGTGGGACATCCTCTGCAAACTAACGCCGCTTATCTGAAGATGATATAAGCACTTTCTCGGTTAGTGACTTGCACCTTGACCCTAATCGTTGCGGGAGCAAGAGCCATTAGAGTGAAGCTATTTCTCATAATCCCCCGCCAGGAGGATTAATAGAATCGAGTGCAGAGAATTTATGTTCCATTCAGAACATCTCTTGTGGTTAGTGTCGGCTGCTGTGTTGGCCATTAGCGTCGCTGGAGTGAGTTGTCCCACAGGTGACCAGGAGAGGTCGCAACTGGCAGATGAATAAATCATGGCACGATAGTAATTGCAGAATAATTATATTTAGAAACACTAAATAATGTCATTGTCAGTCGTGGTGCGTAGAACCGGAGCATTGCAAAATGGACACCGATGTGCAACCAAAGATTTGCATTTGTTCCACGTGACACTACCTAGCGTCCACTGTCTTCCTAAATTATGTTCAAAGGTGAAATATTTCGCTCGCTTATTATCGAATTTCCGTTGGTTTACAATCAATGCATTAACTTTAAAGAAGAAAGTCTGTATCTCCGATCCACAAAAGCTTTGAAATCGTGTAGAAATTTAGAAGTCGGTGCGACATACCTTTCGAACGTTACGAATCTTTTAGGTCCATCCATTGACAATCTATTAGGCTGACACATTATTTTTCAATTCAATTTTTGTATTTTTTGCTTCGGGTATATAACTTAATTCGTGCGATTTACCCAAAATTTTGATGTTTTTTTTAAGAAAAGCATGAACAAACGCGTACAATAATATTATTGCCCATCTGAAGCTATTTTTTTCCCATCCTTCTAGCAATTTGTGCATCCTATCCTAAGATAACAGCTCCGGATTGGCAGCCAAGAATGAATCAATCCTATTTTAGATATTCTGCCCTGATGGGAACCGTATTTCTGTGAGGGCGTAAATGGTAGTCGGAAAGAGACAAGGTCTGAGATAAAAGGCGGTTGGGGTGAAATGGAATAGCGACGTGGGCCGAGCGTTGTCATGATGGCAAATTATTGCCTCGTGTCTGGTAGCATATTCCGGGTGTTTTTCGGGTACTGCGCTCTTCAAACGGATAAATATTGTTCGGTAGCATTGTCCATTGATAGGATCGCTCGGTTTTAGCAGCTCATAATACAGCACACCCTTCCGATCGCACCAAAATCAAAGCATTAGCTTCGTGCCACGGATATTCGGCTTTGCCGTTGATTTGGCTGGTTGGCCGGGTTTCAAATATGATGTTTGCGCTCGTAATGGATACATTTTTCATCACCAGTAACAATCCGATACAGAAATGACTTCCTATTGTGGCGTTCCACATTTTCCGCATTTTGGACATGCCAAACCGTCTTTCAACGTCTCACGGCTTGAGTTCTAGTAGAGCCCAATTTCCTTGCTTTTTAATATATCCAGCTGTTTGAATTTGAAAACTGGCTGCTTGAGTGACACCCAATGATTCTGCGAGCTCTTCTTGTGTTTGGCAATCTTAAAACTTTTTTGGCTGCCCAGGACGTTCATTGTATTCCAAGCCAAATTCACCATGTCTTGTGAAAAGCGATTGTCAAGCTTAATTGTCAACCTCGTTGTAGGTTCGATTCCAGCTCTGAGCGACAAAAGTAACTTTTACAGCTTCACCTCTTTCGAGTGACTGATGCTCAAAGAGTATTTCCTGTCTATTTTCCTGTTCTCAAACTTGGCCGTTGGGAGTCGGCGTACAACTTTACGTCCCTTAAATTCCGGAGAGAACAATAGCACGCATAACACGAGTGGGTGCTGAGAAGCCAGGCTCTGGCGCTCTATAGGCTGTAGTGCCACCCATATTATATTATTACTTTAAGAAACGTAAGCACACCACCATTTTCCACGCAATTGTTGCTGTTCAACAAAAAAAACGAAATTAATGCTAAACAATATTAGACGTTAAATTAATTAAGACTAGCTCAAGAAAAGGAAATTAAGTGGGAAATGTACACATTCATACATATGAATACAAATTCTATCAATTTGGCAGAATACGCACATATATTTTCATTGAGCGATTTCAAGTAAAATGTCACTTCTGAGGACTTGACACTACAAAACTGGCATACTTTTTCCGGGTATTTCACCAACAATTGTACCCGGAATTGATACTTTGATACATGATTTCACGAATTGAATTTTCAACCAAATTTGAATTTTCAGTACAAGTTTGTTCCCGCGTATGAGCTGTCAGAATTTTGCCTAAGAACGCTAATAAAAAGTGATGCCAGAGAGTGCTGACTATCTAGGTCGATTGGCGAATATTTACCAAACCGCTGGACGGATGAGCCGATCTAATCAAGCTGTCGGCATAGACTTATCACATGAAGTTTCACACAACATATACAAATATTCTGTAAGTAATGTTTGCATTGAAATTGTAGGCAAATTGTCATCGTGACACATATTGTTCGACTTAAAGAATAGGTGTGATGTGCTTCTTTTTTCTTGGTTCATGAAGTTTGACTTCAATTTCCACAACAAAATCCACATCGCAAGCAGGTAAATGGGATTTTCAGGAAGTTTTCTTAATGAATCGCTGGAAATCCATTCACTTTATGTGTAAATTGTGTGTAAATAGTCACTCCAGACCAATAGAAAAAAGTATTTGCAAATCGTTTTGCTACAGAACTTATTGATAATTCTACTTCACCATGGACATATGCACTTTGCACACAGTTAACAAATTGTGTAATGAATAGAGATGTGAATGAGAAATATTTTGAAAAACTATATTTCCAATACAGTTAAAGTTTCGGTTTAGGAAACAAGCCATAACTAAGTCGGAAACGAAACCTACTACTATACAAAATTTGGTGTTGGTTAGTTCGCTATTGCTACGCCAAGGCTTAAGAAAAAACAAATTTTGCAAATAGAGAACATTTTTTATTTGTGTTTCAATTACCGTTCAAACAATGGCGCTATTCTGTCGGTGAACCAAAATTGTGCCACCAAAATTTATACCTCAATGTCTCAGGGTAGGCTTAGTTAAAGTGATTGCCAGATCTGAAGAAGTTGTGGCGCATTTAGATCGTATTTGGATAATTTGTGATTTGTAACGAACATTGCCATTGTGAACTATTGAATCTTCCAACCAAGTGAAACATGAACAAAATGGTGATGCAGATTGAAGATAAACAGC
The DNA here is from genome assembly GCA_916610145.1 of Eristalis arbustorum. NCBI lineage: Eukaryota > Metazoa > Arthropoda > Insecta > Diptera > Syrphidae > Eristalis > Eristalis arbustorum. Next base: position 102,643,168 of record OU744316.1, on the reverse strand, counting down.
ACCCAACTGCAGAGAAGAAATGAGAACTCACCAACTCTACAAGGCTCTTAAAATAATTTTACCACCCTTTTATATTATAATGGCATTTATATTTTTATTACAATTTTCGCTGTGAAGACGAAATTTCTATTATTTCTGAGTTTAGCGACGGATCCAAGCTTAAGCTCGCACAGTTAAATGTGTTATAAATTAATTGGGTGTTGTTCTAATCGCTACTGCGCGTTTGAACTGGAATAAAGAGTTCGCGCCTAGCAAATTCACAAAACGTAATATCGGAAGCTAGAGGGCAAACTTTTATGTGGAGCTGTCTACTCACCCGGGTGAAGTTTTTTTTATTCACTCATTACTGCTTTTGACACAGTACAGGGAAATCCGCTGAATAAATATGTTCCGAGCTTATATTTTTCTTTAGAAAACAACACGTTTAGCTGAACATTCTTTAAACAGAAGAAAATAATACATTTTTCTTAATACAAGAAAATGTGCTGAGAATTAACGAAAGTGTATCGCAGTTTCTTTTTGCCCTGTGTTCCAAGTAGGCCGTGACTGGTTATAATGCCCATGATATAAGAGATGGATGGACAGATTAGCCTCGAGGTCCTACAAGTATCATTTTCCATTCCTCTCAGGTCAGTGGCATTGACGGCACCTGAAGTCAATGTCTTTAATTGGACGGTTCAAAATCAAATTCCAAGGGCATTATGTTCATACAATTCCATTTGAAGGGCGAAGTCGTCTATTGTACATTTGCCTGGTATGTCGCCTGATACTTTGTGTCTTAAAGTTGGATCAGTCGTTATTGGATATGCTACTATATATTATACCGAAACGCAGAATGCCAAATTCACTGAATTAAAATGACTTCCAACAATTTGCCGTATTCAGTTTTTTTTTTTTTTTTTTTTTTTTTTTTTTTTTCTTTCAATTTATTTACTTACATGCTAGACAAAAATGCTTAAAACTAGCTTAAATAACTTAGCAACCATTCTTACATCTAACCTACTGACCCTATACGAGTACTCTAAGCTAATATGATCTTACGTTAATTGTGCCTTTCGGCTTATGGAATGCTTTTTTCTTTTTATTCTGTCTATAATCTGCTTTTGTTTGTTTGTTTGGCCAAGAAAACTTCAAAAATAAAAAACTTGGCTTTCCTTGTCTATCTTAAAGTAACTTAACCTAGCATTAAAACTTAAGACTATCTTAGCTATGTCCGTAACAGTACGGACACGTGCACCACGGCGTATATGCTATGTATATGCCTAGCATATATAATTTATACGCCGTGGTGCAAGTTTTTTTTAGAATTCTTTTTTTTTTTTTTTTTTTTAACTTAAAACCTATGGAAGTTGGCCACTATGGTCAACTATCTGTATCTCGTTATGTTAAGAAGCTAGCGGTGGCGGGAACTGGTTTTGGTGTAACCACCAATAAAATTGCCGTTCTTTGGCAGACTCTCTCCTGTCTCGAGCAGAGATCGCTCTACTGAACCGGATGAGATCCTCGTGACTGCGAGCGACGTCCCGTTCATATTGAAGTCGCCTGTCCACTGTTCGGCGTGCGACGTGGAAGATTACAGGACATCCGTGTGGATCCTGTATTAGGCCAATTGTGTCGAGATAGAGGAACGCTTCGGGAGGAATAAAGCCGGTAAAGCGCACTCTCTCATGGTACATAACGTTGGGGTAGTAAGCCCCAAAGATCAGACTGTTGGACGAAGTCATAGCTCGTGCAATATGCCTTCTGGTCAGCTTGATAATAAAATTATCTATTCTGTTGAGGTTTGCCTCGTTGTACAGGACCTCATTGGGATAGTACTTCTTGTACTCAGACTCGGGTGTACGATACAAACGGAGACAAGTCCAAAGACATTGTCTCTCGAACAGCCTCATCTTTTCCATCTGGGAAGGACTCACGTTGAACCACAGTGGACAACCGTACGCCATAATTGGCCGGATGAGGGCCATGTAGCAGATTACCTTCACCCTGGTATCAAGTTGGCTGCTGTAAAACAACCTCCTTGCCACAGCAAAGGCCTTTTTAGCTTTGGCCAGAGCAATATCTAATTGTTTGTCAAAATACAGATATTGGTCCAACCAAATGCCAAGATACCTAACTACACTTTTCACATCTAAAGGGCGTCCCTGTGGGTCAACAATGCCGAACTTACGCCAGTTTGTGCGCGTATCCCATGATGCCATGTACAGCGGGGTTCTGAAAAGGATAGTTTCACACACGGTTCAACATTTTCGTCCGCTTTTGAGAGCGCGGACCGCTCTTTCGATGCCATTGCACTCACTTCAGAAGAATCTGAGTTTATTGCGGACAACCGAAAAACTTGAAAAAAAAAAAAGAACTATCGAAACTTTTTCGCAATTCCTGGTATCGAACCCAGGACTATGTGTTCAGCACGTTCCTCAACCGAGCACTACCTTCACTCGGCCACGCTATTGGCTTGCAAGTCAGTGTCTTTTGCACTATTTCACTTCTATTAATATTATTAAAACACTTTGTCGTGTCACGTGTATACACTGCGGAGGTCTGTGGACGACTGAGCCGTATTCAGTTCCCAGTGATACATGCATTTGCGATGACCATAAGCAAGTGACAAGGGCAGTCGCTGAGAGTGAGAGAAAAGCATCTGTAAATGTCATGATATTCATGCGATCAGGCACATAAATATATTAAGCCTGTTCCCTAGTTTAGAAAACATCCTCACTTATAATTCAATATCAATAATGTTGTTTATCAGTCTTTAAAATAGAAATTTCAGAAAACCAATGCTCTGTCCGTTTCTTAGACCAAGATAAAATGAATAGAATTTAATGAAATTTATACATGATTTATTTTATTTTTGATTATTTTTTTGTCTTAGAATAATAATATGGCGCTACAGCCCATAGAGGGTCAGGGCCTAGCTTTTCTGCAACCTTTCCTGTTGTGTGCGCTATTGTTCTCACACGAGTGGAAGGGACCTCCAGTTTTATGCCGACTTCGAACGGCTTTGTTTGAAAAGCTTTTTCTAGAAAGGAAATACTCTTTAAGCATTGTCAGTGACTTGAAAGAGGTGGCGTCGTGAAAATTATTTTTGTCGCTCAGAGCTGGAATCTAAACTACGACGTCGAGGTTAAGATTGACGCACATACCAACAACGCCACGGGTCACCATTTTTTGTCTTAGTCCATAAAATATTCAATTCGCATCTGAGGCCTGTCGGAAATTTAAATCAAAATCCCATAAATATTGAAAACAATAATTTGGTAATTAATTATAAAAATCCAAGCACTTTGTATTGACAGAATTAGCTCATTGATAATTATAACACAAACCACTATTGTTTTGACAAAATTCCACCAGACCTCCACTCAATTTCAGTTTGAGTTATAATTTATTGCGATTTATTTAAACTTTTTTTTGCTATCATATTAAAATGCAATCATTTCTTTGATAGCTAAATCTATCTCAATTTGCTGCTGCATATTAAATCGAATAAATCACTTTTTTACGAATGCAGTTCGTGCTGTCGGCTTATAACAGCTGTGGTTTTTTGTAATTAGATGCGGCAAACATTTTTTTGATTCGTTTTAAACATAATACAATTCTTTAATGTCTGGCAGAAATTAAACAAGGGAGATACAAAATAAGTAAATGTTTAAGTGCCTTGAAATATTAAAGATCAGAAGGCACTCTGTAACTGAAGCTATCCGAAGTTATTTCTTCATACTCAAGTGGATCGTTAGTCTGTGCATTCTACCACGATAGTAGCAGACAACTAATCGTGCCGCTCTTCTAACATGTTTCATACTCTTTTTTTAAAGACCCAAACAACGGTATTCCTGAACAGAAACTATCGGATGAGACGGTCCGGAGTGGACCTGAGCCTAAATTAACAAGCCTCTCCAACTAGTGCGACTTCTGGCTAGCTATTTACAGTTTCGCACACCCAAGTCCTTATATAGCTTAAGTGCAGCCGTCCTCGATTGCATTGTCTCACTGGTTCGGCTTCGAAGATTCTTCGGGCTGGAGCTGACTTGTCAATACACTCCACATAGCCTAGCCACTGCAAGCGTTGGATCCGTAGACGCCTGGCTAGGCTCACGTCTTTGTACAGCCTGGTCAATTCGTTGTTGAACCTTCTCCCGGAATCTGTCAACTCAAACAGGACCAACGATCGCACGCAGAACTTTTCTCTCGAAGTGAACATTCATCCGCTTTTGAGATTGTTCAAGCTTCCGCTCCGTATAGCAGGGCTGGTATGGTCAGTGTCTTATATAGAGTCAACTTGTTTCCTTCGAAAGAGGGCTTTATAGCAAAAATTTAATATTGAGCCCAGCAATAGCGGTTGTCTCTTGGTCTGGATGAGGTTGTGGTAGTGTGGCAACCTATTTAGTAGTCAGTCCGATGGTTGATGTTCTGGGAAATTTTGTTTGATGGATTCTACCATCTTCTTAGGATCCACACAATTAAAACCAATAATGAAAAATGACAAAAAGGCACCACCTGCCTTAATACAAAAGAAATCACGTAACCTAAAACGGTCACTCGGTCTACTTAGACTCAGCAACCACTCACTAAGGACTCCCATAGAAGTCTGTTCAATTGGCATTCATGCTCACATTATGGGTGTCCCATATAATAATTTTTGCAGAAGCTGCATGGATGAAGAGGAGGAAGAAACCACTCATCACGTACTCTGCTCCCGTAATGCTCTGGATAGTCGTATGGAAACCACAGCTCCGGCCCGAAGAAGCCGAACCTGTCCGGCAACGCAACAGAGGACGCCCGCGTTTAAGGTGGCGCATCCAAGTGGAGAAGGACTTCAACCAACTTGGTGTGCGAAACTGGAGACAGCTAGCCAGGGATCGCGCAAGTTGGAGAGGCATGTTGGTTGAGGCCCAGGTCCACCCCGGACTGTAGCGCCACACAAAGAGGAAGAAGAAGCTATGACATCTGTGAAAAATATTTAGTATACATCAAGTCATTGAACAGACAAAATCATATTTTTTCATCGTGTTAAAAATGTCGAATTTTGTACCAGAAAGTGATGATTTGCGGAAAGCATTAATTTTTTGTTTTCATTTGAAGAAAACTGCTGCAGAGTCGCATCGAATGCTTGTCGAGGCATATGGTGATCATGATCTATCAGAAGCAACAAGCAAAAGATGGTTTCAACGGTTCAGAAATAATGATTTTTATGTGAGAAATGAAGAACGTGGAAGACCACAAAAAAAGTTTGAAGACGCCGAATTGCAAACGATATTGGATGGAGATGACACTTTGAGTCAAAACAAATGGCAGCGATGTTAAATGTTGCACAACAAACAATTTCTGACCGTTTAAATCTATGGGAAAGATCCAAAAGTGTGCAAAATGGGTGCCACATGAATTGATTGAAAGACATATGGAAAACCGAAAAAACACTTGTGAAATTTTGCTTCAAAGACACGTAAGAAAATCGGTTTTGCATCGGATTGTTACTGGCGATGAAAAATGGATTTATTTTAGGAACCCTAAACGGCAAGAAGACAATGCTGCGTGTTTGGTGGGACCAGAAAGGTGTGGTGTACCACGAGCTCATAAAACCTGGTGAAACCTTTAATACTGATCGCTACCGACAACAAATGATCAATTTGAACCATGCATAGATCGAGAAACGACCAGAAGACACGGCAAGGTAATTTTACTCCATGACAATGCACCTGCACACAAAGCAAAACCGGTTCAGGATACAATCAAAACACTTGGCTGGGAGCAGCTACCGCAACCGACGTATTCACCAGCCTTTTGTTTGACCTATGCATTGGCTGAGCAGCACTTCGATTCCTACGAAGAAGTCGAAAATTGGGTGTCGGAATGGTTTGCTTTAAAAGACGAACAATTTTACTGGTGTGGTATTCACAAAATGCCAGAAAAGTGGTCAAAATGTGTAGAAAACAATGGCCAATACTTTGAATAAAATGTTTTTACTTTCATTTCATACCAGTATACCTGGAAGGACGCCTCTTGTCATATTTTAGACATAAGAAATATTTTCCGGTGACCACCTCTTATTACTCCCTCTCTAACTGACTTAAGTGAGCTTCAAGTTAGGAGTTATGTCAGAACCGAAGCATTGTCTTTAAGGATTCTAAAAATTTCTGAAACCATGGGGGAAGTGAGTCAGTGTCATATTCAACGCAGTCTCGGCGTTTCATCTTCAGTGACCAAACTCCTATGTCCTTTCCGTGTGCTTCATCTCAATTGTCTGAACTCTAAGTACACCCGTAAATGGATTTCTCGCGTAATTTGATGCACGTGATGAAGTCCTCTCCGATAGAGAAACTATGCACACGACGAAGAAAAAAGCTCAACTTACAGATTTTACCTCCCTGTCCCCTCATCTGCATGCATACCATAATTCTCATAAAAATGCATATCCTTTGAAATATTCTGAAAATCAATTGAATACCTTAAAGTGAGTGCATTAAGCCCGACAGCATATCACAGACCCACTCGAGCTGCTTCAACTTTCTAACATACTTTCGCAATTCCCATAAAAGCGATACAAGGATGTTCTCCGCCGAAAACTCTCTCTTTCAGTCGTTTAACGAATATTGCCAGAGTTTTACACAAAGGTTATTGATTTTCTATTTTAAGATCGAACGGAGAAAAAAATATGCACAAAATTCCCAGATTTCCGTCCTCAGCAAGAGCTCAGCGCAAGGGACCACTAATTCGGTAGCAAAGTGGACTTTCTGATGCTTTTGTCCCGAACATAATCGCCGTCCATGCAGAGATTTCCCCCAATCGTATGCACCCAGCAGCGAGTCCCTTTGAATTCGATTGTACATGTGTGCATATGAGAGCCTGACGGTGCGCAGCAATTGAATGCTCTCAAAATGTCCTTGTTTACAGACTTCTGCTGCCAAATTGACAGTGCATGCTCCTTGCGATATTGAATCTCGACAATGTCACAATGGGGGCAAGCGCCCTCCCCGGGGGGCCAGCAGCGGTCATGCTGCATTCAATTTTCGGATTTCCCATCAAGGGACATGGATTTCCCCAAAGGGACATCTGCTTACACCTGCTCACAAAATCGACACGGGTGACACGGAGTCTGGTGGGGCGCTTTAATAGGACCATCAACACCTGTTGACACGTCCATACAACCCTCGCCAGGGACGTGTGTATATGTCGTCGTCGGTTGAACCTGGTTAGCTTATGGCAGAATCACTTCCAAGTGAATGCCAAGTAGGGAGACCCAGACGCTGAATGGCAGGGCAGACATTTGTTCGAATGTCTTCCAGCAGCTCTCTGCCATCCTGTAGATGAATAATATCCCTCCCCCCGCTGCTGGGCTGCGCATCATGGCAACCAGTGTAATAAGTAAATTGTCCGTGTCCTTTTTTGAATACCAAGCAAACTTTCATGATCCTGTTCGTCTGTTCCAGTGGGTGGGTGAGTGGGTGCTCGTGGGCGAGTGTCTACGCCGCACCGTCTGTGCGCCTCTGAGCAGGAGGCGGTCTATTATTTTAAGGCGAGTTAAAAACATTTTGAATAATTTAGATCGTACTCGCGTGTCCTTGTCAAGTACGACCGAAGAGGGAGAGAATTCCGTGTTCGTGATGTAAGCAGGGGGCACACAATCCTTGCGGGAGTGTAGCTACACTCATTTTATGTGTGCAAAATTTTTCTGCAAATTGCGACTGTCACTGCCAGGAATGGAGCGATTTTTTTTCCCATATTTTTTCCCCAGTACACAAAGCCTTAGGTGTGGCCGGGATTTTGCAAGTCCATTCACTTTCGGTGGAAAATTACTTTGAAGCACACCATTTCCGGGGAGGGGGAGTGATGTAAGCCTTTGAGGGTGCGGCTGTTTGCAGTTGTTGCTCGACAAGAAGACGAGCTGTGTTTAAAGTCGCATTTGCGGGCGAATTACCGCCACCATTGTGTGGGTGTAATTGAGGTGGGCTCGTTCGCATGTTCGTATTTAAATTTCGAGGTGCGGTCACTGGCAGGCAAATCCCTCTCATCTTAGATGAGAAAGGACACTTAATGGAATTATTATGATCTAAGGCGAAAAAAAGGGACGGTGTCGAAAGCAGTTAATGTATTTTCCATTAACGGCCAACAAAAAAAGGTTAATTGGTGCCGCGTGATTGCTACAAGCTATTACAGCTTAATCGATTTGCGGAGCGGATCGCAAGGTGCTCTTTGATGTGACTGAGAGCAAGCGGTGAAATGGGTGCACCTTGCACGCTGGGGAGGGAAAGTGTCGCGGTGAACAATGGGTTTTCAGATGAAAGGGGGACTGTGTGTGCACGTGCATGTGACGTATTTTGTTTTCATGGATATGGAGAAACTGAAGAGTTTTCACCTTCGATGCGGTTACGGGTAGGTGAGGAGTTTTGAATTGAAGATTTATGCGATTGTTGTTTCACGGTGTCACGGTCATGGCCACGTTAAGTTCCCTGTGAACGTTTGGAAGATGGGAACGGAGATTGCTTCGTGTGAGACTCGTGACTCTCCTCTAATTCGATTGCATGATGAAGTTCATTTTACTGGAAGCTGTGCAGAAACCATAACGAATTCACATTAGAATGAGTTCAGTAGGAGATTCTTGTAACCCCGCCAGTTGCTCAAAATCTTCATTCGGTGAGTAAGGCGACGTCGTAGACGGTTTCAAATATTGGATGGTCTTGACGAATCCAACTCAAACAGGTAGGGAGTATCGATGACTAATGAAATATCGCAAGTTGTACTCGTACATATGAGTTGATTGGTCTTCGTGATGAAACTGCGATTTGACATAGATTTTTACTAAATGGTCTTAACGAGTGGTACTGTATGTATTCGCTAGGAAAACTAAGAGATGGATGCCTCTATAGCTGGAAGCAACGTATGTTTTACTATTAGACCACCCTATGACTTCTATGTAATAATAATAGTATGGGTGGCGCTACAACCCATAAAGGGCCAGGGCCTAGTTTCTCAGCAACCACTTGTACGTGCGATTGTTCTCACACGCATGGAAGGGACCTATAGTTTTATACCGATTCCGAACGGCCAAGTTTGAAAAGCTTTTTTTAGCCAATAAATACTCTTTGAGCATTGTCAGTGACTAGAAAGAGCTGGGCCCGTGAAAATTATTTTTGTCGCACAGAGCAGGAGTCGAACCTACGACATCGAAGTTGAGGTCGACGCACATACCCACAACGCCACGGGCCACCACATGACTTCTATATACCGTTTTATTATAATCAGGAAATTGAAAAGCATTTCGCAACATTGAAATTTTTGGTAAGCTTGTGTCCACCAAGCCAAACCGCACCGAGACCGGATGGAATACCATCCCATCATGCTGTACAAAACCAAAGACATAATCACTCCATTCTTTAAGACGATCTACCTTTGAAGCTTAACGCGTGGTTGCATATCATTTGCATAGAGAAATGATAAAGTCGTCTTGATTCCCAAGCGGATGACACTGTCTACTGTACAACAAGTCCATAAGAACATATCGCGGGTTCATTAGACACGCTCGAACATCGACGTACCGTGTCTTCTTTGTTTGTGTTCTATCGTTATTTTAACAAACGATTCTCAAGTGAGCTAGCCAACTGCATTCCTGCTCTCCTTGAATTCACTCGCAATACCCGACTGACCATGAATGCACATCAGTTTACCCTAAAGCCTGCTTTCGGACGTACAATGAAATATAGAGACTCGTTTTTTAGCCGCACCACACGAATATGGAATGCTTTTCCCAGCTCAATATTTCCCATAGACTATAAGATATTTAAAACCAATGTGCACAGGTACCTCCTCTCCCTCTATACCTTCGGCTCGTGCTGTGTCTTGATCCCGGACAATTAAGGGTGTTTATAACGCCTTGAACACGCGCAAATTACAACAAAAAAAAACACTAGGGGCTCGATCTTCTACAAATGTGCAACTGCTCGCATGACATTGACATCATTGGAAAAACACAACGGGCTGTCAGTGGGGCATTTGCGAACATCAAGAAGGAAGCGTCCAAGATGGGGTTTCGGTCAATGAGGTTAAGGTAAAGTATTATAACAACACAGACGTCTTGGACAAAACGTCACTATAGACAGATATGTATTACTTCGAAGTAGTGAAAGGCGGAGGATCACGCTGGGCTTTGAAGGCCACTGAGGAATAAAGCACTTTCTCGAAGAACCAAGATATCCTCATATAAGACCTTTTATAATCCCAGTCCTACTGTATGGACGCTAACTAAATCGTCGATAGAAAAGCCCTTCGAATTATCTTCGGTTCCGTATGTGCAGATGGTGTTCGGAAGAGGACACTGAACGAGTGATAGGGACCTACAGTTTTACGCCGATTCCGAACGGCCAAGTTTGAGAAGCTTTTTCTATGCAGGATATACTCTCTGAGTATTGTCAGTGACTCGAGGCCGTGAGAAATAACTTTCTTGTCGCTCAGACCAGGGATCAAACCTTCCTATAAACTGCCATCATAGGGCAATGATCGAACCTGGACATAGAGGTTGAGGTCGACGCATGTACCCACAACGCCGTGGGACACCACAGGTGTAACAAATATCGCTCTAAAATATTTTTTCATGGTTATCAGAATGTCAGGATGCTGGCCGACAGCTGCAGTAACAAAACTTTTATATATGTTTTGCGCGTATATTTAATGAAGCGACTCACTCGACTGCTCGACTAAATCGAATATACAAATATTGCACATATCTATATCTATCTATGAGCTGCAATACAGCACTTCACATGATGTCCCGACTGCAGTCAGCGTCCCTTCATAAGGTCTTCGTCTGATTATGTGATCTGTCAGGTCAGCCGCGTGATTCGGATCTGCCATAGCTCTCCTAGATGCTCTGGAATCGTATTGGATTTGGTTGTGTTTCTCTTGAAGTTTTCAAACTCACACGTTACATTCTCACAATGCGACCAGCTCGATCTAAGTGAGACCTGGCTTAACCCACTTAACTAAACTAAGCCAAGTCCCCTAGTGGTGGTGGTGGCTTGAAGGGTTGCTTAAGAATATGATCCTCATCTCACATCGCACCTGAATCAATGGGTTCATTGAGCCTTAAAAGTGCGTTCGAGGTGCAGGTGCAAAGTTGTCCAGTCCGATTGGAGAAGCATTTTCAAAATACGTCAACGAATCGTGAATCAAGTTTCTATGGAAAGCCAAAAATGCGTCCAGCGGGATTTCCTTTCCAAGCCATCACTATGTTTACTGTCTTAGGTTAAACTCTAAAGCAAAAAGCAGATGGTCAAATATGCTCGTTGGATTAAACCAAGCAAGCCACTCTAGTCGATGTAGAAGAAGAACCTTCGCTTGTGCCTAAGGGGAAAGCTCTACTATAAATGCATGTCAATTGGCAGATTTCTTCTTTTTGTTATCATTAAATGGCGTAGTTCAACATAAAGCAATACTATTCCAACTAATCGCGAGATCTAAATGGAAAATAAACACTCCCACGACGACCACATTAAGTCACATTTTAAGTATCCTACACGCATGCTAACCCGTCCCTCAAACTTCTCCCAACGAAACCACCCACAATGGCAGAGCAGCCAGTCCGTCCACTAAAAGGACAAAATCAACTCTGATTCTTGTCAAGCTGTTCCGTAACATTACACGATGTCCCCGATGTGACCCTGATGTCCCCCTAAATTTCCCTAACCATAGCAACATCGTTGATGGTATCCCCCACTGCCCGCAAGGCAAAAACCTAACATAGTGTGAGTTGAAAAGCCAATCTAATTCATTGCTCCCTTAAAACTTCAATGCCACTTCATGTTGAGAGTTTTGCTTGCCTTAAGCTCTCGCTCTCCTTCTCTCCCCGGTTTATTTATTTTTTTTCTTAATTTTTTCATGAAAAGTTCGTAGCGGCGAGTACTTCCGCTTGCACTTCACTTTCAGAACTTATTTAACATTCAGGACGAATAATCCCCCACTGGTCAGTGCTTCAATGTGATTCCCATACACAATGAGCGTGGAGCAGCGACGACCGTTTGGTTGATAAAATCCACCGAGCGACCGACCAACCATCGAGACCAAATGATTTTGTTGACAACTTGACACCACGCAAGAACAACTGCGGACAGAAAAGCCAGATTAAGTACCCGAGATTCCCATGATTATTTCGCTATTCATTCAAAGGATCCCGCCAGCCAGGGCAGGGCAGTAATCACGCCCGTCCTCTGCGTCCGGTCATTCCATTGATTTTCATTTAAGTTCTCTCCTTGCCGCGCTAAGACCCCTTTCCAATTGTTCAAAGGAAGCTCCGTCTATTAAGACAAGATGCAGAGGAGAGAGCAGGAGATGGAGAAGAAAAATGACAACGAAGTCGAAGGCGACAAGGACATTCAAGGATATGATTTATTCTGGTATCAGTGCTCGGTGTGGAAACAATTTTTATTGCTCAACATACGAGTCGCTTCCGGCCTCAGAAATTATGACGCACACACGCCGCGATACGTAAACGCTTTCAAATTGAGATTTGTTATCCTTTTCTCTTTTCTGGTTTTTTTGTGTGTCTGTGGTTGTTTGTCCTTAATAATGTCGTCCATGGAAGGGAGGAGAAGAGGCATATCCGCGTATAATGGCCTTGGCATCGGGTCGTTTATAGCCATTCGACTTGGCTCATGCCCGCTATCTCCCTCACCTAGGCTGGCGGATAATGAAATTGCACTGCGGTTATTTACGACTCCTGATGCTTCGTCTCCTCTCTCTCATTGCCATCCGGCTGCGCAGCCAGCATCCATTAAATTGCGGATGAGATTTATTGAAAGTAAAGGTCGCGCGACGACGACGGTGAAGGCGACGGCGTGTATATCGAGGGCTGCCGTCATCTGCGCTTACACAATGCGGTTCCGTTTTGGTATTTTACGGATTTCTTTATTAACTTTCGTATTGAGAGTAATACGTTTCCGAACGAATGCGGGGGGAATGGGTTGGATGAATGGAACTGTGGCCACAGGCAGTCATTTCTTTTGCGGAACAGAAGGTCGTGATATTAAAATGAGATGTCATCCAGAACTCATTAGACGATGACTCATGGGGCGTGCCAATCACTGAGGGGTTTTTTTTCGGGGTGGCGGTAATTGTGTCTTATTGTCTATGAAATTGTGAATATCACGCTGCCACACACACGTAGGCGGGGCTCTGACAGCGTCGACGCCGCGACACGTTCTGCTGGGAGGATAGTGAATGCCGGGTAGTTATCACTTCAGACAAGGTCAAGAGTGCTTTTCAATGTTGCCTTGATATTGTGCGACGAGTTTATTGCGAAATTGGTAGTTCTGAGTGGGCCAGTGAGTTCGAAGGGAAGTTCGCAGACAGCACTTACTGTCTGTCTTTAGATGGAGTTCGACTAATGGTTATCCAGTGTATTTGCATTAGTGTCCCTTAAATTTAAAATTCGATATATGTAACTATTTTCTCATTCTCAAGCCTTGCCACGTTCGTAATAACCAATGACTTAGCGTAGCCCCACAATGCAGTTAAGAGTGGGTTCTGCTATATCGTAGCTTGACAAAGAGCGGAATGCCATTGCCGAACGAGGCGGCCAATCGACCATCCCATTTCTTGAGGTAACACGCTCACCAAACCTGCTCTTCTATAAATCTATTGTAGTGTGAGCTGTGTGGCTTCTGGCTTGTCAAGTCCCTATTGGAAAACTCTTCACAACAGACTATGTTAACATTCTCCATGTGGACAGTGAACTAATTTAGTTCAGCGATCTCATCGCTAATAGTGAAGAAGAATGGGCTAACAACTGTCCTTGCATGAATTGTGACGACTGAAATATGTATACAGATGAGTCGAATTCAGAAAGTGGCGTAGGAGAGGAACACAGCCATATGAACATTTCCTTCCCTAAAGAATTCAAAAATATTCAAGCTGAACTCCTTGCTTTATATGAAGCAGAGCTATATATTTAACATGTTAAGAGCCTTGGAAAGCTTCAGATGGAATGCAAAAATCCTAAGCACGTTCGAAATAAAAAACAATTTAAATATAATACAGCCTAATGTAAGGACATACGTTCAAATAAATCAAGAGCAGGTATTCCTTTTACGGGCCCATATCCTCTGTATGGACACACCAATGTAGATACACTCTAACGTCTAAGCAAGCGGTCGGTTAGCATCCAGGTGTAGAACAACGTAAAGCCTATCATGTCTATTGTGCTATGTCTAGAAATGATTTGACGGAAATAAAACGCAACATTCACTTGGTAAACAAAACAAAGGAAATACTTGACAAAACTGAACAAATTTCCACAGTAAGACCAGGCAGGCAGATCTTCTTATAAAAAAAACGTTGCCAGTTGGATGCTTTCCATACCACATTTATAGATAAATGAGTCAAATACCTTGGCTACCATCCATCTAAGCAATTCGTTAGAGGCCCATTAGAGGTTTTTTGACAGCTTTTTCACTAGCCATCAACTGTTAATGGAGCTACGTAGTTTAGTATAGCGAGCTACTGGTAGTGTTCGTTAAAGCCGGACTCAAAAGTTACCTTTATCCACAGTGAAGGATATAAAGACGAAAACAAGAGCTTTGACATTGGCAACGAAGTACTCCTTGTTTACTTCTTTGCTTGCTGGAAATATATACATAGAACCATAATCATCAATTATACCTGACTTGTCTATGGACATGAATGGACATTTCCAAAAATCTAATCATGGGCATTAGGATGCTTGGCTTGTTTTATATTTCTAAAAAAAAATCACTTCTTTTGTATTTACTTGAATTGTTGCATTCTATAGCAGACGGAAATATCAGGACCAGAATTAAATGAGTGAGTGATATACAACTTCTTCCACAACTTCGCCACTTGATTTCTGTACGTACGTAAATGCGGGAAAAGTGTAGAAGGGTATGTGAAATGCAAGACAATTTTTTCTACACTCTAATTTTTAACGACTTTCACTTCAAAAATTTCGCCATGGACTAGGGAAAAAAATGGCCCAAGATGAAAATCTCCTTACTTCCTTCCTCATTTATTCCTGATCAGGACTGCGCTTAATAATAATAATATGGGTGGCGCTACAGCCCGTAGAGGGCCAGGGCCTAGCTTCTCAGCAACCACTCGTGATGTGCGTGCTATTGTTCTCACACTAGTGGAAGGGACCTACAGTTTTATGCCGACTCCGAACGGCCAAGTTTGTGAAGCTTTTTCTAGACACGAAATACTCCTTGAGCATTGTCAGTGACTCGAAAGATGTGCGGTCGTGAAAATTATTCTTGTCGCTCAGAGCTGGAATCAAACCTACGACGTCGAGGTTGGGGTCGACGCACATACCCACAACGCCACGGACCAACGGACCAGGACTGCGCTTGGTTTTTAGTATATTTTGTAGCTCAGTTGGCACGGATTGCGATCATAACAGAAAAAAGAGATTCCATGTCTGAGTATATCCTAGCATTTATAAGAAAAAAAGTAGAGGCTAGGTATTCACTTCAAGTTTTGAAAAAACGTTCCCAAATAAGATACAGTCTAATTTCAACATTCACTGAATACTTTCTTCCTGTCCATCCCAAAATCCCCAGTGCGTCACATTAATTCCTCTCTAATCCCCTGGATGCCACTGTTTATGAACAAAGCACGCCCTCTGGATCGAGTGTTCTTATTTTTCTGCTTCAAGACTATTTATCTGGCAAACAAAGGTCACCCGGCCGGAGTGTGTCTGCACTTAATGTCTTGTGTAATGTTGTGGTCAAAACTACCCGCCGCCCATTACCGCACAGATACCACAGATGCTCCTCCTCACAGTCAACATGTTCTCTATCGCTCACCATCCACGTCGGCCAAGTTCCCATTCCTTCAACCATAAAATTTTCATTGTCAATCGCTGGGATTTCATTAACAGCCTCACGTTCCGGCTCTGCAGTGCTGTCTCTCTGCCAGTATGACACAAAAAGAAGCAGAAACTCTTTCATGTGATCCTTGTCTGTACGTCCACGAAGTCCATCCATCGGACTTTAGTTTTAGTAGAATCATTAATCTCATTGAATCCTGATAATCCCCAACAACTCGAAGTGCCTTTCTCCGGTTCATTGTTGTCCCTCTCAGGCCACAGCCCACAGCCCCCAGAACCCACATCGCCCACTAAGCGATGCGGTGTGGTGTGAAATTCAATTTATTTTATTTATTTTTCATCCATTCAGACTCAATAGAAAATTGTAGCCAATTTGCATTTGCAACCCAATCATCATCGATTCACCGTCGAGACGCACTGCACAGATTGATGTCCTTGTGGAGTTGTTATTAAAAATTCACAAAAAAAAAAAACGCGCACGATAACACGGGGAATAGAAGTCGCACGTTATTCAGCCGTTTAAGCAGCAGCGATTGTTAGACGAAGGGCTCCCATGGCCGGGGAAGTAATTCAAATGCTAGGCAAACACTAGAAAAAAATATTGAAAAATTCAATTTGATTCCTTGTTGGTTCTTTTTTTGTGCTTTCTTTTTGAATGGCATTCAATAGTTGCAAGCGCAATTGGAGCGTTGTTGTTGCTCACGGTGAGTGGAGATTTGAAATATATTTTTGAGGACATTCGACTGTTGAGTGCAAGTTACACACACAAAATTGAGCGAAATGCCGAAAAGGAAGAGTAGCTATCGGCGGCCAGGAGTGGAGCTGTACTTCGGTGGGCCTGCATTTGAATGCTTAACAGGAGGGAAAGAAAACAATCTGATGAGGCATAATTTTTGGGAAGAAAAGGAAGTCCTGGGCCCTAGCTTGTCACTTGTACTAACAGATGGAGCCACCAATTTTGGTTTTAACTGATCGTGTCAGGTTACCATGATTGATGAGTGATGACTGAAATAAGTCGACTTTTTTACTGTATTTATTTGTAGTGTATTTCGGTCGTGGAGCTGCCTGCTGTGGCAAGATGGGCGTTTTCAAATAAGACTTGGTTCCGGGTTGCACGTCTACGAACCTGCAGAATCCCAGATTTGTTCCGAAACGTATCAAATTGTCTACGCACCTACCCAGGAGCTGTGGGTGTCGCCCGCGAAAGGATGTGCAGGACTATTACAAGAAAGCAGTTCGCATACGGCTAAAGAGCAGACCCTCAACCGGTCGATTTTCTTAAAACGATACCCGAACGATGAGCTCATGTACACAAATCGCTTCTTATAACACAGTCATCCGTCGCCATCGGTCGCGGATGGTTCGGAAAGCTTGTAATCGCTTAGCGAGATCGCACAAGTGCAAAGGGAAGCTGTGTTGCCTGGGCATTCTGAGTCAGCAGTGTCAACTGGGACAGGACGAGCTGCGCAGGTTCGAATCGTCGATTCCGATGGACATGTACAGTGAAAATGTGACATCACATGCAGTGGCAGAGCCAGACACTTTGAAAATCAAAACAAACCTTACAAATCAAACCTACATAAGATGTGTGCACTCTTGTGGCAAGGGATCGCCTGTGACTCCGATGGACTCTTGAAGAATGTGGACGTTGTGGCGAAGCAGAGTCTGAAAAACCATTCCTCCTTCTGTCAGCGTTATGGAGCGAGTTTGAAGCAAAAGTAACAGAGCCATCTTTCGAAACACAAAGTTGACTTTGTATAAATCTCCGATCATCCCAGTCCTGCTCTATGGCGCAGAGACATGGACGCTATTGAAAGCGGGCGAAGAAGCTCTTGTTTGTTTTGAGAGAAAAGTTCTGCGTACGATCTTTGGTCCTGTTTGCGTTGATGGTGTTGGAGGAGAAGGTTCAACCATGAACTGTGCGGCCTGTACAGCGGCATGCACTTAGTTAAGCGTCTTTGGATCCAACGCTTAAGATGGCTAGGTCATGTAGAGCGGATGGACACCACAACCTGATTTATGCTTAGTGCTTCGTTTTGTTCTTCTACTTGGAAGAATGGTCAAACATCGGTCAATAGATAGAACTCTTCAAACTTGCAAGCGTTTGCTTTTTTTTTTTAATGTCCTATATCCACGATGTACATACGTGCTGCTGAGCTCTCACTCTTGCAGTTTAAGCCAACGTAAAGGGCAGATGTCAAAGAAAATATAATCAACAGTTTTCGGAACACCGTCATTAACTTGTTTTATTGTGAAATGACTATCATCGTCTGAAACACTTTCCACACTTCTATTTAATCAAGAAAGTGTGCATCCTTTTATCGACATCATGGCATTCCCCTTTTTGTCACGAAACGGCCTTGTCCCACCAAATCCAGCACCGTTCTCTTCAGTGGTAAATTGCGATAAAAAAAGACGTTCCTTGGAATTGCCGATTCGAATATGCAAATGGCAAAAGTCATCCACACTAGAAGGCAACTTATCTTTTTCGAAGAAATTATTACTTCCCCCGGGCGGCTGCTCTTTTGGTCTGTTGGCCGGTCGGTCGAGCAGACGAGCGACGACAGAGTTTCTTTCTTCGGCCATCGACACCGTCGGAAGGGCTGGTGTCGAAGTAAAGCCCAACTGGCCAGGTTGCCCAGCCGCCGCCCATTCGCTTTCTCCCGCACACAAACGATAAAACTCATTCTGATTATGAATGCAAATTCGTGTACTCGAAATTCCATTGTTGATTAAATTGATTTCATGATGAAAGGACTCATATTCCTGCCGGGGGTGGGGGCCTGGTAATGGGATTTACGGGTAGCATTCGTGAGGCTCTTTGTGGGCTCAGTGGGTGACACAATTGAAAAATACCGAACATATTTCTGCGTTTTTGTGATTGGAATATTGAAGTGGCGCTCTTTCAAGGAAATGCTCGCCGCTCCTCTTTTTTTTATGGTACTTGTGTACTCCTGTGCCCTGAAGGCATGTTTAACACGGTACACAACGGCTAAGGGATCCGCCTGTGAATGTCAATGAACGTTGGGTGGGGGTTGGATGCGGGCTGGTTGGGGATGACATCAAATTTACCTTTTGAATGAATCTGTTTATCTTGTCATTCCACTTGAGAGTATTGTGTTGTAGAAGTCATCTAACCGGCGGGACGGGAAGTTGATGTTCCGAAAAATGATGCGGATGTTAAGTTTGACTGCGAAGAGGAGGGTGCTGGTGTTTGACGAATCAATTAGATGAGAGAGGAGCGTGAAGAGTGGTGGGAAAACTCTCAGTCATTTGTCAGTTATGCGTAACACTTGCCAAGTGACTGGCCAAATGAAGGCAATTACTGTGTCATCCATCATTCGGACGTAGTCGGTGGTAGCTTATCTGCATCGAGAGATGGTTAAATAATTTTGGTGTCTGCTTCACCGCCTGGATTACTTTTTTGACTAGTGTGGGAATTGGGTACCAGACGAATTGCCATTAGTGTCCAGAGTCTAGACTGATGATCTTGCTAGTTAAGAAACTTATTTGATGCAAGCAACGGATGAAGTCGACTTATGCACAAGTGAAAGTTTATCTCTGGCTGTCTACCACGAGTTGAATCATGACGTGCTCGCAAATTGTGCGTGAATTAAATTCTAAAATTATGCTTTACTTCGCAGCGGAGTCATGTTCAGTGAAAAGGTATTCTTCTGGAAGACTAGCTAAGTCGGTAAGTACAATTATCGCACCTGGTCTGGTAAAAGAAAGTACATTATATATCATAGATATGACGTTACAACCTGTGTTCACGGGTTGTGCAATCATTTGCCCATATTTCATCCTGAGTTATTACTTTGAATCATTTTGACTTCATCTAGCCTTCACGTCACATATTGTGGGTTGCAGTCAATTGATTGACTGATGACTTTGATAAGTACATCATCTTGGCACAAAATGCTACTGAGATCATATGCCAGCATAGTAGATAATATCATGATTATGAAGCAAGCTTCCTTATTTGAAAGAAAGGCAATATTCGGGTAGGTACATTTTGGAGACAATAAAGAGAATGTGTGTGAACTTCACAAGCTTCGACATTTCATTTACATTGAATTTCGTCATTCACAGAGAACAAAGCAAAGTCTTAGAAATCTTAAAATATTGTAGCATGGACACAAACCAGCCTAAAGCGCCATCTGAAGCAAATAACTGAGGACCTAGTCTTGAGTGGTCTTGAACGGTGGACAATGTCATTTTAGTAACTACATCGCGAAAGGTAGGTCTGGTGTTTCTCTTTTCAAAGTGGGTGATAGAAGATTGCTCCAACTATAGAGCTGTATTTATTTAAAGCCCCCTGGAAAATTGTACTCTAAGGGCTTGGATGCGAGGTCTAGATTTATAGTCGTGTCCATGATGAGGTACGAACAAAGCAACTTTAATCGTGACAGAAATGCAAACACCTTTTCGCTCTAAGAATGCTACCCGAGAAGACATACCAATGAGTTGCGCGAGGTTAAGAAATATTTGTTTAGTAATCCTGACATCGGCTCACAGACAAAACTGCAGTGCTTGCTAAATCAACTTGTAGCAGTGTTTTCTGATGCTAGGATAAAGTTGAGCGTGGACAAATTTGAAGACAGATACCTAAATGATGAGCTTTCCTTCAGGAATTAGCCAAGCTGGGTATATTTTTAAACAACTCTCACCAATGGTCACGAAATGTTGGTAATAACCGATGATGGCGGATGATCGAGTGGCCTGGAGATGTCTTATGTGTGCTTTACACGTGCTGTGGCTTGATCCTGGACAATTGAGGGTATAAGTCACCTCTTGAGCAGGCGCATATTATTAAAAAAAAATATCGTTACAAAACAACGAACTTCTGAAGTATTGCACCTTTAATACAACATGATATATGTAGTGGGCTTTAATGTACTGTTTGATTAGAAATCACTTAACATATAAAGTCCAACAGTCCATCAGTCCATCAGTCCAACAGTCCATCAGTCCATCAGTCCATCAGTCCATCAGTCCATCAGTCCATCAGTCCATCAGTCTATCAGTCCACCAATCCATCAATCCATCAGTCCATCACACCATCAGTCCATCAGTCGATCAGTCCATCAGTCCATGAGTCCATCAGTCCATCAGTCCATCAGTCTATCAGTCCATCAATCCATCAGTCCATCAGTCCATCAGTCCATCAGTCCATCAGTCCATCAGTCCATCAGTCCATCAGTCCATCAGTCCATCAGTCCATCAGTCCATCAGTACATCAGTCCATCAGTCCATCAGTCCATCAGTCCATCAGTCCATCAGTCCATCAGTCCATCAGTCCATCAGTCCATCAGTCCATCAGTCCATCAGTCCATCAGTCCATCAGTCCATCAGTCCATCAGTCCATCAGTCCATCAGTCTATCAGTCCATCAATCCATCAGTCTATCAGTCCATCAATCCATCAGTCCATCAGTCCATCAGTCGATCAGTCCATCAGTCCATCAGTCCATCAGTCCATCAGTCGATCAGTCCATCAGTCCATGAGTCCATCAGTCCATCAGTCCAACAGTCTATCAGTCCATCAATCCATCAGTCCATCAGTCCATCAGTCCATCAGTCCATCAGTCTATCAGTCCATCAGTCCATCAGTCTATCAGTCTATCAGTCCATCAGTCCATCATTCCATCAGTGCATCAGTCCATCAGTCCATCAGTCCATCAGTCCATCAGTCCATCAGTCCATCATCCATCAGTCCATCAGTCCATCAGTCCATCAGTCCATCAGTCCATCAGTCCATCAGTCCATCAGTCCATCAGCCCATCAGCCCATCAGTCCATCAGTCAATCAGTCCATCAGTCCATCAGTCCATCAGTCCATCAGTCCATCAGCCCATCGGTCCATCAGTCCATCAGCCCATCAGTCCATCAGTCCATCAGTCCATCAGCCCATCAGCCCATCAGCCCATCAGTCCATCAGTCCATCAGTCCATCAGCCCATCAGCCCATCAGTTCATGCTTAACAAGGTTATAACTTCAATGAATTCTTGGGCGAGATCTGTAAAAGTTACATAAAAGAATCAGAAATGTTTCTCAAAGCCGCTCAAGAGTTCGTCACCACACTTCAATCATTGCCGTGTGATCAAAACGATGCTCAATTCGAATTGGGTTCACTCGAACCGCCACCAAACACACACAGTCCACTAAAACGAGCCACTGTGTGAAGGAGCATATGCTCATATGTCATGCAGGTTCTTATATTACCAGGCACTCCCAATAGATCTCTCCATCCTCGAGAATAAATACAGTGCGACAAAATCACTTGCTTCATCGATTCAGTTAAGCTTCATCGAAATCTCTCTGGTTTTTATTATATTTTTTGTTCGCCTCTCAGAAAAAACATGCTTATCATCATCACGCTTAAAAATGCGCACGATTCTCGAAAAAATGCTCAGATTAAATTCTCTAACCCTAACCCCAACATTGAAGGGAGGAAAAATGCGCACGTTTTATTTAAGATGAAGCTCCGAGAATCCAGGATGTGTCGAACCACATGAGTTTGGAATTCTCTACAAAACATTTCCTGGTCCGCCGTCTCCCTCCGGACATGACTATCGACGTCCCTCACCCATCCCGTCATGAATTTTACTTGACTTCTGACATTCCAATTATGTCTACAACCTGCACGTGAGAAACAAGTATAAAACGAAAATGTTGACAACTGATGACACGACCCTGCTTGAGCGTGCTCAGGGAAGTTGTCTGATTGAAATAAATCCTCTTTAGTTGTGGAATACTGAGTTCGTGGCAGAAAATGTAAATTTCGTATTTTTAAAACGAAAATCCACTTCTTTTCCATTCTTCAGCTGACATGAGCAAACAAATGTGCATCATGCCAGCATGAGCAAAAAAACCCAGATATTAAATTCATTAAGATCCAGCTCCATGAGAACTTTTGCTGGCAAAAACTGTGTGCAATTAGTCTTAAAAGTGAGTGCCTTTCACGAGGAGTAGCATACAATGATGTTTGCAGCTAGTTACTCGGCGAAAGCGTTTTTCGTTGTTTGAGTTTAAAAACTGCGGTTGAGATAATCTGTGTATTATCGTCAATTATATTTCGGTTTATTTCCTCAAATTAAAGTTTGCTGGGAGATGTAATGCCGACAGAGAATGCAAAGGCTTTGATTAAGAATCGGGAAGTCGTGTATTCTCGTATGTAACCACAAGAATGGAGATCACTTTGACTGCACCAACTACAGAGGAATAGGTGCGTTTGTCTGAAGCCGCTTATACACAATTTTGTAGGTCCCTATTAATGGCGCTTCAGTGTAGGGAAGATCTGGCCTTGGATCCTGGAAAAGCGCTACGAAATGCAAATCGGGTCCCACCATATATTTATCGATTTCAAGGTTTTTTATGCGGCGTGCATAGAGACGAGGTGTCCAACGCCATGTCTAGACTCGTGTCAAACTCCTCTGATTGTGCCAGATGACGAGGAAGAATTCTCGCTGCTCCATCAAGGTCGGTTATGAACTCGCACAGGTTTAATGTCACACAAAGGCGATTAGCTGTCATGTGAGTTCTTCAACATCATCCTGAAGAAAGTTGTGAAAAACTCACAGCACTAAGTTCAATCTTCCAGAAGTCTATCCAGCTTATACCCGACGACAATGGCGTCATTGGCGGAACACATTAAGTCGTCAATGGGACGGAAGTGGCGAAAATGGAACTGGAAAGAAAAGGAAATACTACATCTTGGAGTGTCCACAATGCTGCACTGAGTAGTTTAACCACGAACTATACGGGCTGTACAGCGGCATGCACCTAGTTAAGCGTCTTCGGACCCAACGCTTAAGATGGCTAGGTCATGTAGAGCGGATGGGCACCACAGCTCCGACCCGAAGAGTCTTCGACAATGAACCATTGGGACTGCGCAACAGAGGACGTCCTCGCACTAGGTGGCGCACACAAGTGGAAAAGGAGCTCAACCAACTTGGTGTGCGCAACTGGAGGCAGCTGGCGAAAGATCGTTCTGGCTGGAGAGGCATGTTGGTTGAGGCCCAGGTCCACCCCGGACTGTAGCGCCAATCAAAGAAGAAGAACAGTACGAACATCGGTACCGCGATCAAACGCAGAATGATTCTTGCTAACCAATCGAAGTCAAGATGCAATTTTATAAAAAAAACGTTCTTTTGAAGAACCAAGTCTTCTATAACGACGCCGCTCATCCCAGTCCTACCGGATGGCACCGAGGCGTGGGCTATGTCAAAACTGGTGATAAAGAACTCCGCCAGGTAAGAAACGACTCCAGCGTCTTGCAAGCGGAAGTGGCTGCAATAAACGAAGCACACTCGCTCTACAGGAACGCTATGTAACCAACAAATCGATTTCCCTCCTCTCGCGGCAATATACCATATGACATACGACATTCTTGAGTTCGAAGCTTATCAGGTCATGCAGACAAAGCGTTAGTAGAATTTATTTCACGAAAACGTTCACTCTGTGCTGGGTACCTGCCCATACTGGCATTCATGGCAACGAAAAAGCGGACAACCTCGCGAATATTGGATCCGAGCTTGGAATATCCCTAGCAATACCTTATTGTTTGCCGGGCTCAGTGATGGTTTGTCGCTGCCCATACCGACATTCTAAATAACAGTAAAGTTAGCAAGTACCTCACGCAGTTGCTCTTACTATGTTTCACCTTTTCTTCGACTTACAACGACGTTACAAATTGACATAACTTTATAATTTTGGAACTTAATAAGCACTGACCCACTTTGACGAAAAAGCCCACTGTACTGCTACGTGTGGGCTTCAATGAAGAGAGAGAGGGGTGACGTGATTATGAACAATTTTGCTATTGCGTTGATTAGCATAAAACTAGCACTCGCACCCCACAAGATGTCGATCCATCTTCTCCGACAGCCATGCGATAATAAGAGATATAGCATCTGTCATTTTGACTTCGAAGCTTGTCGGGTAATGCAGACAAAGCGTCAGTGAAATATCCTCGACGAACACGGTGACCCTGTGCTGAATACCTGGCCATATTGGCATTCAAAGCAACAAAAATACTGAAAACCGCGCAAAGATGGGAGTATCCCTAGCAATCCCTTAAGCGCTTATGCCGCTTAGCTCTATAAGAAGAAGTCTTAAAGATGGATCAGTCTATAAACTTGACAATAGCGAAGGCTTTTTATATCAGTTTTAGCCGCTGCACAGTGACTGAACGATCCAGCCAAGCAACGGAAGTGGAGGCAATACCCACCTGTATGCCGATGAATCCTTAACGAACGCTACATCTACATCACCGGAGATAGCACACACAAATTTCTAAAGCGACAAATATGTTCTTCCGAACACCAGCAGCAAACATCCGCTTGGAATTACATGAATTACTCAAGAATAGAGTCCGATTTACAACGGGGTTGGTAGACCTGAGTAGCACCGTTTCAATGATCTACAGACAGCAACTGCATGTTTGGCTTGGGGTTTAATTGATCTATGATTCTTTGATAATAAGGAGGGCTGAGAGTTTCCGTCTAATTTTAACTCAAGTTAACCAATTTTGTGGTGCATATGTACACAATATTTTTTTTTGTCAAGTCATGGACAAGCTTTCTCCGAAAAGTCACACAAATTTCCTTGTGAATATCGAGTTCTTCAATAACTCCGTTGGAGCATAATTAAATGATGTAATTTTTAATGATAAGATCCAACCCATATGTTCTAACCAAAATTTAGTGGAAATTTAAGTAGTGTGTTAAGCACATTGAATTTATTGCGGAGAGACACAACGAATGCTCCTTTACTTTATAATACACTCAGTGTTTTTGTTTGTCTATAATTTATCACCAGCTTACAAATAGAGTAATTATCTTTACATGATCCTAATGGCAACAAAGGCTTACGGTATATAATTCCGAATGAATTCGCAGTTCAAATGTAATTGAAAATATTTCACGTGCACTCATGACAAGTGTAGGTACCCACTCGTGTATGCCTAAACAATAAACACTCCATGCAGCATTTATATAAATACTTATATGTTCATCATCAAGTTGAATAGACCATCATCTAACTCTATTCAAACGTAAGCCGAAATTCAAATTCATAGCTGTTCAAACGAATCGATTACCGAAATCAAATAAATTCGCGCTACAAAAAACCACCCGCACTCACAACAGAGTGAAAGTAAACACAGCCAGACGCGGAGCGTAGGGACGTTATGCCATCCGGCAATTTGTTTAATTTACTATCAATAGATTGCGATGCAAGCTCACTATCCATCCCCCCTTCCTGAAGATAAACACAATTCGCAATATTTCGCATTCAAATTCAAATAGTCTGGGCTTGGGAGTGGGTAGCAATTTACAAAAAATTGAATTAAATTAGCAAAATGCTGCGGAAGACTGATCTTAAATACGCGCCTCCTCGCCCGGTCGATGTTTCCAAATGAAGCGGGTCCTTGAGGCAGGAAAAAATAACACCGAACCGTAATGATATGCGAACTTTAATTTTCAATGAGGTTTCATAATTGAATTGACCCGAGTGCAGTGACAAATCGATGTAAATTATGCCGGTGCATGAATACATTAAAATGAAAGGAGTGCGTGCATTTTAATAGCAAAATAATTGCTATACACCGTGCGGCATGTGATACTGGTGTTTAAATTCAATCCGATTGGTCACCTGGAGCTTTAATGTTTTGCTTGAATATTTTTAATCCACAGCAACAGCAAATGATGAAAAGTATTGTTTATGGAAATAAGTGTTGGTTCAGCTTTAGTTTCAATAATAGCGCGTGTCTCACGAAGTATACACGATTTGCATAAGAACATTTCAGCTGTAAGGAAAAAAAGATGCTAGGACGAGCTAAGAGCCAGATGCTTAAGTGTATGCTTAATAAATATGGATTTAAGCCTCAGAAGTAATGCTATATTTGTTACAACATAAATGGACTTAAGGTCGAATACAAGAAGAATGCATCAAAAAGAGGAGCTCTATAAAACAGCTACCAGAACTTTTGGTGCTGCTTAGAAACATCCCTAACATCCCGTCTCGATACTGCCGTACTAAAACGGAGGACACCTTCCTCAGCTCGTTGTAGTTGAGTCGGGTTGAGTCGCCCATCCACATTAGACCTGGCAGGTGAGCGGTACCTCATTTACGACTTGTATTAGTCTGTACTTCTCTAGGTGGAGAAATATGTTTGTTAAAATATAGATACTGGTCTAGCCAGATCCCCAGGTATCTGACAACAATCTTTTGCGCCAGTGGTTGCCCGTGCCGTCCAGCAATTGAGAACTTTCAACAATTCTTTTTCGTATCCGCCGAAAACGTATACAATGGCGTCCTGAAAAGGGCAACCCAATTACCTACCCTTACCTATGATTTTGTAGAGGGTGATCCACTAAAGCGGTCGCGAGCGCAAAGCACGCAATAGAGATCTCCATGCCACTCGATTCTCCACCATAGACTATGTCTCATCAGGATTTATGCCCGCAGCCAAACTGAGTGAATTTCTGTTCTGCCATGCAGTCGCCTGCTGCATGGTGTCGCATTTAAACCACGCCTCAGAAATCGTGATGAATCATCAAGACACAGCTGTCTCCGTTCGAAGAAGCAGCTGCTCAACATAGATTTCGGCACACGGCACATGAAGATAAACACTAACAATACAAAGCAGGCTTGATTCTGCAATTCCCTTTCAATGATTTCGTCATTCGCTCATGAAAACACTAACAAAGCACGTCTATAGAGAATAATAAATTTGCAGGAGTAGACATCTGATTCACATTGTGACGTGGAAACAAACCACCCCTATAAAAGAGCGCCATCTGTGGAAAACAATCAAACACCATTCGAAGTAGTAGCCATAATCCGCGCTAATAAACTTATTCACTTGTCAGGCCGGCGATCCATGTAGTGTCCGAGTCTAAGAAATTGCTGCGGTCCTGACACGCTGCTTCTAGTCGTCAAGGCTTAGCTGTCTTACATCTTGACCTGGTCTCCATACCGAACGTTCGGTTTTCCTCTCTATCTCAAAGCAAGAGGCTCGGATCCGAAGACGTTCCTAGCGGGAGCCTTGGTGTACATGGGTTCGAAGTGGCCGAACAAGTGCAGCCGAATGATTTTTTAATTTGGATTGAAATGCAGGCTTAGTCCAAATGCACCGCGTCACTCGAAACACAATCGAATGCAAATAAAAACCTTACAGCAGCATTTCAGAACATTTTTTATGGTTCGCGCCAATGGATGTGGAATCTTCTTCAATATGTTGATATACCCGTGCTAACAGCATGAACGATTCACGAGATATTATTCCACTTTCTCCTCGTGCATACCTTGGCCTTGATGACTGGCAGCACCAGGACCGTCACCGATAGAAGGCAGCAATTTCCCAGGCTCGGACCCTTCATGGGACGTCGGCTTAATAAGTAACATTCTCCTCGCACATCTGCACTCTTTCACAACTCTCCCAACTGAACTGCAGTTAGGTAGGCTGGTTAGTGGCTTACGCTAAATTCCCGGATGCGGCCTCTTGAGTTTTTCTCTCTGCTTCGGCCTGCCACAATGCGAACGGCGACCTATCATGTCCACACTTGTGTAAATGCTATCGGTAGCCGCTGTGTCCAGACAGAAACTGTGTGTAGCAGTCTCCTGCCAGTCTTGAGAGTTGAGTTCCAACTATTCGGGAATGAGCCAATAAGTAAATCTTCATTTTGGGGAGACGTCCCATTAATTTTGCCACATTGCCATTGAAGCAGCCCATTCCTCCATCTTTAAAAGTTTGGCCACATTGCAATATTCTGCTGCGTCATCTGAAAAAGTTCTAAATCCGCTAACTGCCCTTATTGTTCAGTCTATAGACTGACGTCGTCCAACCGCAAGAGCTCTATAACAAATTGGAACAGCTTACAGGAGGGAACAATGATGACTCATGAGAGTAGGATCCTGCGCGATTTACGGCACCTGCCTGCACACCCATCGAACCCTAACCGACTAACACCCAACGACGATCACCTATAATACGACACCCGGCTGCAAACTTCAATGACGACGAAACCTGTCTGCATGTGCACCGCAAATATAGCTCGGCAATGTCCCCGTTCCCCCTTACCATCTAGCTCACTATCAACTACAATGTCAGCGTCTGGGACGCATACAGAACGAGCCAAAGTGTAAATTCAATTAAATGGAACAAATCAGTTATTGTCTGTCATTACTCGAAGCAAGTCGTTTTTTTTAGAGCCAGCCCGCTTAGATCTAGTATTTCATGCGTATCCGGGCCTGCCAATTTTCGAGAGCATTGGAGAAAGCACTGCTTGTGTGCGTGATGCATTCCCGCTGGCATACTGTATATGCTCCCCAAACGGAAGCCTATTATTCACCCCTCACTAGGTACTGCACTGTCTCGGTCGAGCTGTGTTTTTAGCAACCTTTACTTCTGCTATTTGTCTTGCCATTGTGACAATAGGAAGGTCGTCGGCAAAACTGATGATTTGCACTACATCGGGAAGTGTTAATCGTAGAACGCTGTCACACCAAATATCCCGCAATAGAGGTCCGATGACTGATCCTTGTTGTACTCCCGCCATTTTACTACAGTATTTGATTCCCTCGTCAGTGCAATCCATAATTGCCTTCAAGACACATTGGTATGTGCGCCCAGCTCGCAGCATTAACAGCCTAATATGCTAATATGCGTCGTCCTCAATATCGGCCCCACCTCCTTCGAGCATCTGTCAATGTTCAACGAGTATTTTCCTGTCTAGAGAAAGCTTCTCAAACTTGGCCCTTCAGAGTCGGCATAAAGCTGTAGGTCAATTCCACTCGTGAGAGAACATTAGTGTAACAGCACAGTACGTGTGGTTGCTGAGAAGCTAGCTACCTACGAGCTTTAGCGCCACCAATATATTATCAATAACTCGAATGTCCACATTACAGGAACCAGTATGGTTTGAATGCTTGTAACGGCGTCTTAGGTGGCCTTTTTGATTATTAATATAGTAAGCCCTTAGATGTGAATACCTCCGACTTGCCAGTCAGCGCTATACGACCAGAAGATGACATTTTTGGCATCTACATCCTCGTACCAGCACTGTAAACCACCAAGTTAAAAATTTCAAAGCCCAGTCTTGGCTGCTCCCTATTTGCATTTGCTAGTAACCTCAAAAATTTAACACAATTACTTCTCACCATGTGTGCACAGAGCGTAAACTACAGGCACGCAAAGAACAACGCGCAGTAACCATCCGATGCACCTCGAAAACACACACGAACTCACCACAACGACATGTACTTCCAGTGATTTAAGTCCTCAATCCACCGTTTAAGGCTGACAATTTCATTCAATTTAAGCGCTTCTGTTTGCCATGGAGAACAACTCTCTTTCTCGCACTCAATTGCATCGCTTCCCTGACCCACATCCTGAAATAATTTTTAAGCACATTCCACAGATTTTCCCTTTCAAGCACCAGCACCCGGACCCAGTTACCAACTCCACTCCGCACAATGACTTTCGCCCGATATTCTCCGAATCAATAGTCCTGCTCAGCATTCAATTGGGTCCTTTACGACAAGTGGAGCCCGCACCCTCTACACGAGACAACATCATTCGTTACACACACGCAGCCACACACTCGGCGAGTTCTGGGAGCGTTTATTTTGGATACCATATTTGTTCATCCTTGGCTTTTATTGCCCGTTCGTTCGTTGTCTCTCGTCGGTTGGGACATGCGGGGCCGAGGTGACAGGACACACAGGACACACCGGATACCGGGTAGTGTGTGACAACAACGACATCTTTAGGAAACTCAAATATTTGTCAAGAGTAAATTATTCGCAGTCCTCCGCCACGCCATGCGCCGTGCGGGTGTTTGTATTCCTAGTAATGCACACTAGGTTAATTGCCATTCATTACCATACCACTCATAGATGAATGAAAAGCAGGGACACACTTCCAGCAGGGCGACGACGCAGGCTTGACATTTGCCGAGCACACGCAGCGTCAATGTGACAGGGCACTGCAGTCGTGCAGCACGATATAATTAATTATATCCTTAGCAGAAGTCAAACAGTGACGACGACGACGCACGGCACGGTTATGCCAGAGCCAGCGCGCATCTTACACTATTTGTTCGTCGGCGTTGAGCTACGGCGTTCGCACGCACGCCATTGTACCCGACCGGTGGCAAACAACTTTATGGCGGAGGAAGCCTTCATTCAACGTGAAGGGTGAACACCCCCACAGCCGCAACCTGTCTTCAGTAAATTACCAAAAATTATTTACAAACTGTGAGTTGTGTTTTCGTCGCACCCACGTCCCAACGCCGCAGTGCGGAGGCACAACAAGTAATTTCGGAATTCCCCAGCAGGGTCGGTGGTTCGTGGTGTTTTAATTAAATCTTATATTTGGTGGCGGTTCCTCACTTGTGGGGAGGTGCCCTCTTCGAAGTTCTGACAGATCAAAGGTACGGCTGACAACGGTTACGCAGAACAGTTTCCAAATTTATGTTAATGTCGTAACTGTAATTAGGGGACTTATGTAGCGTGCACATGTGAATAACGCTTTTGATCAGGCCCTGATTTGGGGTCTCTCAAACGGGCAATGGCTGCAAAATGGGGATTCCTTTTTTTTTTTGTTTTTCCACCTTTCACAGTGACATCGGTGCGGAGAAGACAGAAAGGCAATTTATCAGCAGGATCAGGTTGTGTCGCACGGAATGGTGGTAGCAACTTTTATGAAAGGCTACAAGTTGCAGTGGAATTTTACGTACAACAGACATGGCCCGAATGTGCCATAAATGGTGCTTGTACGGTGGAATTTTAATTTGTTTTTTCCTCCTCACTGCCGCCTTGAAAGGCGCACCTTATTTTCAAATAAAACCGAGACGGAACACGAACGCCAGGAATGTTGATGGGAAAGTTTTGCGGTCTGGTGCACTCGGGGACTGATGTAGAGAATGTTTTTTTTTTTTTCATACATATTAGTTTCACTAAGAGCACGACCGAGAGTGGAATTGGAATACGTCAATTTTTGTTTTTATGAATAAGCTGTGTTCACGGTTCACACGTGAGGTTGACTTTCCATCTTCTGCATAAAAAATCGTGCAAATTGCATTTGATGCTGGCGACAGGGCTTAAGAGCAGAGTAGATTGAGTCTTTTAGTGCATCAGGGGTTGGTGAAGCATACGTTTTTATAACCAGCTCATAGTCCAGTGGCTTTGGATCTCACGATCTCTGCGGCATTAGCTTTGTTGTCACTCGTACGGAATAAAATCTTTTTTTTCCGAAGTGCTTCATTGCGTCGTCATACTGAATAATGCCGATGTCGCCGATTTCAGCAGTTGTTATGTTAACGCAAACGTTTTACTCACAGATCATAAAGCCAGGTCAGTCACCGAGAAGACGATTCCATCAAGATCACTACCCTAATTCTTTCGCCAAATATACGGAAAAACGTTTCCTAAATAAAAATACTCCACATTTTAGACCAGTTCTCTCAGTGACTCGGCAATATAAAATGATTGCAATAGAAAATGGATTTATGTCCCAAAATTAATATCTGACGTCATACTTACCATAATTTGTTTAAATCATATAAGCGATCCATGGAGAGACCGAGCCTGAGTAATTGACGACTTCCATCGCTGACGGTCCTGGGCACGCTGCTTATTGATGACTGTAAGAAGTCGTCAATTACTCAGGCTCGGTCTCTCCATGGATCGCTGATCAAGCTGCGTCTATGTCTTAATCTATGTACCAGAGGTTCGGTCATCCTCTTCTTCTCGAAGCAGGATGCTTGAATTCAAAGCCCTCTTGAAGAAGCGTTAGTGTCTATGAGCTCGATGTGGTCGAGCAAGTGAGGTCGACATATTCTTGCCTGCTAGAACATTCTTGTACAGCTCGTGGAGTTCACGGTTGTGTCTTCTCCTCCAAATATCCGACGTAGACATTTTTGTTCGAAGGCTCCAAGAATTCGTTATCTTGCTTACTCTTTTGGCTCCATTAAGCAAGACCAACAGAGTAAGAGTTTTGTAGAGCATGACCTTGGTCCTTCGAGTCAGAAGTTTCGTTGTTGTTTTGACAAACCGAAGTAGCATCGGTTGCCAAGGGCTATTTCACGTGGGACCTCCTCTTAGATGTCAATCGTGGCATTCACGTTTTCCCCGACGTAGACAAACTCCTTCATTACCTCAAAATTGTAGCGTGATTTACAGCCGGTCGCTTCTTGTTCATTGACCTTAAAATAAGTTCGTTTCAGAAGTTCTTTAGTCGCACTTCCACTATGTAAAACAAAATAAGTTTAACTTGAATTAAGATATTGTGTATGCCAAATGTGTGTGGTAGCCCGCGGAGTTGTGGGTATGTGTGTCGACCGCAACGCACTTGAACCTCGGCGTCTAGGTACGATAAATTGTCTGTACGGCAAAAAAAAAAAACAAAAAATTCAGGGCCCACCTCGTGTCACTGACAATGCTCAAGGACTACTTCTGTCTAGAAATATGCTTTCCAAACATGGTCGTTCGGAGCCGGCATAAAACCTATATATATAATACTATTATTATTTGTAAATGCCTGAAAAATAGACTTTATACGCTTTGGTGTACTCTTATCGCAAATCAATGTAAGTTGACCACAATGGTCACGTCTTCTAAAGTCGCCACCGCCAGTTTTAAAGTACGAACTGATATCGCTTGACTGAACATGAAGAGAGTGTGCAGGTGTAGCGAGTGAGAGGCTGCCAGCTAGAAATCCACTGTCCACTATCCCAAAAGACTATTTGTCCATCAACCCCACCCCATTGCAAATTTTTTTAGATTTGACTCATTTTTTCAAGAGAAAAATGACCAATTTCATTTCACATTGCATTTTCGAAATTACGTTTTAATATTTCCTGAACGCTCAGCACAACTACTACTGCACCCAGGAATGGCTTGGGCCAGACTTCGAGTCAGGAAAGGATGGCTCCAAAACCAATGAAAGGTCCCGCGCTTGTATTTTCGTGGATCGCGACAACACTAGACTGTACACCTTATTTTTATTATATTGCGTAGAAAAGGTGTATGTGTCGAAGTCTTTGTGTTTGAAGTGACAGTCGTACTTTTGGCCTTAAGCAACCCTTAACCACTTCAAAGATAGTTGAGCAATGTCCTCTCCGAATTTAATTGGCAGTCACAATTCGGTGAAACTCATCTGAGTCCCAGGACACCAAGTAATCGCTGGCAATGAGATCGCCGATGAACTTGCTAGACAAGGATTAGAGGAAACTTTCTCAGAGCTTAAACCTGCGATTGGATTAGCTGCGTCTATGGTTAGGCCTTTCACTGATGGTTGGACCTCCAGCGTGTAGTTAGACGAAGCGTTTGCTTTTAAACGTCTGTACAAAAACCGCTTCTTGTGGTCCCTTGACAGAAAAGATTGCAGACGACTTACCGGCGTAACAATGGACAGGACAACGAAACGGCAGAGGACTTCCCGTCACTGTCCCGCCTTTGCTGGGATCAGGTGGCAGATCTTCGGCGATGATGTGGTGAGAGCTGATTCTCTTCATCACAGAAGCGCCTGCTGGTCTTCCTAAGGAGTTGTGGGTTGATGACTGGTAGAACAATGATCCAGTCTGAGTCTGAGACTGAGGATATCATTTTTCATATAAGGGGTATTGTGTTATCAAAAACCTTTGTTGGGGCTCATTTATTTTCAAAATGCCTCGTTATTTAAGCTTCTGGGACTCATAAATAATTTAACTTGTGGTAACACTGCTGCTATGTCCTAAATGGAATCAATTGTAGGAGGATTGGAATGAACACACCGCTCTGCGTGCTCAGCCGTAGGCGCAGATTCTCAGCAAACGTTCGTGTTTTGTTTGCTGTGGAAGAGATCTACACCTAGACCTTCACCTACACCTACACCTACACCTACACCTACACCTACACTTACACCTACACTTACACACGTAGGATATTTTAAATAGGCCTACAAAATTTTGTTGAGTTTAATATTTGACCGTGTTATCAACTACCTTCTTGACACCCGCAAGTAGTGGTTTGATGCTTAGGATTGACTAGGATTGATGAATGGTCAGGGACAGAGAAGAGAGCAATTGAGTGGTGCGCGCTTGGAATCCTGAGCTATTTGCGGCAGTATGTGACTATGCCTCCGTACTCGAAATTGCTTCTACTGATTCAGCTGTGACAGTCACCCAAACCTTACCTAAACCAGTGGTTACTGTCGAAAGTTCGATCTATGGACCATTTAGTTTAATTGGGCGGTAGTTTTTGTGATGTAAAATATATTAAAACAATTTAAAAGGCCGATATTACAAGATCGGTTTTCGTTACGTCCAATACCGTGATTTATCGAAAATATCTGTATCATCCTTTCACTTGGTTTAACTGTTAAAATTTCGGTGGGCAAACGGCTAGGGCGATTGATCTTTTGATAGTGATTGCTCGTAATACAATCCGTAAAGTCTATCTTGTAACTAAGTTCATTTCGTCGCGTCATTCAACTCGAACTCGTATTAGAGAGGAGACTTCCGCTATATTTCGAAAATGATTTACTTCCCGCGTGCTACCTCATTTACCCACCACCACTTCATTCTAGACTTCCATTGTCCTGTCTACAGAAAGTAAATTTTTCATTCCAAAAAAGCCACCATTTAGCAAAACAAATCATTTCGATTGCAACAACAAAATAAAACGCTATCCTCTTTTATTCACCATGCCAGCAAGTCCAAATATATTAGGTTACATTATGAATACATTTCACTCTTGGCGTTGGCAAAAGAAACTTTATTAATTTCCTCAGAGAGTGCGACGCACCGGTCTGGCTGTTAATGGTCCTCCTTTGTCCATCTCTGGGGGGGATTCACCTCCTCGCCGCACCGGATTAACTTTTCGAACGTTTATTTTGTGGGTGTGACAGCTTACGGTCTACATGTAGAACGAATGTTGCGTGCCTTGGTGAGGCTGCGAACAATAAGAGTCACCGTCATAGCCTCACACTCTAGAATGTCGCAACTGAGTGATGTATTTTATTTGAGTTTAAATTCCCTTAAAGTTCCGGCGGTGGAAGGTGACTGCTTTTTGCAATTGGAATGGCTGGGATAAATAATGATTTGAGGTGTTTTACTAAATTAATTTTTAGGACTTTTTTGGGATGTTTTATGGTGGTTCTAAAGGGTGCGATGAAATTCGCCGCAAATGGTATTTTAGCAGAGAGCAGCTTTTTTATTGATTCAGTGCGGAGTTGAACTCATGAAAGTGTACTAAAGTAACGCTCTCAGCTAAATTGACTTCGCTCTTTGGATCTATAAGGGCAGTCCTGAAGCTACTTATTATGGTTTCGTTGATGGAAAAGGAAAAGGTTGTCGCCTGTTCAATTAGATTTGGTATAATTTTCCTTAATTAATGTGTGCCAGCGCGGTAGACTTTAGTTCGAACCCCAGAGGGGTGGGTCGTTTGTCTAATTTAAGTTTTTGTGTTGCTGTCGCTTTACCTACAGTAGAGGTAGGCCTTATAAGGATTTTTTCGAATCGGCAAAGAGAAACATAAGTTATTAGCGGAGACTAGAAACTTAAGTTGAAGCCTGAAACACTCACTGTGCTCAGAGCTTGTAAGCTTTAACTAGTTAAAAGTGTGGTCTAGATACCAGTATACTATACAATATTTTAATTGATGGTATGCAGTAAAGTGTGATAGGTTTGGTTGTGTTTATTTGTGTGGCTGAGTGTCGTTACTACTTCTTTGTTTCCCCAGTGGAGAACCGTGACTCGAGGTTTATCATCAGGATGTAACAGCTGTCGTATCCGAGGAACAAGGTAAACCGGACAGGTTCAAGCGACTCACTCAGCACAGCAATAAAAAGGCACTAAACACGGTATATACCGCGATAATGAGACGATAGAACTATCTGTTATCGAAATCCATCTGAGACGTTGCGACCGAGTCATACATAACCAAAGTACGGATTATACGTCTTTAGCAAGCAGATGAAGCCAGTGGATAACCGTTAGTGTTAAAGCTTAAGCGCGATGCATCGGAACAAATATCAACCTAACCAATCCACTATCGTTCGGATTCGATCCCTCTCGGGTACAAGTCCGTACCAGTGTTTCCTTGTTTGTTTAAGTCGGATATGCGTGCCGGTAGCGGGCATTAATTTGCAATTTTTTACGATTACAAATTAATGGGGAATTATTATTGCACGTATGTAAGCTTAAAATTGCGGCAATTTTCACGCACGGCCATTTAACGTTGACCAGGCACCCTTCCGTTTGGAATATCGGGGTGAGCCAAAACGACGGTAACACTAGAAATCATCAAAACGATATAACGAGGTCTTCGCCAAGTTGTTTTCTAAATTTAGTTTCGCTACCGCCGAAATCCGGCCAATCGATAACACCTACTCGCAAGTCCAACAAGATATGTTCAAGTTCGTAAACTGTTGATGGAACCCCTCAAACATTTTTGCACAGTTTCTTCCATTAGAAGTGACGACAGACAGAAGCAGCTAGAATCACATCCAAATTGTCATCTTCACCCAAAGCATTTAAGTATTGCTGTCAGTTCCACTGTAGTTCAAAAATAAGTTAACATTATTCAGCAGACGCGGAGTCAACACAATCATAACCTATCCGTAACCAAGCTCATATAGGTATCACGATAGATTGCTATGCACAGTACTTAGCAGCCAGATTTTTGGAGTAGACTTCTGTTAGCCTTCTCCAAGTTAAGTAGAGAGCGCTGAAACTACTGATAAGATTTGCTATAATTTCTTCCTCACGCCTTTGCAGTTTCTGGAAAAAATCAGTGCATGGACTACCTTGTCCAGACACATTACCTTATCCATCATTCTGATTAACCTTAACGAGTGATTAGGATCGAGAGTAGGCCAAATAAAGCCTCTTGTTCCAGTAGGCCATCTATGATTTGAATGTACAAGTGTTTCAATCATCCGTAGACGTTTTGCAGGGGCAATTGATTGGTAGACAGGTCTGCAAGCAGACAGAGACTGTGACCTTTCTAGCGAGTTCGTCTTTAATGTAAAAATGTCCATGCACACACATGACTTGAATGCTAACAATCTACTCCACTGAGATATTAGCTCCAATCTGGGTAGATTTGGGTGGATTTGGGCCTTGATATAATCGCTGCTCTGTACTGTACTTTTTATTTGCTTTTTGGTTTTCTTTAGAGAGAACAGAGCTTCGATCGTTTCTGCCTGAAAAACGCGACAGTGATTTGGTAAACGAAATGGTAATTAGATTTTTAGAAAAACGTAGAGTAGGTACCCCCTGTGAATATTCGCTCCCAGTATCATTGGGAGGTCTAGGGGCTAGAAAAACCTTTTCAAAGAACGGTTTAGGTGTCAAGAGGTCATTTCTTTCGGTATAAACCTTCAATAGTGAAGTTTCCAGAACGGAGTTTTTAGCGCATGTTCAACGATATGAATCTGATCGCCTGTCCTTAACGCTCTGCTAAAACATACGCATGCCATCCATTGGACCCTATCGTGGGGTTTGCAGTTGAGTCTGAATTCAGTCGCGAATTGGGAGTAGACCGTGTGGGTCTGTAGTCTCCCAGTTTCTAGTTTAAAGAGAGTCCGCTGCTAATAGTCTCAGGAGACATCCCGCACTAAAAACAACGAACGCCATGAATGACGACAACTGTGGATGGGCGACAATAGATCGGTCATCGAGAGGAGAGCTCATTGATGATAATGCAGTCTGCACATTATAAAATCTGTAGTAAGGCTCTGATAGAATTAAACAGAAAGCACATAAGCTTTATAAGCAATCAAGTCAGAAATCTTGACTTATGTAGGACCTTCAAAAATTAAGAGGGAAATAAAACGCCATGTACAACTCATACAGAAACTAGAAGAAGTAGTTGTCTTTGTCAATGGATCATCAAGGGTTACCCTAACCACCAAATGGTTTACAAATTGGTCCAATGAGAATTCTTTCCATATCATCCCGAAAATATCGTATGAATTTCACACAGAAGTACGTACAATTGTTTCCAGATGTGGATAACATTAGACATTGACACGACATGAGAGGCGAGGCCTTTGCTGGCACTGTTACTAACGCGGCTATAGTGAGTCGGGCAGTAAATAATGGCGAGACAAAGTCGACGACCTTGGGACAGAGCTGCGCTTTCGGTAAATAAATATAACTCTGCTCCACGGTTGGCAGCAAAAAACAACATCATCCAACACCGAATTGGAGGAGCATCTCCACCAACTTATTTCTGGTAACTGAACGAAATTCTTACAATAATTCATGAAAAGGTCAACGATGAGACACGTTATAAGGCTGAAAGTGACAGCACAGTACATACGTTCAAAGATGTAAGTGGAGCAGGGCTAAAAAAACCCACGCTGGTCACTCTAACAGATTCTAAAGGTGACAATGCAAACTTGTGGATCACGAGTCAGGAGACATCCCATTCTTCACATCACCACTGATGACAAGAAATACTTCACACGCAGTAAGACATCGAAAACACCTCCTTACAGACATCTATTTGGAGAACCTCACCATGTCCTTCACATCCACATCAGCACAAAAATACTCTGTCGGCGACGAAAACCCCTCCCTGCGAATAATCGAAATTCAATTTGCAAGTCTCCCATCCATTGCCTGTCAGACCCGGAGCATCACAATCGGCCCTAACAACCAAAATCACAAATCCAAAATCACCTCTCTGCGGGACATAAACCCACTTATCAAACTGTGATGGCAATCAAAATTTAAAATCGTATCCGCTTTTTTCCCCGCAATCCAATGCGAACCCTGCACACAGTCCCGTCACTTCCCACCCCAGTGGCCGGCAAATTGACAGTGTCAACAGGGGGAGGCTGGCTATCGGTTGTTGGGAAAACATCAACAAGTACTACAAGCACAGAGTGCGGACTATCACCAAAGGCCTGTGCTCAAGTTAATTGAATGACCTTTCATCGACAAACTCACGCATGTCGGGGCGGAAAAAAGGATTCACTCGCGCGTCAATTAACCCACCACCGATGACATGCCTTCGCACAAAACTGACTCCAGCCGCAGGACTCACTTCAAAAATGCACACCATCACACGCGGCGCCGCACCGTGCAGACTGTGTGTGCCCAGTAGTTACAGAGTTGTGCATCGATTGCACAAGGGTCGACATGGAATGAAGCTGTCCCGGCAAATGCCGGAGGAGAAACAAAACCACCGTCATCACCACGCGTCACCATCAATCTGCGTTGCGACATTAATCCAGCAGTTAGTTGCAGGAGGCGCAGCTACCGAATCCTCGCCCTGCGGGATTATCACATGCATTATCGCCGGGAACGCCAAAGGCAAGGGCGCTTCGGTTATCCTCCTCTTCTCGGGCCGACATGAGACAGTGAGTTTTGGCTAAGTGCACGCCGTGCCGGGCGATGTGCTCTGTTTGAGGGCGGCCTGTGGTCAGGAACCACGAGTGTAAGACCGCAGAGCTGCAAATTCATATCTGGAAAGCACTTGGCGGACGGATTTGTCTGCTGCTCAGAGGAAAATCGAACCGTGAAGGGATGGCTGCGCTGTCGGAAGCCAAAACAACGGCCGGGATTAGCACACAAAGGATCAGATCAATGCACGGAGGCGTGCTTGTTTAGTTTGCAAGGGCTTTGGGGATTCGTTTTTAAGTTGTGGCCAACGTCTCTTAGGCGTATCGGTGTATCTGTGCACGAGTGGAAGCTTCGGAGTGGCTGTTTCGTTTTGGTAGCAGGTGAGTGTGTAGATTGGATTGTTTGTGGATGAGTTTGGGAGCTTCGTGCAGCAGAAGTAGTGGTTGAGTGTGCTGGAGCGTGATTGAAGCTGGGAGGAAGATCAAGTGCTGTGGAAGTTCTTCTGTAAGTTGCTTTGTCGTCGGGGCAGCCGGATGTTTAATTTTTTTTGTAAGGCAGATAAGAAATGATCCTTTTTGGAAAAAGGGGCAATGTTCATTCAACCCAACTATAGGCTCTACAGGGCAAAGGATAGAGCACTGTCTTTGGCGATTTTGATCGGAGTTCATTGAGACTTTTATTTTTTAAATTTTTGATTTTGATTTTTTAAAAGCGTATTACAACGCGCCCCGTACGTACGTGTTACGCGTACTATTGTGGAAGGAACCTACAATTCTATGCCGACTCCGAACAGCCAAGTTTGAGAAGATTTTTCTAGACAGGAAAATGTCAGTGAAGAGACATTGCTAACATTTCATCTCGTGACTTCAAAAAGGATCTATCAAGCGCTCGCTGTCAAACTCAATCAAGAGTTGTGCAGTTACAAGCGAAATGTGTTAAAAGGTACGTTTATATTATACACCGGTGTGACATGAGAATGCATGTGCCTGTGCATCCCGGGCAAAGTTGTTGATTGCTCTCAACTCTCAACGAGATGCCAGCAACGATCCCTGTAAATGCACAGGTCAAGTTGACATACAGCCTCCTCGCAGCGCCCTCTGCTTAGCCTCTACTGCAACCGCTTAGAGGTGAACCAATGTATGCGGCGAGCCCTTGTCCGGGGGCTTAAACCAGGACCCGGTCTTCCAGGTTCGGGGGTTTCGTGTGGGGCTAACTTCCCCACCGTGTAAAATACACATTAGTTCAGAGACGGCAACAAGCCTCGGATGCGGATGACCCTACTGCTGACGATCATGGACAACAAAACAAGGACAACGATTTTCGGTTCCGCACGTGGAATATTAGGTCACTTAACAGGCCACGTGCAGCCGATGAACTTGCGGAGGCCCTAGAACCCTATAAGGCTGACATCACCGCGATGGGATGGGCCGGGCAAAAAGAGGATGAGAAACTGCGACATATATTACGGCGATTGCTACAAAGAGTCAGACTTAGGCAAGAAGTGTTAAGCTTTAGATACATAAGCGAACGCCTCACAACAATCCGCATCAAGGCAACATTCGGCAACACCAGCCATTACACGCGTTCTACTCAAATGAGCTATTGCGTGTTTTTTTTCGAATTTGTTGATTTTTCGAATGAGTGACTCCACGAAGATCAATGCTGAGTCCTACATTGTATCCAAGTGACACACAGCACTCTGGCAAGCCTTATAAATGCATATGAGATAGTAGGAAATTACCACACCAGATGGAAAATTAAAAGCCATCTCTCAAAGACCCAAGATATCCCTATATAAGACCTTCATAGTCAACGTCCTGCTGTGTGGCGCAGAAGCTTGGGCACTAACTAAAGCGGAAGAGGATATTCTTGGTCGCTTCGAGAGAAATGTCCTTTGAATTGTGTTCGGTCCCGTATGTAGTTATGTTTGGAGAAGGAGACTGAACGACGAGCTCTACGGGCTGTACAGCTACATCGACCCGATCAAACGAGTTCGAATCTCTCCTCTCAGATGACTACGAGACGTCGAGGGTATGGACACCAATGCTCCGGTCCGGAAAGTCTTCGACTATAACCCCGAATGATAACGCGGTAAAGGAAGGCCACTTATCTTCAGTAATCATGCAACTGAAACTTTAAGAAAAATAGCGACCAACTTATTATATCAATTCATTACCAGGAAATCACAACAAAAGAGATTTTTCAATCAGCAGCTAGCAATCACAACCCTAGAAATCTTCCAGAAACCGAACCAAATAATTTGTCCATTTTAAAGGAAATTTTCAAGAGCATCA
This sequence comes from Eristalis arbustorum, assembly GCA_916610145.1. Taxonomy (NCBI): domain Eukaryota; kingdom Metazoa; phylum Arthropoda; class Insecta; order Diptera; family Syrphidae; genus Eristalis; species Eristalis arbustorum. Next base: position 102,600,701 of record OU744316.1, on the reverse strand, counting down.
CTTAATGCAGACTGTGTACGACTGCTTGCAGTTATTCTTATTCAATCTCTAACCGCTCTCACTTACTTTGCCATTTATGTGTCTAAGCACTACCTAGGGTGAAATTACTTCCATATCGCACTGGTACCTACTCCGTTTTGTGACAGCATCAATTGTCATTCGAGCTGTCAATTTAAAACAAAATTTCCAAATAACAAGCAATGTTGATACAAATTTTCGTATTCACGAATCCAGCTGACGTCAACTTACCCATCGCCTCCTTAGGCCGGCTTAGAGCTCTCCACTGACTTGTACTTTAATTAGAGCTCGAAAAAACGCCCATGCCATCGAAAACGTCCTTGAACCTCTCCACGGGCGCCCACAAATCTGAACAAGAAAAATGAAAAAAAAAAGTATTCAAAAGATTTCAGGGAACCGTAAAAAAAATATAGGGTCCCTACGCTCTTCCTGATGGCTAATCAAAAGCCTCTTGTTCCGCATAATTTCCAAACGCACAGTTTGACAAACAATGCGCCGGCAGAAGTGAGAAGATGGGCACGGGAGCAAGGGTAAACGACAAAAAGGAGGTAATCACTGTCATCCTCCTTAAGTCGCATACACAAATTTCCTTAATAGGATCTGATACGGCAGTAATGCCTTTGCGATACATTGAGGTACACGCAGCAAGGAGGATATCAGGCTCGGTCTGAGGAGCATTGTCATCGCACCAACAAAAAGGTTGCCTGCCGTTGCCGGGACCACACGGGTGGATCACCGTCGGCCGCATTACCATATTTTGTAGTCATCTACGCTGCGTCGTCATCGTTCAATCAGCAGCGGCTTGAATGCGCTGTGCGAACCTCTAGCAGTGCATGATGGTGAAAGTTAAACACACGGAAGTGGCTCCCCGACGGCATGACACCCCACCGCAGCGCACACATAAACACCGCCGATGCGAGGGTGCCCTTGCTCTTTTTTGGTTTTTGTGTGTCATTCAAGCTCTGGCAGTAAGCCCTTTTATTTCGCTCTGGGATCCTGCCTGATAAAAAGCCAAACATTCGCACAAACAAGCGCCAAGTGGGGTGCCACTGAGAATCCTTTTTACATTTTGATACTTTCTTTTTTTTCTTCTCCTTGTGCACCAGGATACGGCCTCCAGGTGGTATAAATAATCGCGCAAAAGGGACACGGATGACGGTGTAGTGTGGTGTGGTGTGGTGTGGTGCGGCGGCGGCGGTGGTTTGATGAGGTGAAGGACGACATCAACGAGAAAATTGTAAAATCTGCCTTCTATCAGTCGATGCGGATCCTTCTTCGTTGTCGTTGTCGTTGTCGTCTTCATCGTGTTGTTGGTTACTTGCGACAGCAAGCTGGCTGCAGGCGTCGTCCCCATCATCGTGAGAAAATCCTTTTCATCGGCTACAAAGCGACTATTAAGAGAAAGGAAACCAGCAATCCCAGAGGGTGCTCGAGAAGGTGCACAAACGCTTGCCAAAGAATAACAGCTCAACTGACTGAGTTTGGTCTGGAGTGGTGGATGAGGAGGAGGAACGATTTGTGTGCCGACTTACTGTGGAAAAATTAGGAGCAAGCCAACCATAGGTTGGCATTATTTACACGGATATCCTGGAGTTTTCTGGTCGGCGTTTTTTTTACGGTTTTCTCCTCTCGAGGGCATAGGCATTTATGTGGCATCCTGCCTTAGGTGGCAATTTACTGGAATGGCGCCCAGAGCGCAACACTCCACAAGTACGTCCTTGACGTCTATCTGCGAGTACATACATTTCCTGGACTTATCGACTTCCTGCTCAATTATACGAGAGCGATGATGTAAGCCCCAGAAGTGCCTCATAAATATTAATCTCATCAATTTCAAAAAAAAGGTAACAAAACGATGCTTGGCCTTAACCTTGCACAAGGATTGCGCCCATAAACACCCGGGCACAGGGGCAGGTGTGGGAAAGAACGCTTGACGATTAAGCGGACCGCACACGGCCGGCATACATCTGTAGACGGAGTAATTAAAATTGACGCACGTGTGCAATGTGGACTGTCGACTCGTGCCAATGGGATATTGAGTGAAAAGTTTTCGGTCGTTTGCCGCTGCCAATGCGGATCGCAGATGAGTTACTAATGCGACTAGTTCCATTCGACGCATGTGTACCTACATCAGGCAGTCGTAGTCCCGACAGCATCGGCAGTCGATGTCAAAAGTTTTCCGAGTGTGTTTGCCGAAGAAAGTTTGTTTCTTTCTGTTATTTCTATCGTTGGCGTCGTCAGCATCGGCGTTTTGAACCTTTTCAGTCCTTTCGCACGCCCACCACATGCGCCTCATAATTTATTCGAGAGGTTATTCAGAGCTGTGAGGCAGGCATAATGACTGCGGTTAGTTGCATGTGTGCGAGTAATTAATTTTCGGTGTTGATTCAGGAACTTTAGCCCCCATACACACATGAAAGGATGTGGGCCAGCCAAGGGTTGTGGAAAATTAAGTTAATGATATCTCTCTAAACGGGACGGTGCATGCGCTACTCGGGTGCGTGTGTCTTCGAATGCCAGTAAATCATTCGAGAATAAGTTTTACTTGTGAGAACGACTTTCGGGCTGACTAAGTGGAGTATTTATGCACGGCTACGGTAGGTGGGGTGGGCTGCCAGCTCGATTAAGAGGCTCCAGCTATGCGTCGGGGCTTGCGGGCCATTTGGACCGAGGTCGGTACAAGTTGAGGGCTCAATTCGAAACGCATTCCTGAATGTTGTGGTGTCAAACTTGAACCGGGGTGGGGTCACGGAGGAGAAGATGGCATCCACGTGGCGGGCTGAATGATTGCTGCAATGGTCCGGTGGAGTTTGTGGTTGTGAATGTTAATTGAAGCCTTGAAGTTTAACACATTTGAATAAGTTTCTCTGCGGGAACACGGACGGTATAGTTGGAGACTTCCGTTAGTATTTGTTTGACCATTTAGCTCTGTGCTCTGGGTACTTAACCTTCGTGCTGATCCTGTGCAAATAGATGGCGTAATTAAATGCGTTGCTAAACATGTAGGTTCCGTATTTACGATGAAGAGCCCTCTTGACAGACCGAAATGGAAGTGGCTCTCTACTGGTGAGGCTTTGAGGGACGAGGATGAGGATGAGTGCTATAAAACATTACGTTCAATAATGATAATCATATGGGTGGCCCTAGAGCTTATGGAGGGCCAGAATATAGCTTCTACGGCAACCTCTCGTGTTATGCGCGCTATTGTCCTCTCACGAGTAAAAGGCACAGTTTCATCCCAATTCCGAATGGCCATGCTAGAGAAGGCTTTTCAGATAATAATACTCCTTGAGCATTGGCAGAATTGGACCACGAAAATTATTTTTGTCAATCCAACCTAGACGCGGTCGATGATGCGCAGGACTTGACGCACATACCCAACACGCCACGGGTCACCTTGGTGGAAAAACATGTGTAGTGAAACTTCTCCTTAAGGACACCCCTCAATAACGGACACATGTCTTCATATTCATAATAATAAAATGAGTGTCGCTACAGCCCGTAGTGGGCCAGAGCTTAGCTACTTCTCTTTCATGAGTTTAAGGGACCAACAGTGTTATTCCGACTGCGAGCAGCCAAGTTTGAGAGGATTTAGGTAGGAGTACCCTTTGAGCATCATCGGTGACTCGAATGAGGTGACTGTGAGGTACGACATTGATTTTTATATTGGGTTCAACCCACGGACATTCAAAGGACCGGTAAATGGACATCTCAGAGCACATTGAGCAGGTGTACCACGAATTACGGACACATGGTAAATAATTCGATCAAGTTATATAGGTAGCTTCTGGTGATTTATTTTTCGGGAGGACGGGGCGCTGCAATTGAAGGCATATATTTTTTGGTAGAATGTTGGAGTGCCCAGTTATATCGCAGGTGAAAGTTCTGAGATGCAGCCTACTGCCTCCACGATAGAAGTTAATGTGGATGTTATGTATCGTTGTGGTCGAAGGTTTTTAAGTGCATCGAAGGTAAAGAACCTTAGTCTTTACAAAGACGAACGGAGTATATTTGGACAATTGCACTAGCTTACTTAACATAACGCCCAAGCATTGTACAACTTTGAATGTGATACGCGACTTGTTTGCATTTCCAAACTAATTTTTAGTTAAAGTACAACAACGCTAAGATCACTGCTAAACACATTTACCCCTCTAGAACGGACGCCTCTATATAGCGTATACCTATGATGGTTCCCCAGGTATCCGCTGTGCAGAAGTTTCATTTTACATTGACTAAGAGAATAGGATGGATGATTATTGGTTAGATTTGCGTTTTCCAATCGTCTTCCTTTTATCCAGATGGGTTCGGAATGGCGGTGAAGGTGAAAGCGCATAGAGACGTTGGAATTTTCAATTTATTTACAACAATACACTATAATATTCAACAATGCTCCTAGTAACCAACATCATGCAGAGCACTTCAAATCGGGATTGTAGAATATGCCCTTGCTTGTTGACTTAGAAAAAGCCTTTGATATAGTGAAACTCGAAGAGTTATTTCACTGAATAGACTGTGTATAAACTTGCCATTATGGATTGTGAAAATACGACTTATACTATGGTTTTGACATTGAAAATAATCTTCAATAGTTTGTATTGAAGATCTATAGATATTCTTAATATTTACACAACGGATTTGAAAAGATTGCTACAGTACAAGTTTAATCAAATAATTCGGCGTCTAGCTAGATCTGTAGCTATAATTCCATGAGCATGAAGATACTGCTTGCCAGACCTAGAGGAGTTTTCACTTTTGTAACAACCAGCTAAGTGAGGGCTTGAAGCTTGTCTACGAAATCTACGCCTATGATTGTTCTGTGTAGCTTAACGTGATGGCAAGCTTAAGGCTTGCATTCTACTTAAAAGTAAACCAGAGTGCTAGCAAGAAAACAATTTCAAATAGGTCCCAAATAACAGTGCAAACGTGGAAAGTGTGGACAAAGTCCTGATAAAAGCCATTCGAAGGCACATTGCAGGGCAATGACTTTTTTAATTGCCTTTCAATTTTTAATTCAATTGTTATTTAATTTTTAGTTCATTTATTTATATTCTAGACAAAAATGTTTAAAACTAGCTTAACTAACTTAATGAAAAGAATGCTCTTACATCTAACCTGCTGACTCTGTACGGGTACTCTAAGCTATTCTCACCGTAATTATTGTGCCTTTCGGCTTATGCTATGTTTTTATTTTTGTCTTAATGAACGCACAGTTCTTGGCCAAGAAAACTGGCAAACAAAACTTGGCTATATTCGAATGAACTGATCTCTGGTCCTCTGTGAGAGGGTACTACTAAAACGTTGTCTCCTTATAATCATTTTTTATCCTGTCTGTCTGGTCTGATCCAAAACAAAGAGGCAGTACCATCAATCTTCCATTTTCATTTCCTTTTCAGAGAGCACTGAGGTGCTTCTATGTTTTCGTAGATTAGTATCTGCTGCCGATAACAAAAGTGTGAACAAGCAACAGCAGCAATTCTGGTGGTTAAATGAAGGGGACTCCCTCGCCGATCCGTTTAAGCCAGGGGCAGTTTTTGTACGGCTAGTCGACCAACATGATTATTATAAAAATAATAATAACGTTTCTTTGTTAGATAGTGGCTTCTGGCTGGTGGCTTGTGGCTAGTGACTGGTAACTGGCGACTGATGTCAAGTGTAGCTGGTTGCAAAAGTCTAGTGTGGGTGGTGTATTTATTTTCTAGAGTGGTCGGTGGTGGCTGTTTTATGGTTGGTCTCCGGTGGTAACTACTTCTGACTTAGGATAAAAGTGGGTCTTGTCAAACTACTCAAAAACATAATTAATTTGTTTCGTCACGTGTTTCTTTCCTTCTTAAGATCGCCGTACTTTGAGAATTCTTTAAAGGTGCATGGAAGGGGAAGTGCAATTAAGTGACATTAGTTACGAACTATTTCAGTTCATGTCATCACGTGATGCTAAACAATTGTGGACAAAGGTTCTATAGAAGGTGTTCTTTTTTCGCAAGGATAATTAGGTTATTTTTGTGCAGTGTATTTTCAGCAATATACACGTTCTGTATTTCAAAAGTGCTTTCAAGTCACATTCAAGGAGTTTGCAGCGTTGTTCTGAAATTTGGTCAACAATTGAACTATGAGCACTATGAGAGCCTTGGCGACTTTTAATTTTACTTGCATAGCGAGTATGAATTAACTAATTGATAAAACTCTTAGAGAAACATATACATTGAACACAACACTGTCGATATGATGTCTGTATAAGAAAAAAGAGGAGATAGCTCTTCTCAAGCAAAAGCTAAAGCAGCTTCAGTTGGAGGAAGATGTGTCGAGTCACTCATCAGGTACTTTCCAAAATTTCAAAGATTTTGAAGATTTGCTGTGCCCGTTTACAGGTGACGACAACTATCCAGTCACCAGTTTGAAGAGCAAGCGCAACTCTTTGGTTTAAGTGAACAAAGAAAGTTTATCTTTGGTAAGAGGTTGCTCAGTGGGACTGCAAATTTATATCTGAGATCGCAAAATGTCCAAAGTTGGACGGAATTAGAAAGTGCACTTGTGATCGAGTTCAAGAAAGTTGTAACAAAGGCGGACATTTACAAGGAGCTAAAAGAAAGGAAAAAGAAACCTGAAGAAACCTCTCAACAGTACGTCCTGGCTATGCAGGAAATTGCTTAACACAACCCTATTGAAGAAGAGGATCTCATGCAGCTTATTATTAAAGGAATTTGTGACAGTGAATCTAACAAAAGCATATTGTACAGCGCAAATAACATGGATGAATTAAAAACAGCGATAGTAAATTTACGCCAAGAAATACCAGGATCGTGTCAACTCAATCAAAATTTGTTCAAAGAAGTAGTACGGAAACAAACTTAACTGAAGCCAAATCTCGTCATCAATCAAAAAAGTGCACATGTAAATGAGAAAGTGTTCAAGTGTTTCAAATGTGGCACACCAGGCCATATCGCAAGAGACTGCAAAAATAGATCAGTTCATACCGTTCAATCAAACGACATTAGCACCATCATGAACATCGGCAACATCAAACGTAATAGCATCCACATCAGCAACAACAACACCAGCAGCAGTTCCAACAACATCGATACCGCAGAAGATAGCAGTTACGTAGAAAACATCACCAAAAATATCAACGTTCCAGTTAATGAGTTCGAACGAGAATTGTACTACAATCTTCAAAAAGGAAATTCTCAGAGTTCAATAACCCTCTTAACATTGTTGGACTCAGGCAGCCCGATCAGCTTTATTCAAGAAAAATTTGTACCACCAATTATGATGTCACCATTTAATGCAAGTAATCAGTCGTATTGCGGCGTTAATAATAGCCGTCTAGATATGGGAAGTATTGAAGCATGTATGTATTATGAAGATGTATTAATCACAATCAAATTCTTGAAGTTAAAAACTTCTCCATGAACTACCCAGCAATACTAGAAAGGGATTTCATCAGCAAAGCTGGTATGGTGCTGCAGAAGCCGGAAACATATTCAGAAGAGGAAAATAACTATGTTGCAGGTTTACAAAGCAATTTGAACATCCTAGACAATCCTCATATTCCAAGTCCAAAACCTGAAACATCGAGTAAGATCTTTGACTCGAATACCCTACAAAGGAATAAGCAGCTCACACAATATGAGACTATATATGACACCGATGGATAACTGGGAATGTGAGGAGAGTGAAGGAGAAGTTACGTAGACTATAAAAGGCATTGCAACAAATTAAATGAAGGGCGTATGCAGACACACATACCGGATTTGCCTTAATGTAATGAATTAAAACATAATTGAAATGATAATATGTATGCATGAATGAATTGTAAAGAATATTATTAGTTCAGAATTCGATGTATTTGTAATGAAATTTGTAAAAAGCTTTTATTAACAGTTAATCGGGACGATTACACGATCAGGATGGCCGAATTATAGGCACTTTCAAAGAAAAAAACGAAAATGTGCTACGCGCACTCGTATTATATCTTGACACCCCGTGTGGTCTTCCAGACATTCATTCCTGTGTTTGTGTGTCATTTTATTACGCTGGTCATTCGATTGTCCCGCTTACCTAGGTCTATTTAAGCCAGTGCGAAATAGATTACGGGAAAGAAATAAAGAGTGTACAGTCACGGGAAGAGTATGATTTTTTTTCTCCACGAAACCTCCAACATGTCCTTGTTAGCATACTATTGCACATTTTTCCAGGATTATAAACGCAGTTAGACGGCAGTCAAATCTATAAGCGAGACACGGGAAATATATTGCAGGTGTTTAGAAAATGGGATGACTTTGGTCTTGCCAGTGATTGAGAGTATTTATGCGAAAAATTCCGCTTGAGCTCTCTGAGTAGAAGCATGTAGTTTGAATAAGAATCTACGTAGTACAAGAAAGCCTATTCCTGCGTCTGAACTTTCTGATTCGACCCATCTGCGTACCATTTTTCACGTCATCCATATACAGAGGACTGTTGGTACACCCTTCTCTTTTAGGCATATTGACTTTTGTAAATGACTAGAATCATGAACTGGATTAGATCATTCACGAGCAATAGTTTGTCTTGCAGCTCAAGCTTAGCCAGCAATATTTAGCTAGTAGACTTAATCGAATCTTAGCGGGTTGATCGAAATGACGAGAATATTGTTGCCATTCACGCTTCCATCGCTAGGAAACCAAAACAGCGGATTCTACTGAGTTTTGAAGAATTGGGCACGAAGGTGATACTATGGCTGATCTTGAACAGCTGGATGACGCACTTATGTGAGTGCCTTCCCTTTTTCCCGTCTTCAAATATCCCAGTTACCTTTTGCCACAGGGATCAATTTATCAGTGGTAGTAGTCTGACTATGAGTATCAAAGTGACCCAACGTTGGTCTAAGTGTGCTGCCGATTTCCTTGGAAACCACCCTTGACTAACCATAACTTTAGCCTATCCTGGTCTGTACCATTATAAGATGAAGTTGACTCAAACCGTACCAATAACGGTCAAAGTGTGCTGAAAATTTTGCTGGCAGCTTCAAGACTTAAAGCCATCAGGTCAAATGACTTACTTACTTATCAGACCTATTGAGCATATTGCTAACATCCATAGTCTTCTCGAAACAGGAGGTTGGGATTCACAGTTCCTCTTAGCTGTAGCGTTGGTGTCCATGCTCTCGATGTTGCCGAGCCAGTGTAGTCGACGGATTTTTGACCACATTCCAGGCCACATTTACATGGTGGTACAGCTCATAGACTTCACGGTTGTGTTTTATGCCCTCCTCGCAGACTGGACCTTATATGCGATGAAGAATTTTTCTTTCGAAGGCATCAAAAATCAAGCCTGCAGTTTTGATTACGTTCAGCTTTCAGCTCCATATAGCCGGAGTTGCAAAATTAGTATGAGAGCATTTTGAATAGCCCACCTGGTAATAGATCCCAAATCATTGTTCATTTTAGCAACTGAGTCTTCAACAATACCAAATTCCAGTAAGACAACGCTTGTGGAAGACCATTAACGAACATTAGAGATAATAATGGTCCAAGCATGGATCCTTGGGTTACACCGTTGAAGATATCGCAAAAGGCAGAAAGTTAAATCATGAAGGAAACAGCTTGTGCACGGTTAGTTAGGTACGAGGAGTTTACAACAGAATTAAAATTGGGACTAAAATCTTTGCCAAAGAAGTGGTAGGTTAACACAATCGAATGTTTTAGAGAAGCCAAGTAAAGTTAGTATAATCGTTTTGTCGTCATGGATGGCCATTCGTATGTCGTTTGATACCTTTAAAAAGGCAATAACACAGCTAGGTGGTCTTCGAAAACCTGATTGCATAGGGATCAATAGATTGCTTCGGTCAATGTGGTCTTTAATGATTTTGCTAACGACCGACTCAAACGCTTTCGATAAACGACTTAAGACTAGCCCACTTAAAGTGTATCCATCGATTACACTGCGACTACTGAATCCCATTTTGAAAATAAACTCATCCATCATTCCAGAGGCACCATATTTTCATGTGTCCATTTGTGTCACCAGTTCCAAATCAATTTCCAGCAACAGTCTTTATTTTGCCAGCCTGCCATCACGTTCGGCCACAATGCATTCCTCTTTGGTTGTACGTCCAACCATCTCGATGTGCAAATCCATCTGAGTCTTTGCAATTCAATCCGTGTCCTCCTCCCTCCCCATCAGTCCCCTCCCAGCAATGACTACCACAAAGCCTGACCAAATAGCTGTCCAATAAATATGAAATCGACCAGAAGAAGATGGGATCCACAAAATCCTTCCATTAATCGTTCCCAATGCTTACGATACGAGTACCTAAGTTGCGCTTGTGAAAATTCCAAATGGGCGGTGTCACACATGTCGAGTCCGTAGATTTATAGGTGATTCCGTTAGACAAACAATCGGGACACATTGTGCGGGGGACCGACTGGACAGGAACAGAGAAAGGGCAACAGTGTGTGTGGTGTACGGATGTGTGTTTCTTTTTCTCTGGTTGGCCGGGTCCTGGTTCACGTTTGATTTCGATTTATGCTCCTTAATAGGTTCTCTGGGACCACACAAACACACACTCGCCCGCATACGCATGCAGTCCTTAAACGTGCCCATCTGGGCCAAGTGGCGTCAAGACCAAGGCAGCACCGAGGGGACAGTGCAATGTATTTTTAATGAGGCCAAGAGTCAAGGATGGAAATTGAGTATCGAACGAGTATTGATTCGGAGCAGCCAGTGAGTGCGGCTTACTGCCTGACACAGAGAAAGAGACGAAGAAACAAAGTCAAGGAACGAAGCAGAATATGATGATTTGGCACAAGATGGAGCCCATAAAATAATATTTGCCGACATGTCCTTTCACTGCGTCTCTGCAAACAAGTGCATGCCAAGGATACGGGTAGACAGGAACGAGGCAAAGAATCCAGGGCACATCGAGGGTCCGGAAACAGGAGTAAGCCAACTTGTCAATAAGCCACAAACAAATTGGCCGGATCATTCTCGCAAGTTTGTCAGCACGACAACGACATTGATTGGCCTCCGTCCACCAGACCACCATCGACACCCCATTGCCGGGCAGCATCTTAAAGCATTAAGCCATTGCCTGGGGGAATTCGTCACCACATTTACTGGATTTTAAATACAATTATGTCTGCCCCTGAAGTGATTAGCACCGGATTGCAAATGAAATGGAATGTCGGTGCGCGGGCGGTCTTGTGAGGAGCAGAGCGCTGATATTCTGTAATTGGTTGCCAGTTGCATCGGCACGAACTCGTTCTGGTGATGGCAGTCGTCTGCGGCCGGAGTGGACATTTACATTTGTCGGCTGGGTTGGTGTGGTCTGCGGTCGCTTTAAAGTGGCTGCAGTTTGCCTGTGGACGACGATGATGCTTATCTCCGTTCTCATTTCCTTAATCCATGGAAATTATACCGAACAGCTTTGCCCGGCCCTCCGTACAGTTTGTTGGTCTGGGATAACACCCGGCAAACTGTGGCAAGTGAACACAGGCGAAGGCAACGGATGATGATGTTTTGCTTCGAGGCTTGTTGTCTTCAATTTAAATTGTGGGTGTGGTTTTTTTTTTGCAAAGACTTGTGTAAGTCTGTGGTTGGGACTTTATTTGGAAAGTGTCTGCGGGAAGCATCTTGTTAGAATGCGCTCTTGATGCTTGTATCCGAACGGACGCACGGAATTCTGGAGTTCGCTTGGAGTTAATTCCTTCTCGGTATGAGCCCGTTGTCAAATTCAGTGGCCTCGCTAGTGCAAGTCAATTCGCTTTTTATTAATTTACTGACTTCGTTTCTTATGTCATGAAGCTTAGAAAAGAGAGTATCACTGTCGACATAACGAGTTGATGCGAGGTATGACTCTTGACATTCTAATCTTTTCTCCAGTGATAAAGGTATCAGTTATCGGATAAGAATTTGAATGCTTTCTGAAGTGAGTGGTGGTACATAGTCTTATTATTACAGTGGTTCAACTCAATCTAGATACTAGCCTAGTCTTGTTTATTTGTTTGCCCTCTATAGACAATTAAATGGCTTCACGAAGTGCGCTTTTCTGGTATCTGTCACATATGCACTGCCAACATTACCAGGTAATCGCAGACCAAATGTTTTTTTCTGTTTCCTCCTTATCACTGGAGCTGTTCAGAGTTACAGGACACATTGGAATGAGTTGGACCGCGCCAATAGCTCGCATGAGCGAAGAGGAGCTTGCTTGGAGAAGATTTTATGGAAGTAGATTTTATGGAAGTAGACAGCGGGAAGACCTTGCTTGAACTGGGAGGATGGCGTAGAACGTTCGTCCTACGTACCCTAGGGAGGCCAAACTGGCCCGCAATCCAGATCTGTGAAGAGACTTGTTGAAGGAGCTCAAGACCGATTCCCGGTTGTAGTGCCGATGATGATGATGATAAGCAGCATCACAAGCAGCTTAGTTCCAAGCATGCTGTGCATGGTATTGTTCTCTCACGAGTAGTATTCACGAGTTGCAATTTCAAATTGTTTTTTCGAAACAAGTATAAGCTGTGAGCAGAGTCGTGGCTTAGCATAAGAGACGACGCACCTATAACCACACCAAGCCGGTGACATCACTCTACTCACTCCATTAGAGCGTTAAATTTGCACTGTTTCTTGAGTGAGTTGTATTTTTAAAATCAACTCTTTAGCTTGGCTTTTTCACATTACGTAGCCACACTGTACTTCGTGCTCTTACTTACTTACTTAAGGTGGCGCTACAGTCCCGGGTGGACCTGGGCCTTAACCAACAAGCGTCTCCAGCCAGCTCGATCTTTAGCTAGCTGTCTCCAGTTTCGCACGCATAGTTGGTTGAGGTCCCTTTCCACTTGCGTGCGCCACCTGAGTCGCGGTCTTCCTCTACTGCGCCGTCCCTCGGGGGTGGATTCGAAGACTTTTCGGGCCGGAGCATTGGTTTCCATCCGCTCTACATGACCTAGCCATCTCAATCGTTGGATCTTCACTCTTCTGGCTAAATCGATGTCGCTGAACAGCCCGTATAGCTCGTATAACTTCGTGCTCCACACTTCAATATTTTTTCTTCAATTTCGACAAAATACATTTGATTGTTGTTAAACCCGCACGGGGGGGGGGGGGGGGGGGGGGGGGGGGGGGGGGGAATGCTGTGGCAACCACATCTGCTACCGGATTTCTTCTTTCCAAAGCCTTCAAGATACCTTGGAACCTGGACGTATATGGTATATATAGGAAATGTCGTCGAAAACTCGAAACCAAAAGCTCGCTGCGAACGGATATTCCCTCTAGGAGGGTGAAATCATCTGCAGAATACACAACACAAACTGTGGAGCCTGAAGGAGGCAAAGAAGATCATCATAGGCTGGAGCGTCTGAATCTGGTCGTCCTTCGCGATATCACAAACCTGGCAGTGGTTATGAACAGCAACTCGAACCACTTGAACAACTCAATCACACAGTCTTCGTTCTACTCTCACACTCAACAAGTTTCAAACTGCAGCAACAACCTGGACGATCCCTATTTGGGCGGAGGAGCCAGTTACTCGTCTCAAAACCTCTACGTTCAGCCACCGACGCATTCAAACGGCCCCGTGAGAAGAGTAACCTCACACCTCGCGTACGCTCTCGCAGTTGGACCGCCCTAAGACCCCTCCAAATGGCAACAGTTCTCGGACTCGACCAACTGATGAGCCTTCAAGGCCGCCGCCGTCACGTGGCAGTGGCACCGGAGAGGATTTCCACAGCTCACGCAGGCAACTGTACGAAGACGATCCACTGTAGCGATCACGTCAATCAGCAGAGCCGCGATTCATATCGTTTCGAAAGGAAGGAAGCGTTGCCATTCGACTAACCGGGGGCAACGAGACCGGCATATTCGTGACAGCCGTTCAACCCGGCAGACCCGCCTCACTGCAAGGCTTGACACCGGGCGACAAGATTCTCAAAGTCAACGACATGGACATGCACGGCGTCACAAGGGAAGAGGCGGTGCTCTTCCTGATGAGCCTGCAAGACCGAATCGATTTGATCGTTCAATACTGCAAAGAGGAATACGAGGAGGTGGTGGCTAATCAGCGCGGCGAGTTATTCCACATCAAGACCCACTTCCACTGAGACTCACTAGCGATGAGAAAAATATCCTCTCAATGTTATCAAAGCAGAGCACCAAGGATACAAAGTATGTACATATATGAGTGCGTACATAGATTTTAGGCAATTTGCCTGCAATGCGAAACGTGTTGGGGGATGCTTGAGACCTGTGTGTGCCTACTGCCTACGTTTGGCTAAGCCAATACATACCTTGTCGTAAAGAATCTCTTCGAATATGTATAAACGTCAACTCCAGCAGAGGGCGCATAATGTAAATAATAAGAGAGGCAACTTGAATCCCGGCCATCTATGTATTTATAAGACGTGCGTCAATTGACAACAGGATGAGGGTGTAATGTACGTCCGTATCCACGACGGCCTCCACTGGGATGGTCAATATCTTATGAAGGTTATCCTCCTGCGACGGGAAAGGAAACAAGCAACTCCGGGAAAATAAACGAAAACAAGTTGTATTGTCAATGAAATCAGAAATTTCACACAAGTGAATTTAATCCTTTAAGGAGTTTAGCCAACACTTTCTTTGGCTCGTCAGTGTGAGCATAAAGTGTAGTTGTCCAGGAAAGAGACACAACAAGGACGGTTTAATAAACAAGCAAACTTGGCACTACCCGTGACAATGGACCATTGTCACTGGAGACGGATGATGATGATGCGAGTGAAGGCTTATTTGGAAAAACTTGTCGTTGCACTGTATGCTGATTCCTTGTTTCTTCTGAGCTGAAGGCTGATTGCTATGGTTATCAGGAGCACAATGGAGAAGACGTTTTTGTGCGACGAAACAGGTGAGAGACGAACAAAAGAAACCCCGAGCAAAGAAGCGATCCACAGCCATGACCTCGGGTTCATCGCAACGAAACTCACTCAAAGGTTCCACGTCAGTTTTATCTCCGTGTTATTTTGATTAATGGTGCTTTCTTGTTGGCTTGTCAGTGAATCGGTTGACTGTTTTTTTTTCTGGTATTTTGATTTTAATTAAGTTGGAGTTGGAGCCTGACCAAGCACAAGAAGTGTGCGGAAAATGCTCTAATAACGAGCAGCAATTTGTGCTGTACTGAGTGAGGACATTTCCCGTATCCATGACGTTTCCTGGAATGAAGCATTGCACCGACGTCTAACAAAGTAGCTCCGGCCATGGAGGTGTGATCCTAATTGTTTTTATTTTTATGACACACTTCTCTGTAGTGTGTAGGATGTGGCTGTGGAATAGGATGAGAAACCCGCCAGACGAGTGCTGAAAACAGTTTTGAATGATGACTTGCATATTCCCCTCAATGGGAAGTGAGAGAGGAGACACAATCGTATTTTATAAGCACAGCGAACTGTGAATTGTGGGTTAGGACTGCACTAGCTTTTTGTACGATGTAGTTGTAGCCGATTCACAACAGAAAAAAATAAATTTCTTCTTTAACAGCAATGAACTACATTTTTAATAAAAAACAGCGCATTCAAGACATTTTCTAATATTCGTGCTTGAATTTAATTAAGACCAGCAACGATCCTTATGGGTGCATAGATCAAGTTGACATGCAGCCTCCTAGAGGAGCCCCTGGCACTCAAACATAAGTGTTGGTGCTGCTATAAGTTCTTGTTGTGACCTATTACCATTTAGTCGAATAGGTCTCGCAGCATACGGTTAAGAGAATCTCCGAAGTTACAGCTGCTTGCACTTTTTTGAAGCTCTGCTAAGTAGTATTCGGTTCTTCTGGAGATATACCTCTCAGAGTTACTACTTACTTATCAGGCAGATGAACCATAAAGGGTCTGAGCCTGAGCAATTGCTGCCTTCCATCGGTGACGGTGCTGGGCACGCTGCTTCCAGTCATCAAGACCAAGCTGTCTGTCTTCCTCTCCTTCTCGAAGCAGGAGGCTCGGATTGGAAGACCCTCTTTGCTGGAGCGTTGTTGTCCATTCGCTTGATGTGGCCGAGCCTAGTAGGTAGGCCAATGTACTGGTAGGGAGCATGCACGAGATCATTTGCCGAATTTGGGAAGACGAAAGCATGCCCAACGACTGGCGCAACTTATCGACTGGATCCAGCCTCCTGCAACAACTACAGAGGTATATCCCTGCTCAACGTCGTCGATCCTATCCAGCGTACTGTGTGAACGTCTAAAGCCTAATCGGCACGTACCAGTGCGGCTTCCGGCCCGGCAAATCGACTATAGACCAAATCTTCACACCAAGGCAGGTCCTTGAAAGGACCACCGAGTTTTAAATCGATACTCACCATCTTTTTATCGATTTCAAAGCCGCATACGACAGCACTTATCACAAGGAGCTATTCGAAGCGCTGGCCGAATTCGAGATCCTGGGAAAATTGATCCTAAACAAGCTGGTCTAAAGGTCAACGAGGACAAGACAAAATATATGCTCTCGAGCAAGAAACGATACGCCGCACACCACCTAGGCCAAAACGTCACAATCGACAGCCACAATTTCGAGGTAGTAAAGGAGTTTGTCTACCTCGGGGCAAATGTAAACTCCTCGAATGACATCGTAGTGGAGACGTAAAATAGCCCCTGGCAACCGATGTTACTTCGGTCTTTCAAAACAACTGGGCTGATTCGAAGGACCATACTCTACAAAACCCATACTCTGCCAGTCCTGCTTTATGGAGCCGAAAGCTGGACATAAAGTAAGACCGCAGAGCTGATTCTAGCCCAGAAGCAAAAAATTCGTCGACTACACTGGCTCGGCCACATCGAGCGAATGGACAACAACGCTCCAGCAAAAAGGGTCATCGAATCCGCACCTCCTGGTTCGAGAAGGAGAGGAAGACCGAACCTCCGGTACAGAGATCAAGTCATCGCGGTTACATCCGCACAGCTTGGTCTTGATGACTGGAAGCAGCGTGCCCAGGACCTTCACCGATGGAAGGCAGCAATTGCTCAGGCTAAGACCCTTCACGGTTCGTCTGCATGATAAGTAAGTAAGTAGGGGTCGACCCACCACCTATTTGTCGACTTTAATGTAGCAGATGACAGCGTGCATAGAGACGAGCTATACAACGCCATGTCTAGTTTTGACATTCCTGCCAAGTTCGTCATCTTGTACAAGATGACGATATAGAACCCTCGCTGCTCCATCAAGTTCGGTAACGAACTTATCGAGACATTCAATATCAAAAAAGCGTTTTTGGCAAGGCTGTGCGCTGTCATGTAATTTTTTCAACATTGTAGTGCGAGACTCACAAGCCAACTGAAGAGGCACGATATTCCAAAAATCCGTGCAATTGCTAGCATATGCGGACGTCATTGGTTGAACACAGCGAGCCATCAATGAAGCGTTTTCTAGTATCGAAACTGAGGTGGCAAAACTGGGCTTAGCGATGAAACGAAGTATAAGCTGTCAAGGGACACACAACATCGACGACTCGGTCAGAACGTCACCATGGGCAGCTACAACTTAACTCAACGGGCTGTGCAGCCAAATGATTCCAGCCAGGCGTCTACAGATTCAACGAATAAGATGGCTAGGCCATGTAGAGGGTATAAACACACAGCACCGGCTCGAAAAATCTTCGAATCTGAGTCATTGGGATAACGCAACAGATTACGCTCAAGAAACAGACGACGCCATCAGGTGGAGAAGGTCTTTAACCAACTTTGCGTGCGCAACTGTCCTCAATTTGTGGATATGAGCGGGTAGACGCAGGATCTTGGACTGATTTTTGCAAACTGGGACAGAAAGGAAGGACAAATTTTCGGCAGCAGTCATGGAAAACTCACGAGAGGTTCTATTCACTAGGAGATTTAATTAGCTCTGTCTGAGGGGAAGTACAGCTTTAAGCCACCTACCGACAACGACAAGAGACCCGTGGTATTGTGGCTAGTGTGTTCTTTAGGATACTAACCAAAAGACAATCTTGAAGTGACACTTCGGGAAGCCTTAAGTAGGACAATTTGATGAAGCCAACCCGACATTTGGACAGCCTGCTGATCTCGGGCCTTCTCCATCATCGCTCAAGCTTTAAGTTTGCTCTGCAATACCCCTACTTGTCGTTCTTGAATCCAGCCCGTGAATTTCTTGTGATAATGGTGCGTTCTAAGAACGCCAGCGCCTTTTCCTCAGGCACTGAACTGAAATGACGTGCAGATAGTGAATGCAACTGTCCTCACTTAAATATAATTTTACTAGCATTTGCATTAATTAAACCTTGACACCGCCCCAAGATGAATAGTCATTGGAAGGCTGGAACAAGGTGGCGCAAGCTTAGTCACCGGTTTACTCCGTCGCTGCATTCAAACCGATTGTTCGACGCCGAGAAACTACTGTCTCCTCGCTATTGGAATCCAGTACATCGAGCAGAAGTCAACCCCAATACCACATATTTCGGTTCAATAAATTAGGGACCATTGCAGTTTATTATTTCTTTTACTCCAGTAGATTGCCCAAGTCGGAGTTATAGATTCCGGCCCTGAGCAGCGCCGTATCAGTTCCCAAAAGCTGCCTTGTCTCCGAAATAACATGCTCTTCTCTTGTCCGTGTGCTCGACATGGCCGGACAAGTTCCGTCCACAAATATTCGCCTCCTGGACTACACCCAGATCTTGGAATTCTACAGCCGATAGAATATTGCTCCCCTTCTTGTGTGAGTATCGGTTACAAGCTTAGGAGAGCGGTGATGTTGATCTGAAATTGAAACTAAAACTGCCCAAGAGGGATAAGCACAAGCCCTGTTGATTCAAGGTGAACCTCTTTCAAGGGGACGAATGTGCGTTCCTGCCTCCGGGTCATAGTTAAATCCCTTTTAAAGGTCAAGGATTTTTGTTTACCCTTTTCAACGTCCTCATTAGCTTCAGACTGATCCCATCTAATCCTCGCCCATCCCAAGTCCACTTCGATTTAAAATGTTTCCTCCTGAAGGCCACATCTCATAATCCAGATTGAAACCCTGCTGTGCTTAGGTCCCGTCGAAATAATCACTCACTCGGATGTGCTCTTAACCGAATCACAGGTGCAGCCTTAATATTTGATTCGCCCATCGGCTTTTGTAAGCGCTGCATAATCATCCCAGTCAATAAGCCATGCACAAGGTCCGTACCGAATACGACGACAACGATGGTAATGCTCGGCAAACTACCACTCAATGGCGGTGCCGACTCCATCAGCGGGCATGGCAAGCTGATTCGCGTTAACTTGGGAACCTGAGATGCGAGGACGAATCAATGCGCACACGGACTACTTAACTTCAACGGCGGCTCACAGCACGCACTTCGAACGGAATCGGTTTATTTCAAAGGGATTGCACTCGCGGGACGAACAAATGCACACGGTAGTGCGCACCACAAGTAGGGTGGAGCGGAAAATCAAGGCAGTCAGGAGCGAGATTGAGAGTTCAAGGGACGATGCGAATTTGAAGTAAAGGATGAATGAGGTCGGGAGGCGCGGTTGATAAGTCAACCGACACAGACGCGCACTCTGAGGCCATTTAGACGGGTTAACCGACATCTGTGCGAACGTTGTCACTTAGGCAGACACAGCGGTTGGATGACGCTGAGGGACAGGCATGCCATCTGCAGATGGTGGAAACCTTAAAGGGTGGTTCCTTGCGGGCTAATGGTGGACTGAAATGTGGTGAACTAAGTACTGCCAGGAGTATGTGTGAAGATAATTCCGGCTTACGAATGTGCGAGGAGGAGGGCATTGACTTGGGTTCAACTGCTGGATATGAGCGGGTAGACGCTGGATCTTGGACTGATTTTTGCGAACTGGGACATAACGGCAGCTGTAATGGAAAACTCACGAGATATTCTATTCACAAAGAGATTTAATTCGCTCTGTTTTAGGGAAGGCTTTAAGCCACCTACCGACTACAACAAGAGGCCCGTGGTATTGCGGATAGTGTGTGCTTTAGGATACTAACCAGAAGACAATCTTGAAGTGGCACTTCGGGAAGCCTTAAGTAGGACAATTTGATGAAGCCAACCTGACATTTGGACAGCATGGAGATCTCGGGCCTTCTCCATCATCGCTCAAGCTTTAAGTTTGCTCTGCAATACCCCTACTTGTCGTTCTTGAATCCAGCCCGTGAATTTCTTGAGATAATGGTGCGTTCTAAGGACGCCAGCGCCTTTTCCTCAGGCACTGAACTGAAATGACATGCAGATAGTGGATGCAATTGTCCTCAATTAAATATAATTTTACAGCATTTGCATTAATTAAGCCTTGACACCGCCCAAGATGCATAATCATCGCCAGGCGCTGTAACAAGGTGGCGCAAGCTTAATCACCGGTTTACTCCGTCGCTGCATTCAAACCGACTCTTCGGAGCCGAGAAACTACTGTCTCCGCGCTGTTGCCTCTCAGCACATCGAGCAGAAGTCAACCACAATACCATATTTTTTGTTCAATAAATAAGGGAGCACTGCAGTTAAGTCTGCAATTATTTCGTTTACACTTTATTTGCCTTTAAATTCGAGTAAAATGGGCCTGTGATCAGTAAACGGCCTTAGTCGGATGTCAAGCCTTCGGCCCTGGGCAGTGCCGTGCCAGTTCCCAAAAATAAGCTGCCTTGTTCCAAAATAACATGCTCTTCTCTTGTCCGTGTGCTCGACATGGCCGGACAAGTTCCGTCCACAAATATTCGCCTCCTGGACTACACCCAGATCTTGGAAATCCTGGACGACTTTCTACAGCCGATAGAATATTGCTCCCCTTCTTGTGTGAGTATCGGTTACAAGCTTAGGAGAGCGGTGATGTTGATCTGAAATTGAAACTAAAACTGCCCAAGAGGGATAAGCACAAGCCCTGTTGATTCAAGGTGAACCTCTTTCAAGGGGACGAATGTGCGTTCCTGCCTCCGGGTCATAGTTAAATCCCTTTTAAAGGTCAAGGATTTTTGTTTACCCTTTTCAACGTCCTCATTAGCTTCAGACTGATCCCATCTAATCCTCGCCCATCCCAAGTCCACTTCGATTCAAAATGTTCCCTCCTGCAGTCCACATCTCATAATCCAGATTGAAACCCATATCCCCGCCTGCTGCGCTTAGGTCCCGTCGAAATAATCACTCACTCGGATGTGCTCTTAACCGAATCACAGGTGCAGCCTTAATATTTGATTCGGCCATCGGCTTTTGTAAGCGCTGCATAATCATCCCAGTCAATAAGCCATGCACAAGGTCCATTCCGAATACGACGAAAACGATGGTAATGCTCGGCAAACTACCACTCAATGGCGGTGCCGACTCCATCAGCGGGCATGGCAAGCTGATTCGCGTTAACTTGGGAACCTGAGATGCGAGGACGAATCAATGCGCACACGGACTACTTAACTTCAACGACGGCTCACAGCACGCACTTCGAACGGAATCGGTTTATTTCAAAGGGATTGCACTCGCGGGACGAACAAATGCACACGGTAGTGCGCACCACAAGTAGGGTGGAGCGGAAAATCAAGGCAGTCAGGAGCGAGATTGAGAGTTCAAGGGACGATGCGAATTTGAAGTAAAGGATGAATGAGGTCGGGAGGCGCGGTTGATAAGTCAACCGACACAGACGCGCACTCTGAGGCCATTTAGACGGATTAACCGACATCTGTGCGAACGTTGTCACTTAGGCAGACACAGCGGTTGGATGACGCTGAGGGACAGGCATGCCATCTGCAGATGGGTGGAAACCTTAAAGGGTGGTTCCTTGCGGGCTAATGGTGGACTGAAATGTGGTGAACTAAGTACTGCCAGGAGTATGTGTGAAGATAATTCCGGCTTACGAATGTGCGAGGAGGAGGGCATTGACTTGGGTTCAACTGCTGGATATGAGCGGGTAGACGCTGGATCTTGGACTGATTTTTGCGAATTGGGGCATAACGGAAGGAAAGATTTGCGGAAACAGTAATGGAAAACTCACGAGACATTCTATTCACAAAGAGATTTAATTCGCTCTGTTTGAGGGAAGGCTTTAAGCCACCTACCGACTACAACAAGAGGCCCATGGTATTATGGCTAGTGTGGTAGAGGAAGGTTCCTAGCCACAAGACAATCTGGAAGTGGCACTTCGGAAGGTTTTCTCGGTCATCTCAACTCTTAGTCGCTGAACTCAGCTTCACGTTCGATCTGCAACGCTCGTACTTGTCTTTATTGAATCCGGCTCGTATAGTTCTTGTGGTAATGGTGCGTTCTCAACAGTAGAAGGATTCGACAGAACGCTCATGCCTTTCCCTCCTACACTAGTTGAAGGAGTTGAAGAATCTGGCATAGCCCGCTGATTTGGACGAAGTAGCTGCTCTTTGGCCAGAAGTTGAAGAAGATTCCGACGCTGCAAGTGCTGTGCCTACACCGGAGTTAACGATCCTTCTCTATTTTTCTGTTCTGCGATGGTTTTTCTAGATAATTGACAATTTGATGGTATATGGTTCAATCTGTCGATGAAGAGCTTTATGACCTCACTGTCGGCGATGTTTGCCTGAATCGCAATTTCCTACTACTTCTTGGGCATCAGCTAAGCCCTGGTGTACCTCCTGCCTTACAGCCTTTTTACGTTGCGTTTTTATTTTCCATCGCCTTTACCGTGTCCTAGAGTTGTCTGCGAGCAAACAATTATAATAATAATAATATGGATGGCGATACAGCCCGAAGATGGGCTGGGCCTAGCTTTTCAGCAACCACTTGTGTTGTGCGTGCTTATATTCTCTCACGAGTGGAAGGGACCTACAGTTTTATGCCGACTCCGAACGGCCAAGTTTGAGAAGAGACATTGACTCGAAAGAGGTGACGCCGTCAAAATTGTTTTGTCGCACAGAACAGAGATCGAATCTAGGACGTTGAGGTTGGGGTCGATGCACATACCCACTTGCACGTTATTGCTGCAGTTGAGTAATCGCTCCATATCGCTAATCCATGAAGGTCAAGGCCTGGGCAGCGCTTTCCATTTGAAATAGGTCGCATCGGGTTGCCCAGTTACTTCTGCAAGTCGCCTGTCAGTTTTCGACGCATTCGTCACCAGAATTCTAAATATTCTTTGCCATCCTCATCAGCTACTCTGCCTGATTCTGTGTAGTGCATAGTCTTTTATAAAATCCGAATTTGTCTAATGCTCATCGTGAGTGTGACGTCGATGGCTTGAGGGCATCAATCATTGTTCGTTTCCATGGGATCCTGCAGATCCTTTTTTGGTCTAAAATTACACTTAGCCTAAAAAGTTTTCGTAATAAAGTGGTTTCTTCATGTAAGGTTGCCGCCCTTACTTTTATCTTAACTATATATAAAGCAGAAAGTTTGTGTGTCTGACCAACAAGGGCTCCGAAAGTACACGTCGCAGAGCTCTGAAATTTTCAACAAAAATCATTCTAAAATTTCGATGCTGAATGTGACAGTTTTTAAGTCCGTACGACATACGGTTCGGAAGTTTCGAGCGCTTTTCAAACGGGAATAAAATTCTCAAAATAAAGGTGGTTGCATAAATCCAGTATGAAACCATTTCAAGTTGCGTAGTCGTGGATATCAACAATGCCCCAGTGTGTTGTAACTTCTATATATACACACATATTGTTCATATGTTGAATTGGTGCAACCATTCATTTTTTTCTACGTCTCAGTCGAACATATACGAACGACTGCCTCAGTTACCAAACGAAAAGGAAATGCATGTACATATACACAGCTACACACAAATCATTCAATTTTGCTGAGTTACTTACACACGCATACAGCTCCTCCAAACTCTGAGGAGGTACCGACGCGCAAGGAATTGTGCATGTACTTAAGCATCACTTAAACAGCATGACCAAGCGACAGTGGTACGAACTAAAGAAATGCTAACTCCAGCGAATAAAGTAGTCTCACCTAGATTTGAAAAAGTCAACAAAGCCTGCAAATACTCCAAAATCTCCGCACTCTCGAGGCGCTGCCTTTCGACGGTAGAGTGGCGGACAGCAAGTACTATCAACTGTTGGGTCAAACGTGAACTCCACAAATGACTTCATAGCGTCACTACAGTTCTCCCAAATACATAATTTGCCTACAAAGAGAATGAATGAACCAGAAGACACTCAATCAACTCTATCAGTTGCACAGTGCAGTCGATGCAGTTCGGAGGGTAAACATCCAACCACTACACTGACTCGGCCACTTCGAGTGCATGGGAAAAATGTTTCAGTTAAGAGAAACAAAGCTTCGGTAAAAAAACACAAAGTTAAGGCGGGTCTTCACAATTGCAAGCACCTTGACCCACCATCATGCTCAAACCCCCATCTTCATCTTCCTCAGTACATGTCAGCCAATCGAAATGAAATAAACATGTTACCCACCAGCCACTTCATATTTCGTTTTCCAACGTAGACCGCACCAAGGGAGATTCTGATTCAGTTCTTTACCACACATTCTATGCGTCCTCTTCAGTCGAAATAACACAGAAAAAAAAACTCTTTAAAAGCATTTGCTTTATTCATTGAATTTTTGAATTATCATGTGAATGAATGATTCATCTCATGGCACCGAGTGTTGCGCCAGGGGGCTTATGCTGTCGCCTGCAGTGACACGACAACTACCGTGCTCCTCGTTCAATATTGAACTTATAAATAATTCGTCTCTTCCTGGTCCATATGGTACTTCATTGGAGATATGATGCTCTAGGGATGAATCCGATGAAAAGGGTTACTGCAAGACGTCGAAGTGGTTGATAGAGAGATTTTTGAGCAAATACTTCCTTGTATCGTGATTTTTACTTGGATGTGTGGATTCAACGGGGACTCTGAAAATCAATTCCTTAATACGTGACATGCGGTGGACATAGGGGTTTGATACAGTTTCCGCTTTGAACGGATGTACTTTCAAATAATTTGTGTTTGATTGAGTTCAATGATCCTGAGAGGAGCGCTATGATTCAAACTTTGTATAGTGCTGGGTGATTATGCCTTGACCAACAACTGACACCCAATACGGCTCTTTTAAGTCAATCAGAGGACGATCACGGTCATAGTGTCAAGTATATGAAATCTTAATAAATCAACGGCTCCGACTTGTGATTTTGTAGTGAATCTCGTTTAGGCGTACAAGGCCAAAACGAATACAGGAGATTCCATATGTAACAAAATCCGACACTATATTAATTCCGAGCGTTTGCTTTCTGCATGTGGAACCTTTGAAGCTAATGAGCCTATTCTGGTGTGATGTGAGCACAAGTCACGAATCAAAAAAGAATCAAAAATTGTGTTTGTGATGGAAAATTAAATTTTTTGGCTTCTGTTTATCATTCGTTCATAACAATTTTGAATTTGTTGAGATGCTCCCAATTTGTGCTAAAATACGAAAACCTCACAGTTTTGTACTCACCTTGTTATAGTGATGCAGTTGTGACACATGACAGATGTGTGCCAGAATAGGGCTATAAGTTACTTACTAGGAGTTAGGACGAGTTATAGGCAGCAATTCTAAGCAGGGAATTCTCGACAATACAGTACGTAAGATGAAATTAATTTCAATGAACGATAAGCTGTTTCTAAGGCATAAATGTTAAATTAGCATTTGCCAAAGTTTGTAATTAGTCTTAAGTAGTGGTTCAAAGAATAAAGAAGCTTCACAGGGGTGATTTTTTAAAAGCTATAGGAAAGTCTTTCAAAAAAAATCAAAATGAAATCATTATTTGAATCTATAGTACGGTCCATATAATTTAATGTTTGAAGATTATTTCATGCAAATGTTGACCTTGACTGCGCCTCAAATGGTCCATCCGCTTAGTCCAATTTTGGCATACTCTTTCCAACAATTCGGCCGGTATCTCACGAATAAATGCTTCAATGTTGTCTTCCAATGCGTCAATTGAAGCGGGCTTGTGTGCATAGACATGAGCTTTAACATAGCCCCACAAAAAATAGTCTAAAGGCGTTAAATCGCACGATTTATTCGGCCAATTGACCGGTTCCGAACGTGAAATATCACCGAACTTGCCTCTCAATAAGTCGATTGTTGCGCATGCTGTGTGGCATGTGGCACCGTCTTGTTGAAACCACATGTCATGCAAGTCAAGCTCTTGGGCAAAAAAGTTGGATATCATCTCACGGCAGCGCTCACCATTCACAGTTACTTTACGATTCGCATCATAGTGGATAAATAAATAAATAAATAAAGATATAGCAGCTAGGCTTGAAATTAAATCTTTGTTGGATGATAAATAAGAATTTATGTAACGTCGATAAACTCGCTCAATTCTTGTAGTAATCATGTCTACATTAGCTGCTTTATGAAGTTCTTTTGTAGAGAAACACCAAGGTATGTTAAGAGTCATTCTAAGCAATTTATTCTGGGCGGCTTGAAGTTTTGCGTAAATGGCAATTCGCGCACTTGCGAGAGAGATGAGATTAGTTTCAACATTGGAACCAACTGAATCCGAAGAATAAATGCAAGATATCGTCAGCAAATAAGGCAATATTACAGTTTCTCAAGTTGGGGAAATCAGAGGTGTAAATGCTGAATAAGACTGGTGCCAGAACTGATCCTTGAGGCATACCAGCTTTGATTGATTGACTGTCAGAGATTGTTTCATTGGGAAATTTAAAGTTGACTAGCTTGCGTACCAAGCCTTCGTGCCAGATAGTGGCGAAAGCTTTTTTAATATCAAGAATTACCATCCCAGTACTTTTGCACAGTTTGAAGTCATTTTTGATGTCCTTGTAATACGATGAACTTATTGCGAAGTGCTACGATATGGTTTGAAACCAAATCGTTGTTTTAGCAATATTGAATTACTATCAATGAAAGGGACGACTCTCTTCTTGATGATTTTATCTTAGCACGTACTAAGAGAACTTAGTAGGCTTATCGGTCTGTAGCTACAATTCAGGTCAGGAGCTTTGCCAGGTTTTAAAATGGGATCAATCACAGCAAATATTAGGGAAGTATCACAATCTAAGACAATTGTTAAAGATTTCAGCCAGAATTTCAAGGGAAAAGTCGGATAGTGTGTTCTCGTTTAACTTAAACTACAAATTGAACTCAGTTCAAGTTTTCAACGAAACTGTGAAACCGAACAAATCGCTGAACTGAACTATTAACTGAAAGTGGAGCACTGAGAAACTGGGCATACGGTTTACGAAAAGCATGTACAAATATGGGTTCAGGTATCAGGTTTATTTTTTCGCAGAAAGTCCTGAAAGTCCAACTCCGACTCCTCAAAGCTCACTAGTAGCTTTTCACTAGCTCGTTCAAATGAGCGGCGAACTGCAAAGTTTGCGAAGTTCGTAGTTCGTGATGACCTCATATTAACGGGACAGTGTTACCAAAGGTTAAGTTATTTATGAGTCCCAGAAGCTTAAAAAACGAGTAATATACAAAAGAAATTAATCCCATCAAACAGTTTTGATGACATAATGCCTCCTTATGTATTGGATTGCACCGCTTGGAAAAAAGTGCAATTTTACCTAAAGATACCTACCTACAATTTAATGTTGTCGCCCTCCACGAAAACAGTAGCGCAGGACAATTCATTGGTTTCGAGCCATACATGGAGATACGACTGCATTGTTTTCCTGGCTCGAAGTCTGACCAGAACCATTCCTGGGTCCAGTACTAGTATTCAGGCATTTCAAGTGAAAGCGTTTAGGACATAATAAAGTGTAGTTCACACATTGGAAAGTTATGAAAATGGAAATGTGAAATAAAATTGCGTTAGATATATTGTTCTTGAAAAAATGAGTCAAAACTAAAAACCATGAGTCCCCGAGTCAGACCAAAGAAAATTAGTCCTTTTGACTCTATAGAATCTTTTGGTAACACTGGACATAGTACACGTAAATTTAAATAAACTCCACATTACGTTCCAATGGGGAGAACCTAGGACAAATTTTATTGTAGTTCCTGCACAAACCCTGGTTGTCTCTAAGAAGATTGTCCTCCAACACATTTCCCCGTATTTCTACCCTATCAAAGATTTCAACCAAAAAGTTCCACAAGCGTGCACCGGGTTCACAAACCATAGGAATGCTTTTGTGAAGACTTTCCACTGGGCTTTGGAGTTTTCAGTACAAATTGATGCTCATGCGGCTGATTTGAATTATTTTCTCAATCAACGCACTCACCTTGTCCACCACCAGCGTGAAACTGATTTAATGACACAAAAATGTGTCACCCCCAATGGTTGCGAAATGTATTTTCAGTCAGAATTTTGCTTTTAAATTATTAAGATGAGCGTTTCGGCGGAGTACTGTGTAAACAAACAAAACCGAGGACTCTGTCCTTGACATCATCGATTTGTTTGTCCGCCTTGGGCTGAGGGATAAATGACGATGGCCTGGGGATGTTGATGTCTGTGCCCCGAAAAGTAAGCAGACATCAGTCAATCGTGTATTGATTTTCCTGTCGCTGGTTAATCTCTTTTCGCTTGGCGATATAGTTTCATTGATGAGTTTAACGAAAGGCTGCCTGCCCAACGGACAGAACGATGCGGCTAATGATGGCGCCAAGTGTGAATCATGTCATTGGCTGAATCTGCTCAGATGATTGGATTGTATCTTGGAATGGCAGTTAAATCATTTGACTAATGATTGAATGGGTGTGGGTTGGCTCGTGAGCATGGTGGTCAACGGGTTCTGTTAAGCGCTGCCAGGCCGAATGAGTTGGCAGAAGGGAGTTCCATCAGCAAATTAGACGAGTAATTAACTGTTTTGGAATAAAAATGGGATCCCCCTTCAGAGGAGGCGACTTGTGTCTGATTTCGTTCATTGAATCGGGGCAACAACAATCAGGAAGGGTGCATTTACATTTCGAAGAAAAGTGCTTCCGGCTGTATCATTCGTAGGCACTTCTCATGTGATGCAGGGGCGATCGGCAATAAAAAAGCCGACGATGGCGATGGCAACCCCTTCAAACATATGAGCAAAGTTTCAAAAATCACATCACTTAAACGGACTTAAGTGGTTTTCCATTAGGAGCCAATTTATTATCGACTGGGGTCGCAATTAATCTCGAAATTCACTCAGCCTGCCCCACACAGTACGAAGTAATTGCCTCAACAGATGCAAATGTTCAGCATATTAACCCATTGCAGCGATCAATCACGTCGAAGGAACAGAAAGGAAATGTGTCCCTTTACACAAAAAAACCGTAAAAAAAAACTTCAAAAATAGACGTGGCGTCACCGACAAAACGCACGGTTCGTCATCAAACCGAAAAAAAAAAACACACAGGAGACGTGACAAAGATTTTATATCTCATCAAGGCATTAATCACGAGAAACGTATTCCGAAAATGTCACGACGCCGAAAAAACCGAAACCGAAATACTCTTCAGAATTGAAAGAAAAAACCCCTAAAACCTAACCGATACACAGGAGCACTGAGCAGAGAACACAAAGCGCGCGCCCCATCCGTCGGGGGCGAAAGATAAATGGAGGGTCATTGACGGCCGGGGGGAGATTTACAGCAAAGGGTTGCCCACGGAAAGTTCATTCACTCTTAATGGCATTCGTGGGGGGTTTTATGATGCCCGGTACGCTATTTTATGGCGAATAAAACCTGCATTTGCAGGCCATTTTAGTCGATTCACGGCTTGAGAGGTGGTGTCCCGGAAGGACGTCATGGAAGACAATTAACTGCAGGCGTCCGTCTCCCCGGGAAGTATCTTCATCTAAGCTGATGTATCGTCCACTTGAACTCACTTAAGACGTCTGGTAATCGGCCATCCATCCCCTGCCACAATCAATGTCCGACAAATGGATTTGAGGCGATAAAAATCTCATTCACTCAGAGTGGCATAAATCGCCGGGATGCCCTTGAGGTGGGCACGCATGAGCGATCGTGGTATCTTTTATCTACCCACCTTGCTGTCCTGCGAAACGGATTCCTGTTCCAATTGCGAGGACGCTCAACCGGAGAGCAGAGTCAACCGAAGCGTGACAGATGTGCAGCGAAACGGTCCCCCCGACCAAAGCGAGTGTGCATCTCAAGTGTGTATCTGTGGTTCGATAAAAATATCCGAGTGCACACATGTGTTTTGCATTCCTGCACCTTGCTCCGGCTGGAGAGCGTGTGATGCACTTTGGTGGCGTTGTCGGTGTCGTTGTCGTTGTCGCCGTCAGATACAGTCTTCAAGTGCCACACGAATGACACGTAAGTGATGCCGGAACTGATTTATTGCGCCTGACCGAGTTACGCATATGCTCGGTGGCAGGGCACGTCTAATTGCTAGTGAAATTGTAGAGATTCCCGAGCAGCGACAGTGGGGTGCCTTTGTGTCGTAGCCCCCGGGATATTCTTGGAAGTGCCGGAGAGTAAGACGTCTGCGATGACAAAATATGACCACAATTAGGTGGCGGATGATGGGCACCGAGCAAGTGTGGTCCTGAGAGCGGCCTTGCCGAGAAGAATGCGCCGCCGTATTAATTGCATCGCATCAATAAAACATAATTTTTAAGGATTCTGTTTTCAATTTGGGTTTATAGCCTCGTTTCGTCTATGTCTTGTTGCGCCGCCACGGCCATGCCCATGCAGGGGGAATGCGGCGACGACGGCAGCACTGGGTTTAATGTTTTGATTTTTATAGTCGTCTTTATGTGGAATGTGTAGCAATGTGTTTTTAATAGCTGATGGGCTTTCAACCCCTCGCAAGTAAGGGTATAAAATCATGACGAGAATCTTAAGAGCTCTCCTCCGTAGCTTGCAACCTGAGAACCCGAATGAGTTCAAGAAAAAAAGAAGTGGGAGTGGGAGGCAGGGCAGATGATGTGTCCGTTGATGGACCCCAGGTCCTTAGGCTGGAACCGACGACGCAGAGTCAATCAATATTTTTCCTATTGAATTACATTTTTGATGCGGGCTGCACGTTGGTCCAGTCGCTTGCCTTTCTCCAGTCATTGAAATAAACTGAAAAAAAAATGTCCCTTGTTTGGGGTGACAAATGCGTGCTCGAACTCGGCGAAAATCTCTCGAATAATGGTGATGGATGTGATTGTGGGACGAAGACGTGCAGATTGTTTTGAATGAGATGTTATTTCTTTTATACAAGACTGCTTGCCTGGGAGGTCTATGCTCAATTATTTCATTGATGGTGATATGCCGTGAAATCGAATTAGATGTCCGTCATTTTCCGGACAGGAATGGAGTCTGATTTATTGGGTATGCAAATCGGATGGGATGCAATGGATGTACGCGGTGCATCGAGGAGGGAGGATGAAGGATGGTAATGCGCTTTCGAGGAAAAGGAAGTTAATTGTGTAGGTGGAGCTTGGGTGTCATGCCTCGCATTAGGTTACGTTGGGTAAGTGGCCTGTCAGCTAAATCGCCTGTACACTTACACCACTTGGACCCATAGTCAGACTACATTTATTGCCAACTCCAGTGGCCGTTTATATGACTCGAACTTCAATTGGTGACAGAAAAGATTTGAAAAGCGGGCTGGAATCGGGGAAAAAATTGAATATTTTTTTATTCGGAACCCCTCTATCCATGTGAAGCACACAGCGAACAACAGCATCTACCTAGGATTGGCGCATGGCTCTTCTCATCGATCACAACAATCTCCACCTGCCAGATATCGTGAGTATTTCTACCATAGACGTGTTTTTTTGACTGTTCAGTACTCAGCTCAGTAAGATTTTACACGGAAAACAACTTACTGAGTTAAAACTACTTAGCAAAATTTCACTGTCATCACTGACTTTGGTTTGATATCACTCGATTATTTGATGATGATGTTATTTGTGCAAATTTAGAAAATATCAAATCATTCATATTAGTTGTTTGGCTATCCATTATTTGTGTATATTCTATATTTGAGAAATAAATTTCATTTATTTTTGACATAAGAGTATTTTGACATCTTATGCAATGGATGGTAAGGACACGTATCAACTTTCGGAAGAAAAATTTAACTCAGCGTTTTATTGACAACTACAACTAAGCTGAGTACTGATTAGGCAAAAAAACACGCCTCATGAAGCAAAGAGTGTGGAACAGGACGAAGAACGAGAGAAAATCCCACATGCCGGGATTGCACCACAGATAGTCATATGTCCAGGATGTCCTCGGCTCTGCTGGATGAAGTTGTTGCTGCCCAAGATACGGGAGCTGAAATGGATTCCTAAGTATATCCCGACATATGACATCGGGGAGTTCGATTGAAAGGAACGGTGATCCTCATAAATAGACGAATGGATGATCTTGTTGTGTAGAAGGCATGTCCATAATGATCACAAAGTCACTCAGAAGTGCGTCTGGTACCATCAGGGTCTTCATCAGAAATCGCTCACAGATCTCTTTGTTGTGACATCGTGTTTGAAACGGATGGCGTGCGTGATTTGTGGGATCAGAGGGACTGAACAGTAAACTGATTGTCAGGTGGTGTTGTGCACGTTCTCTACCAAGACGGAAGATAAGAGTGGTTACACTGATACTGTGGGAGAAATTACAAGCCAGGGAAGTGTGGCATAATTTTGCACGCCATAGGATGCTTGGAGTGCCGCGCAAATATATGTGTGTTGCCGGAGTGCCGAGAAGATCAACACTAAGTTTTTGGTTCCAGCTCAAAATGAACAGTGCAGCCGAGGTACGATCGACTTAGGATTCCCTTCTGTGGCAGGTAGTCGAGAAGACCTGAAAGAATTTTGAATTTGAATATTTAGTGACGACATACGACCGAGTAGTATGTGGAAGTGTGGAATTGATGGTCCACTTTCGAGGAGAAGATGTTGCCGGGTTAAGTAGTAATGGCTGACTGATAAGGGCAGTCACATTTAGGCAAGGGTAGGCCCATTGTGATACTGTGTTGCCGGGTTAAATGCGTTAAATCGTGTGTGCATTGGAGTTCGTCAAGGGTGAATCTAGCCACCTCTTATTTCATTGTATATACGGAGTGGATGTAGAACGGCAGCTGAGGTGAGGAATGTTGTGCATTGGGAGAGTTAAGGCCGGCTAGGCATGGGAAATGTTCACTTTAAACGTATAAGCAGCGCTCCGCTTGAACAGAATTGGTCAGTTGGGCTGTCAGGCCAAATTGATTTTGATATAGATCCGTGGTCTAATGGTCGTGTATCATTAGGTTCCCTCTTGGAATACACTGCAGTGGTTCCGTAGTGATGGACATGCATATTTCTGGCGAACTGACATATCCATCTAAACATGTGTCTTCATCCGATTTGAACCCGTCTGTGTTCATTGAAGATAGTGTTTGAACTTCCCTTTGCTGTGAGTTTCATACCAGCCAGCGGTTGCACTCTCTTAGTTTTATGGTACGAGAATAAAAGACTAAATGGACAAATTAGAGGTAATGGTTGTTTCCATATCGCTTGCTTCAGGAGAGCCTTGGAACCGGAACTTGTGGGACAACGCAATAGAGGACGCCCACAAAACAGATGGCGCACCCATTTGGGGAAGGATCTCAACCAACTTGGCGTTCGAAATTGAAGGCAGCTGGCTAAGGATCATGCCAGCTGGAGAGGCTTGTTGGTTGAGGACCTGGTTCACCCAGGATTATAGCGCTAGTAGAATAAGAAGAAGAAGAAGCTCCCGTGGAGTCTCGATTGGAGCAGTTGCAGATCTTTTCGACGAAATGGCATCAAGTTGACTGCTGCCCATTCCCTTTTTCTACTCACTTACACTACGCCACAGTTGCCCAGTAAGCGAACGTAAGAACGCTGTAAAAAATAATAAACCTGGCAAAGGCTTCACCCGGATTTTCGCATGACTGACGTGTATTGACAATCTATGCACCACCGCCACTATACGGGATTGTAACAAGTCGTGTATACTACTGACACCAAATTCTAATTTGCATAATGTGCTACTTCTACTACCATCCCCTACATCTTCACATATATCATATTTTTTTCTGAAATAACGCGAAACCTTGGTATGCAAGCCATTAAAATACTTCCATTAACCGAATAGTTTGCAATAATTGACCGCAATCAACTGGTCTCCTGCGAACACGCTAACGAGCTTAATTTAATTAAATTATGTATTAAAATTTCGCGGACCTCACTTGAGACAAAGAGTACATAATGGATACCTAACGACAGAGCAGCAATGAGGGAAAAAATGTGATGAGGCAAAAAGTCACACCGTCTAAGAGAAGAGTTTTTAAGAATTTCATCATCATCTGTCGCTTAAGGGTATGCGGGAGCAAAAAATGCGGAAGAATTCTGCAGGCTACTCGATTCTTCTTCATCGACTTCCACTCATTAGGAGCTTTGCGGTAACAGGCAAGTCCTTGGACTTGTTCTAATCACCTATTCGTGTGTGACGTTACCAAGCCATTGAAGCATAGCCCATTCCATTTGATGCTGCTCATCATTGAGTTCCTTGCGCTCTGCCGATCCACCTATCACGGCGAGTAACTACCACAAGAGCTCGAAGGAATCGTCTAGGATGCTTATAGTCGCCATCTTATTCTTTCGGTCATAAATAACTTAAGGTGGTGCTACAGTCCGGCCTTAGCCTACATTCATCTCCAGCCAACTCCATTTTTAGCCAGCTGCCTGCAGTTTCAGGCGAAGTTGGTTGAGGTCCTTTTTCCCTTGCGTGCGCCACCTAAATCGCGGTCTTCTTCTACTGCGCTGTCCCTCAGGGGCGGATTCGAAGACTTTCCTGGTCAAAGCATTGATGTCCATCCGCTCTACTTGACCTAGCGATCTCAATCGTTGGATCTTCACTCTTCTGGCTGAGGTCGATGTCGATCGTACAGTTCAACTCACCATGTCTGCAGATGGGACCGGAAATCACACGAAAAGTTGCCGCTCAAAGTAACCAAGAGCAGCTTCACCCGCTTTTGAGATAGTCCATCCCTCCTCCCTATAAACTGAAACTGGGACGATTAAGGTTTTATTTCTTAAAGAACAGCAATTGGCAAGAGTTATTCTTCTTAGACTTTTGGATCTTTGAGATTCCTCAAAGTTGTGTATATCTGACTGCTGTGACGTTCTGACCGAGACGTCGGTGTTGCGAGACCTTTCGTGCTGACAACATATATTTGGTCTTGATGTCACGTCTCTCTCCGTCGCAATACCCACAAAGCGCACGCTCCATTTTTCCGATAGTGTCAATATCGTCGGCACATCCGAATAGGTGGGCGGACTTCTGAAAGATTGTTCCTCTGGTGTTGGCGTTCGAGTTTTGAATAATTCATTTAAGAATGATGTTGAAGAAGCACGACGCCGTGTCGCCTTGTCTAAATCCTTTATTGACATCAAAGGTCTTGGTTAAGTCGTTACCGACCTTCGTGGAGCAGCGTGCCATCTTCATCATCCTACACAAACGGACGAGTTTGATAGTGACGCCAAAACTGGACATTGCTCTGTATATCTCGATTGTATGAATTCTGCCTTGAGACAGACAGCCTACAGGTTTTTTTTTCAGGGGGCAGACTTTTTTTGGCTTTCTTTTGCTTCAAGGCTTCTGCTGTGGTAAAAAATGAATACGAAAATTTTGCTCTGAGAATCTGAGAGCGCCACTGTGCCCCGCTCTGCTGACGCCTTTGTTGATATGTATCGATATGCTGTGCCTGGGTTTTCTCCAAAATCTGCCGTAGTGTGAATATTTGGTCGATTGTTGATTTTTCAGGCTTAAGCTACTTTGCTAGTGACCGAGCAGGTTGTTGACGAACGGCAACAGCACGGCAGATAAGATCTTAAACAAGATGTTGCGAAGACGGATATGTCTATAGTTAGCGCAGCTTAGAGGGGTTTCTTTTCGGTTATTTATCAAAATTATTATACGATGTGGTGCACCTTTTTTGGCATCTTGTTTTCTAATATAATGGTTTAAGATTTTTCATTTTGCCTTAACCATACCTTAAAAACATATGTAAGTTGTCCGCCGTGGTCAACTAAAGCGTCATTTAGAAGAGCCAGCGACAGCGGGGTCTTGTTCTGTGTTCCGTCCCCAGTAAAACTGCCACTCTTTAGCAGACTCTCTCCTATCTCGAGCAGAAATCATTTTACTGAACTGGAGGAGATCCTCGTGACTGCAAGCGATATCCTGTTCGTATTGGAGTTGCCTGTCCACTGTTCGACGTACGACGGGGAAGATTACAGGACATCCGTATGGATCCTGTATTAGGCCAATTGTGTCGAGATAGAGGAACGCCCCGGGAGGAATAAAGCCTGTAAGGCGCACTCTCTCATGGTACATTACGCTGGAGTAGTAAGCCCCAAAGATCAGACTGTTGGTTGAAGCCATAGAGCTCGTGCAATATGCCTTCTGATCAGCTTTATAATAAAATTATATATCATGTTCAATTTTGCCTCGTTGTACAGGATCTCGTTTTGATATAACTGCTTGTACTCAGACTAGGATGTACCATACAACAGGAGACAAGTCCAAAGACAATGTCTCCCAAACAACCTCATCTTTTCCATCTTTGAAGGAGTCATTTTGAACCACAGTGGACAACCGTAAGCCATAACTGGCCGGATTTGGGCCATGTAGCAGACTACCTTCACCCTGCAATCAAGTTGTCTGCTGTAAAACAACATCCTTACCTTTTTAACTTTGGCCAGAGCAATATCTACATGTTTGTCAAAATGCAGAAATTGATCGAACCAAATGCCAAGATACCTAATCACACTTTCACATCAAAAGGGCGTCCCTCTGGGTCAACGTTGTCGAACTTACGCCAGTTTGTGCGCGTATCTCATGATGCCATGTACAGCGGGGTCCTGAAAAGGACAGTTTCAGACTTCAGGAAGTTGATAATCAATTTTCAGCCGTCGCAAGATCGTTGAATTTTTCGAAGTCATGTTGCAACAAGATATTTATTTCTTCGACCTGCTGACCTGATCTGTACACTACTAAATCGTCGGCGCCCGCTATTACGTGCGGAATACTGAGAACAGGATCGGCGAACCCACCGCTTCCTGTTGCAGACCGTTTTCCAATGACCGTGAGAGAAATTACATCGCCACTTTTCACGACGAACTTTCCACCTGTTATCATGTCATAGACCATGTATCGCAATGGTTTACTTATGCCGAGCCTTACGAGCTTGAGGAAGATATCCTCCAAACGATGACGAATGCTTTGTCGAAGTCATTCTGGCATGCACCTGTGCATTGTTTTTTGTCTTTATTCCATTGAATGTCGGGCACCAGTTTAGACGCGGCATGTAAGGTTTCAAGGCATGTTCCGGCATGCTTTTCTCCGATGGTAAGTTACGGATGAGCTGGTTCATGCGCATAAACCAGATCATTTCCAGTTGTCTCAAAGATTTCAGGGGGCTCCTCGTTTGTCAGCTTTAGTCTTCTGACTTGACGTAATCTTGGTCGGGAAGATGAAACCCTTGCCTACTATGGCCAAGATTGAGTGGAAATTTCAGCATGACAGCGGTGTTTGGGTCTTAATGACTGTGTACGTGTACGTAAGACGCGCAGACAATAGACATTTGAATTATAAATTCAGAAAAATCATGAGACATGTGTCCTCTCGCAGTATTCCCCCGCTTTGACGTAAAATATCAAGAAAATAATCACCGAAGCAGAGACATTACATGTTCTCGTTCAAGAACCTTACACAACATGTCGCCTCACAGGAAACGCCTTGCAAGAGGTCACTCTAATTTAAAAGTATGCCTGATGCCCAGTTCAGTCCCTCGACTTTTATGTCTTTTCCAAAGAAAAAAATACCACAGTCATAGCCGCAATTATATTAAAACAATTTTATGGGCAATCTTAAGTACGGATCTTTAGGAACATACCTCCCATCCCACAGCACCCTTCGGCTGCAGGAGGGAACAGCAGCCGAGTGATACCACACCACGCTGTCATCTTTCTTCCCCAGAAACATATGTAGTTTTTCGGAATTGTGATTAAGATATAGTCAGAATGGTGAACTAAAGTAAGGATCGTTTTTTTTTTTCACTCCACTTGAGATATGCGTGTGTGACAATAAATCTGTCACTCATGCGGCAGAGCTCACAATGAATTTTACATACACCGAAAAACCGAAAAAAAAACGTAATGCTGTGGAGAAAGATATAATCCCTGAGAGATGAATGTTGATTTATGTCGTGACATTGGACGCTCTGGAGATGTTGTTCACCGAAAACTAATTGCACCACAGTCGGGACGAATTTCATTCGGAAAGGTTTATGGAATTTCCACTGAAAATTGCATTTGATGCGGCCTGCTGCGGAAATGAAATTAAACAATATATGGGCGTTACATCTTCCAGATGGGCAGAGCAAGCTTGAATGCTCTTGAACAACTGCAACAAGTGATGAGAAGCCAATGCTTTTCATGTGGAATCTTGACCTTGTGTACAGCAAACACACGAAAAAAGAGCCCAGTGATTTATTTTTCTCGACTAATTAGTTTAGTTGACTATTTATTTCACAAAAAGAGATTTCAACGATACAAAAAATTCTTAGTCTGTATGGTTTGCCTTAGGGCCGTCTGCAAGGTTAACATTTAAGGTGTGTATATCTAAAAGTTCAGCTCCATAACACATTTTCTATAGCGCAGTGCGTTTATTGCATAGTTGTACAATAGCTTCCAGCCTCGGTCATCGTTTAAGATGTTTATCGCTTCTTCTAGCGGGAGTACCTGTGCTCCAAAGAAGTAATACGGGAATTCTTTAAGAATGGGAAAATATATACGTCCTCTCGTTCCTGAAGGTTGCAAAAGAAATGTCCTGTATTGCGAAAAATAGGAGTGCTACTCCAGTTTCCAGGTGAAGCATGTAGTTGGGTGAGCCACTTGGTTATTTAAAAACTCGCTTGATGAAATAACTTAGGAATTTTTCAACTGCTTCAAATTAACGTTGTCCCCAAACTTGCGCCGCATAAAAGAGGATGGACACTACAGCGGCACGAAATATTGAGAGAGAGAAGTGGCTGATGTCTTTATTTCTGATCAACTACCCCAAACGGAACAAATAGCTCCTAGCTTATTCATATTAACCAAGACACCAAGATATATGTATTCCCGCACAATTTGTATAAGCTCACCCTAATATCTTCCACTTTTAATTGCGGGTGTATCTACCACCACCATACGGGAATATCATCATCTTAGACTTTGATTGTTTGGCTGTCAGCTTTGAAGCCTTGGAGTATTCGTCGAGTCTGTCTATCATTATTTGCATTGTGTCCACCGACTCTGCGAGGAAGACAACATCATCAGCAAACACGGGAGCTGGTGTTTGGTTTGATTTAACTCGATTCCACCTCTAACGAGGTCTGTTATATCATTTATATATATGATGACTAAAAGTGTACTCAACACGGATCCCTGCTTCACCCCCATTGTTGTTCTAAACTCCTCTGATAGATTGTTTCCATCCCAAACACAGGCTGAGTTATTTCTGAACAAAGCTCTCAATACTTTAAAAACTTTTGTTGAGATTCCGTAACCGAATAGCTTATAAAAAAGGGCTTTACGAGGTATAGAGTCAAGAGCAGCGCAAAAGTCGACGAAAAAGGCATATGATTAATATTTTATGTTTTCTCTTGTATAATTCAGCTATGTCCACAAGTGTGAATATTTGATCCACAGTTGAACAGTTATGCCGGAAACCAGTCTGGAAGTCGCGTATGATATTCTTGTTTTCAACGCACTGAGTAATTCTATTAACGCCTGCAAACAACATGGTTGATGTATTTAAAAATGCAAATAGTTGGAGATTGATTGTTGTAGTCTCCTTTTTTGTGCAAGGGAAAGATCATCGAGTTGTGGAAACATTGTGGAACATCAGCAATTTCAAATATTCGGTTAAACTCCTGAGTAAATACTGAAAGGAATTCAGGCGTGCAATTTGTATGAAATGTATGTGTGTCAACCGATTGTGTTCTCGAGTGGTCTAGATATCGATGTAAGCCCTTCTCTGGCCAGGTCTATCCGCCATCGTATTGCCCGTGATCACGTGGTAGCCCAGAAGGAATCTTAAATTCAGAGAAGTCTTCTATTATCGAACCATCCTGCAAGTAGTTCACCTAATAGGTGCGTATTCTGACATCCGCGAAGGTGCCAGCGCCGGATTCTTTAAGTTTGACAGCAGTTCTTCACTGTTTTAGATTCTGTCCAGAGCCCGTCCTGAGTGTAAGAACGTCGACTTTCTCTGTATGTCACAGTTGGAATACTTTCCTTTTCTTTTTCGTTTTCCTTCCAAAATTCACGACCTTGCCCATCGAACGTAGAATAGGAACGGCAGCGTATGCACATTAAATTCCGATCTGGACAGCATACTTAACTGCGGTAAGAACAACAGAGTTGAATTCAATGCTTCCAAAACTCAATGCTGTCTGGTGTCTGAATGTCATTGTCCATGAATGGCGCTTGTATCGACGAAACCGAAAACCTTTCCATCCTCAGTATGTACATCAACACAACACTTAGTTGGAACGATCACATATTCGAGGTCGCCAAAAGTTCTGCGAAATGTTCAGGTTTCCTTAAGCAATGCAAGAAATACTTCACCCCTTCTGATTTGGCTTACAAGGTGTATATTCGCCATAAGTTTGAGTATAACGCTCATATGGTCTGGTGTGGTGCCCCCAAGACCACCCTGCACCTACTAGATAGAATCCAAAAGCGAGCCATAAAACTTATAGGAGACAACGATATCGCGGGTTCATTAGACTCGCTTGACCATCGACGTACCGTGTCTTTTTTTCGTGTTTTATCGTTATTTTAACAAACGATGCTCAAGTGAGCTAGCCAACTGCATTCCTCCTCTCCTTGAATTCACCCGCAATACACGTGACCCTAAAGCCTGCTTTCGGACGCACAGTGAAATTTGAAGACTCGTTTTTTAGCCGCACCACACGAATGTGGAATGCTCTTTCCAGCTCAATATTTCCCTTAGACTACAATCCGCAGACCAATGTGTACAGGTACTGCCTCTCACCCTTTCCCTCCATACCTTCGGCCCGTGCTGTGACTTGACCCCGGACAATTAAGGGTATTTATAACCCCCTTGAGCACGCGCAAATTATAAAAAAGACTAGGTTCAAAGGAAATGCAATGGACAAAAAGCTTCAGTGCGAGTTTGAACAATAACCACTTCCTTGGGAGCGGTAGAAAACCTTGAAAGTGTACCCCATCATGTGGTTTCCAAGGGAATTTCCAAAGGGGCAAGAAATTCAGCAGGGCATCACGAGCAGAAGCAGGCGTACTTGACTTCTATGCAGCGGACGTATACCGTGCCTTGAAGCTGTGCTAGTAGTGACTCTTTGTATTAATGATGTATTTTATTCCAATGCGATGCCACAAAGAAACCAGTCCATTGATCAGGCTGAAAACCCATCTTTAAAGTGTTCTGACTTTAGGAGGTACCCGTGTATAGACTACGGTGCTGTTGGGTTAATTATTAATGCTCAGGACTTGTGGCCGAAATACACTCCCACTATATTCATAGTGGTGGCCCGTGGCGTTGAGGGTATGTGCGTCGACCTCAAACTCGACGTCCTAGGTTCGATTCCAGCTCTGAGCGACGAAAATTATTTTCACGGCCCCACCTCTTTCGACTCACTGACAGTGTTCAAAGAGTATTTCATGTTTAGAAAAAGCTTCTCAAACTTGGCCGTTCGGAGTCGGCAGAAAACTGTAGGTCCCTTCCACTCGTGAGAGAACAATAGCACGCACAACAAAAGCGGTTGCTGAGAAGCTAGGCCCTGGCCCCCTACGGGCTGTAGCTCCACCAATATTATATTATTATATTCATAGGTTGGGCTAGGTTATTGGGCTGCCGGCGAAAACTGTCAGCAATCTTCGACCATTTTTGGTCCCAACGGCAAATGGTGACTAAACCAGACAAAAACATATTAATCCTTGCTTTCACTGGAATTCGAACTGGGGACCCTTATAACCCAGGCCAGGTACTCAACCAACTGCGCCATCGAACCGTTTTATGATGTTTCTGACGTTTTCTGAAAAGTTGCCTTATTCCGAGTCTGTAGGCACTTTCTGTGGATTGGACAACCTGACCTCCCCCATCACATATATGGTATCTGCTACTTATGCGGAGTATAACCTACACACATAGAAAATATGAAAGACGTTTGCTTTACCCCTCCCTTGCTCCCATCGCATATCTTGCCCGTGTCTTACCGACAGAATCGCATTGTCTAAAGCCACCTCTGAGTATGGTAAAAATAACAAGCACTCTCAATGATTAAAGCTTTTTATAAAATTCTTCAAAAAAATAAATAAATTATTTTACTATATGACGCAACCCACAACATCACAAACGGAAGTTGATGATTGAGTGGAATTCCTAAAGGAAAACATAAAAAAAAACAATCGTGCAAAAAATGTATTTCTTCATTTGTCACTCTCCGTTTGCCTTCGCCACGCCACACCGCTTACCATTAACAACAATTCATCCTGACAAATTATACTTTATTTCATGAATTAATTTTGATATCTCTCTCTCCACTCGAAGAATACCCACCCAGCACCCTCGACCAACAGTGGGCTGTGTGTGTATACCGAGTAAATACTGCTGCCAAAGTGATTCCTCCCCCCCAACACGAGCACAGACGATGACAGCATATCCGAATCTGTGAAACGCATATTCGCATCATCTGTCAACGAATATCAAAGACTTATCATAAACAAACAAAATCATTCGCATACCAAAGACAATTTCTCA
This sequence comes from Eristalis arbustorum, assembly GCA_916610145.1. Taxonomy (NCBI): domain Eukaryota; kingdom Metazoa; phylum Arthropoda; class Insecta; order Diptera; family Syrphidae; genus Eristalis; species Eristalis arbustorum. The sequence goes on along the minus strand of OU744316.1, from coordinate 102,558,105 downwards.
TTCCCCAATTCAATTAATGATGTCTTTAAAAATTTGAATATTCCCTTGATGTCCCCGAAGCCATCGCCATCGCCATCCATCCATCCATCCATCCATCCGTTCCGATCCACATCCACGTCGCAGACCAATGAGATGAGATCCACGACAGTTCAGTTCTTCTTTGAATTTTATTTGATTTCAAATCGAGTTTGTAATTGTTATTTACTACACGCCATGCGATGTTTTTTTCTTCTGTCCCTCTATTTATACTCACCCTCGCAATAAAGTAATCAAAGAGAACTTCACCTTCGAATTGGATATCCACTAAGCCAGCAGCCGCCAACCCATCCCATTCACGGGCGAGAGAGACGTTTCATTTTCTATTTTTAATTCGGTCACCCATTATCAATTGTTCACAACAATATTGTCAACTTACCCGTCGTCGTCCCCACGCATCCATCACGGGGGAAAAAAAATAGAATCCTGTAAATACACTTTGTTTTGATTACAAAATTGAATTGTGGGTCGCTCTCTTCGGAGGGGACCGATGGAGTCTCTTAAATTCCTACACCGGCGCATACGCCCAGGCAACATTGTGTCTCAACATGTTGCGGCGCGACTGCGGAAAAAACATAGAATTCCTGTGGGTTGCTTGAAAAATGCATCCGACGAGCGCCCTTCTGCATCGCATCAGTCCCAGTTCCATGTTCATCCCCACAGAACAGGGGAAGGCCGACAGCAAAACATAGCATCCACATCCGCAACGATTTGTTCCCGAGGACAAGAAAAAAAAAACCGAAAAACACCAACCAACCTTTCGTCGGTGTTTTGGTCGGTCGGTGTAGTATCTTCAGTTCGCAGATACACTAGGCCGTGTTCGTTGCTCAATCGTTTGTCGGCGTCCCGTCGGTTTTGTTGTGTGTTGTTGTGCCAGACGTTGCTCGAGTTCGGTTGGAAATTGAAATTTGAACGTGTGGTGTTTGTGAATGTGCGCCGTTCGGTGTTTTCGCGTTTTTTTGTTTGTTTTTTTGAATTACAGTGTGCACCTTGCACAATCAGTGCGTTCAGTCGAGGGGTGGGTGCACTTGACACACCCACTGTGTGCTAAATTCTTGTGCGGCTGTGCTTGTGTTTTTTCTCTTGCGATCGGTGCGAGCGTGGTGATCGATGTTAAGTGATCTTGAATAGAATACAATCTCAGTTGAATTGCGTCGATGTGGCCGTGGCCTTCAATCAAGTGTTTATTCGTGATTCGTGTTTGCTTCTGATGAAAAAAGGATCTCCCGACATTGATCCCAATTACCGTAATAACCAAGTCGAGTGAAATTAATTAAGAAACCAAAACAAACATCACAGCGAGAGGAGGAATTTCGTACACACAAGAAAAAAAATTCCAAAAAGGATTAAATGTTCGGTTGAATCTATTTGCTCCCCAAGCGCCAAGGATCCCCTTACTGTCGACACACGAGTGTGTACGCGAGTGTCTTTTTCTCGGTCTCTCTGTATGCGCGCGTGTGTGTGTCTGTGTTTGTTTGTGTGTAAGTGCGCGCTTGGCAAATTAAAGAAAATTAAGGATTCAAATAAATAACAAAGAAGAAACCGAAACCGAAAACCCGCCAAACAGCAACAACAACCAAAGGATACCAGGGGATACCAAACGATGCTGCTTCGGTTCTTCGGCACTCATTCACTGTGTTCGATATAGAGCTGCTATACATCTCTCACAAGGAAGGATATAGATATTTTACTTCATCGTCGCGCATGAAATATGTTCTTCAGATGCTTGGTATGGTATACGACGACGATGACGACGACGAGGAGGTGGATGAGATAAGATACACCCCGCCACTGTTAGCCAAAAAACCAAAAAAAAAAGGATAGCTTTCTTTCTCTCTCGCCAATGTTGTTTGAACGGATTACTAGATTAATTTATTTATTTTTGTTCTCTCCTTTTCACTTATCTTCATTTCGCCGTCTTTTGTGCACTCTTCAACTGGGTGCTTCTCGTTTGTTTTTTTGTCTTCCCCTTGGCTAACTGAAAGGATAAAAATGAAAACCCACACCCGGATGACTGCCTGACTGTGTGCGGAGTGCTGGAGTATGCTGCTGAATTATTTATGACAGTTAACTATAACAGTTTTTAAGAGGGGCGGGGTGCAGGTCCCAAGTCCCATTGGCGTTCCTGCTGGAGCCTCAGTTTCTGCAGTATTCTGCCTCAGATGCCCATGCCCATGTCCTACTCTCAAGGGCGTTGTGTTCCTCTTATTTATGTGGGAATTGAAATTTTTGTTCCTTGTTGTTAGTGAGAATACTCATTTTTAATAATTCAAAGGTGCGTGCGCATTCGCCGGCAAACACAAAAAAACAACGATACACTTGTGGTATGTGCAGATGGAACGTGAATTATTTTTAAACGCCCTTGTTCTTGTGTCGCATCAACAGTTTAGATGATCTCTCCCTCCCTCTCTCTACGTGCAAATGTGTTTTGGCCGCGCAAAGGTGTATTTTTAGACGATCATCTCTCGGTCGGCACAGTGAGTGACGACGGAACCTACATCGAATCAAAAGAAATTTCCCATCTTTACTGATTCCACATCGCTCTGCTCAGCAACTTGTCTTCGTTCGTGTATCGAAAATAATTAGAGAAGAAATTTTATGAATAACCATCCTTTGCTGTGGATGTCAAAAGTGGCACACAAACGAACAACGAATGAGGGATGTCCCGAAGCGAGCTGGAGATGTGAATTTATTGCTGCTCATAAATATGAGAAACTGATTTAACGTCCGTTTTATTGGCATCAAGTTAATGAGGTCGATACTTAGTAGCCGAAAGTATTGAAATTTATTTGAAATGACCGAAAACTTTGCTATCGCCGGAGATACACACCGATTCCGGGGGGCAATGGCGATGGAATGGTTGAATGGTTGAAGAGTTTTTACGAGTCCATTGATGGGGATAACTGAATTTGTCCTCATGAGTGGACTTGGACAGTCTTGGGCTGGAAAGTAAACTTGGTGACGGGCAACAATTTATGTTGATGTACTACGTACGGAATTAATGCCGCTGGAGTGTGGTAGTAAATGATGGTATCGGAGTCATTTAAGTGATGACAGTGGGGAATGGGATCCATATTTTAGGAGGCTTCAAGGCACATGTGTGTGACCACTGAGAATAATTAAAATATTCCTTGGGACTGTTGGCGCCGATTTTAGAATGGTTTTAGTTAGATTGTGGAAGAATTTTTGGGCGGACGATTTGCATAACGAATGATGGAGCATTGCCGCAGTTACTGAAGTATGTGCTTCTTAGTCGTATAAAATTGGCGCCCAACGCTCAGCCACTAGGTTAGCAGGCACACTTTGGCCAGAGTAGCCCCTTTTCTTGTCGATTCTATTGGCTATATCGCATTCGGACGCTCTGACTTTGACGTTTTAAGTGGAGTACACGCAATATATATCGGAAATCAGAGCACAAATTATTTCTGAGTTTGAATTTTTGGCACACTGAGGCGACTATTTGTCCTCTTCTTTGTGTGGTGCTACAGTCCGGGGTGGACCTGGGCCTCAACCAACAAACCTCTCTTACCAGCGCAATCGCTAGCTAGCTGTCTCCAGTTTCGCATACCAAGTTGGTTGAGGTCCTTCCCCACTTGAATGCGCCACCTTAAACGCGGGCGTCCTCTGTTGCGTTGCGATTCGGATTCGCAGATTCTTCAGGCCGTCTTCGTGGTGTCCATCTGCTCTACATGACCTAGCCACCGTAGGCGTAGGAGCCGTAGATGCCTAACTTGGCTCATGTCGCTGCATAGCCCGTACAGTTCGCGATTTTGTCTTCTCCTCTATTCGCTTTCCTCGCAGACGGGACCATATATCCGACGTAGATTTTTTCTCTCTTCCTCTTCGAAGGCACCAAAAATTAACTCGGCAGTTTTGCTTAGTGTCCAGCTTTCGGATCCATAAAGCAGGACTGGCTGAATATGGGTTTTGTAGAGCATGACTTTGGTCCTTCGAGTCAGGAGTTTCGAGCCCAGTTGTTTTGACAAACCGAAGTAGGGTCAGTTGCCGAGGCAGGTTCTAGGGCGGATCTTCACTACGATGTCATTCGTGGAGTTTACGTTTGCCCCGAGGTAGACAAACTCCTTTACTAAGAAGAAGTCAATCATAATGGCGTTACATTTACAGAGAAGGTGCAAGATAATTTCGACCTCCTCCTCATCTTTGCAGCTTCTGCAGGAGTCATTGTGGAGCAGGCCAAATTTTGAGTTGTAAGTCATAACCTCGATAAGTGTTCTGAAAATCGGCCGACTCATTCTGATCAGGTTGAACAATCGTCCTTGAAACCTATTCAGAGGAGCCCAGAATTGTTGCATCTGGTGTCAGGAGGACATATTTGGGTGGGCAGACATTTCAAACTTAAGAGGTGTTCTGTTGTAATTTTATGGAATGTTACAAAGTCCCGTCACACATACTAAATAAATTTCAAATAGTCAAATGGAACAATTAATTTTATTTTAAAGTGTTACCACGAAAATCTACTTGTAGTTTGTGAGTGAAAATTACTTTATAAACGTAATAATTATATGAGTGGCGCTACAGCCCTTTAAGGGCCACGGCCAGGCTTGTCAGCAACCACTCGTGTTGTGAGTGCTATTATTCTTTCACGAGTGAAAATGATCTACAGTTTTATGCTGACTTTGAAGGGACCAAGACCAGGTTCAGGGATTCAACTTAGACCCACAAAGCCACTGACCGAAAATTGCTAAACATATACTTCTCCAAGGTTCAATGGATGTGGCGGTGTGAGTGTTCCTTTTCTAAAAGTCGCTGCATATGCAGCATCAGAATCAAGTGAACGAGAAAATCTATAGTTGATGCATGTGCAGAGAGTCTATGAGTAATGATACGATGACAATGGTGAGAGTAAATTACAAAAGAAACAGCGATATACTACCAATTTGTTTAAAATGTAGCTTGGGATTTTTTTCCCATCCCTATTTCAAACGTTCCCAAAAATACGGTAGAATTTTGCGCTCCTCGATTGCCATTGTTTTTTACAAAATCGCCCAAAGGTGTTAAATTGGATTAATGTCTGCAGACTGAGGCGGTCACTTTAGCACTGAAACATTGTTTACGCATAAATACATAATCCTCAGCTGCTTTATGAGTGTGCTTCGGGCTGGTTATCTGGTTGGAAAACAAAAGATCTCGAAGACATTTTTGAACAAGAAGAGCACACATTTCCCCATATAAAATTAACGTAGGCTGGCCCTGTAATTTTGGAGCTAAATTTGATGACAATTTTGATTCTCTAAGCGGCTGAAGGACATACATCCCTAGACCATAATTGACTCTCTTCATGCCTTATGGTTTTTAGAACACAACTTTGAATGAACCCTTCAGAGACTCTTAACCATTATCGTTTTCTTGCACTCGTGGAGCCAAATTACATATTTGCAGAATGATTGCGGCTTCGATAAAAACGAATGCAAGTAATTTTTGACATTTAGTTTTGCGGTCATCTGAGTCATTTTAGTTGCTTTTCGCTTATTTCTCGTAATAACTTTTTAAAGCTGACCGCTGGTTCTCGTGCAAGAAAGCTTAGACAGAGTTTTCTTGCTCCAGATTCTGACATACAATACTTTTCACCAAGATTGCTGTATGTCGACCCACTTCGACAATCGTTAACCAACAGTTGATTCACATCTAGTGATACACATCTAGCAGAATAAAACCAATCTTAACACCGAAAAGGGGATCTAAAAGTTATTTTCTTTTCTCTACCTGGTGAATTAATACGTCAGTAAACACGGAAAATAAAATTGCTTCACAATGTGCCTCACTATATTTTGTCGCCTTGCAATATGAAATGAGCTGACGTAGAAAAAGAAAAGCATTTTACGGATAATGCTCGGATATTTTATGATGTACGAATTGTATGCATTTGTATATTTCCACCACGCCTCCATAATTAAAATTAAGTAAATTAATTATATTTTACAATGCTATCAATGCTGCTAATGGTCGGTCATCTCGTTTAGGCATAGGAGGCAATTTAGCTTGGTCTGTGCGTTGGATGCGAATTGATTCACTTTATTCGACATTATTTTCTAGTCAAGACAAAGTTGCTTTTTTTCCCAATCTGGTCTTTGTCTTAAGGGCGCGCCAATAATTCGGTTAACGAAATTACAGTTAAAGATATATTGCATCGAAGTTTTCGATTTGGAGTTGGACAGTAGGTCCTCAGTAGTTCAATTCTTCAATTCCAACGAAATGATTACGTCCCTACGGAAGATCCATTTACTGAACCACATTAATGCCGGACATTCACAGAAAACGTGCCACGCCACATCCTCTTCGAGGGAAACCCGACAAACCTCGGCACAGTGTTTTCTTTTTCTGTTGATGTGGTAATTCAAAGCGCAGCGGAGCAACCTTCTTTATTACTTATTTATCAGGCCGGCAACCCATGGAGGGTACAATCGTAACCCGCCATGGGTCACACTTGCTTTCGAAATGACTTGGTCTCTCCGTCATGATTAAGCGTTTGGATTCTCCAAGACCATCACCTTTAGTCCATTGGTCGAGGTGATGTTTGATTTTTTGCTGTTTAACTAGCGCTGCTGCTGATGTCCCATTGGCATCGTCTAAGGTTGTAAGACAACCCTCACGAGCACATCTGCGAATTTTGTTGTCTGAATCCAAAACAATGCTTAACGAAACTCTCTTCTAGAAAAAAACCCAACACCTTCGAAGTTCAAAGTGCATGGTGGTTCCCCGTGCACCCTGTAGAAGCTGCACGTTATTATTATTATTGCGAGTAATAGACCGCGGGTATATGGGCTCAAGCCTAGCACCCACATGTAAATATTGATATGCGCGGTCGTTAACCAGTATCCCCGGATAATACGCGGAATTGTGTTGCCACCCACTTATTGACGGCAAACTGTGCGTGGTTTCACAGGAAATTGGAAATGAAAACGCTAATAGCCTAGAGTCAATGTTTCAATTTCTACTAGCACGCGGCCAGCGGGTCCTGTGGGATGGCGGTCGTTGTGACAGATGAACACGCACAATGGATGGATTCACTGCTTTTGTTGACCCGCTAGGGCTTAGGATTTCTCGTGTTTGTGGTTACAGGCGATGCGAACTTTGATATTTTACCTGCTAAGGTTTTTTTTTATTCTCGATATGCAAACCATTGTGCTGGATATAGCTTTGAAAAGAGAGGCATTATGAAGCACATCATTGAAGGTAAAGCGATGTGATCAATGTTTATTTGCGAATCGTTTTAACTTTTTTTTCGACAAAAGGCGTTTAGAAAGATGGCATACTCGCTCTGCCGCGAGTAATTCTAATATTTTTTTGACAATTAGGTGTTAATTTCAAGGGCGATTCAACAAAAACTCTTTTCAGTTTGAATACGACACACCCAGATTGACTTGGATGATGAACACTTTAATGTGGCCTGCGAAAGCAGTGTCTGGCATTTAGTTTGTGAAATAAATAGTCCCGTTTACATGTTGCCCATTACTACGTCGTACAAGGGCCCAATGTGTTGCGCGAATAGCAAACATTTTTTGACAACATTGTTTAGATGAAAGTAATCTATTGTGTTTTGTGAATTAAACCACCCCATAATGCCGGTTACGTATGATTTTTAAAAGACAAAAATAATGTTCACGACTGACTCTTTCGAGTCACTGACAATGCTCAAAGAGTATTTCCTGTCTAGAAAAAGCTTCTCAAACTTGGCCGTTCGGAGTCGGCATACAACTGAAGCTCCCTTCAACTCGTGTGAGAACAATAGTACGCACAACACGAGTGATTGCTGAGAAGCTAGGCCATGGTCTTCTATGGACTGAAGCGCCACCCTTATCATAGTTATTATAAATGCATATGAATTTGGAAGAATTGATTGCTACTCAATCGGTTGTGCAGTCGAATACAGTTTGTCTCTACAATATTCACCCAGAGTTGCCGTTGTTCAAACACAAAGTACATCAAAGATTATATCGAGCCACACAATCGTGTAAGCCCATTTCTATCGGGTTTCCGAGAAGTACATGGGCGCGTCACTGCGTGGTTAAAATTACGGCTCAGATCAACCATACTAAACCTACATGACTTCTCAATTTCAATTCTTGTAATCAAACTAATAATTAATTAACTCATTTCATACTAACCAAATCCAAGAATTTATTCCAATAATTCAAAGTTTTCATCGTTTTGTGATGTACGTTGTGATGTTCCTCAAGGTTCCATTCTCGGTCCGTTATTGTTTCCAATGCTTATAAATGACCGTTCAACAGTGTTGACGTATTGTAAATTGAATGTCTATGCAGACGATGTTCAAATCTACCTCTTGGTTTAACCCTCAATTGCTAAAATAAATGACGACTTGTGCTCTATTGCCAACTGGGCTACCGAAAATTGTCTAATGCTCAATCCTGACGAAAACGAAGCCGTCCATCCCTTTCTCGAAACAACCGCCTTCTCTATCCAATTTCCCGTCAAAAGAACTTACCTCAAACATATGTGCAGTGAAGGAAGTCGTGAAATAATGTGAACTCAATTAAACTGACCGCTTCTATAGCATTGTGTCGAAATTATAAAAGTCCCTAAGAGGCTTGTTAAGCACCAAATATGTTCTCCATTATCAATGTGTAACGAAGACTCCTGCCAATGGAATATGGAATTTTCGCTAACTGCGGTAATTATTCTTGCCTTCTTTCCATTGACAAGAGGAATCAACGCTGCTGCACAGTATGTTTTTAACCTACGCAGATATGAACATCGGAACAACGAATTCGATTTAGAAGCATTATTGGGGTAAAGACCGTGCATATTACTCTTCAAAATTATTTGCCACATTATCATTTTGAAAATATCACTTCCTGCCGATCCAGTCGTATTAACACCTTTAAGCCCTTCATTCATACGTGCTTAATGTCATGGAGGCATTTCTGCATTCATGCTGTCCGTCATGGGAATCGCCTATCTTCACGGAGTACAGGCCGAATACAGGCAACTTCTCTATCTTCCGAACTGAAATAATTTCTCACAATTGTTAAAAAAATCTTGCAATGTACACCTCTCCTAATTATGAACCTTATGCTTACTTCATATGTTCCTGCACAATTAAAGGGACATAGTATTCTTAAAGTAGCGATAAAAATCAATAAATAAATGATATGAACATGAAATGACAATGCAATGGTCCTCAAGTTCTCAACAAACCACCCGTGGGAGTCACCAGCATACTCCTTAGACCTCTCCATTCTTAGGTCAGCTCTTTTAAGCTCTAGAGCTGCTTTGAATCGCTTGCAATTTTAGTTTTGTTCCGGGAACATCTCACCATCCCGGTTGCTCCAAGACTGGTTCTTTGTTTATTTGTGTACATGAAGGCTTGTGTCAATGTTATTGAACCCATCATGGAGGTTTAGCCCAATGAAAGGTCTCAGACGCTTAGAAGCACTATATGTATAAAGTGTGACGTAATAACTCGTATTTTAGTTAGTCTTTCACATAACTCCACGAAGGGTAAGAAATTTCCAAGGCATGCCTATGTGAACGTAGCACATGTTCAAACGCGTTCATCTGGATGAACATCTCAATAATTACATTTATATTGATTGCACGATTTCATAAACGCCAGCTGCGACCAGTTCATAATTGTTCACTGAATAGCAGGAAGATGCCCTCCAGGATGATGATGTCTCAACGACTAGTACAGAGTGTCACTGTCACCTGTCGTCCGAATGGGATTCTGTTGATATAACTATTAAACCTCACGCACAGTGTTTGCGTTTGATTTTATTAAAGATTCATGCTTTTTATTCCAAATTAGTGGAATTTTACGTAAAGAGCCATACACAAGCGGCTTCTTTCTTCATTTGTGATGATAAATGAAAGTAGATTGGATATGACGTTCTTGAAAGCCAATAGGAGCCCATTGTGCGAATCGAGCCTAATCCGCAAGCCTGTTGATTCTTTGAGAAAAGAGATGAATATGACTGAGACTAGTTGTTGCCTAGCTCGAGCACATTAACGCCTTCCGGAGTAGTGAGCGCTGTTAGTGCAAATAAGGCACGCAAAGCTTTACTCCTCTTCTTCGTCTCTATAATAAAAAAAAGTTATTGTTCGACTGAGCCTAACCCGAAGGAGTGAGTTGCAATGGCGCAGCGTACAGCAGAGCTTTGCTCTTTCCATATAATCGGCTTTTCTATCATTAAGAGCTATTTGGCAACATTTGTTGATTTTGATTGTGACTGAAAGTGACTGGTGTTCAAGTGAGGGAACACGAATCGCTCCGAGCCAAGCTAAACAGTGCAACCACAAGTCCGTTTCCTTTACCTGAGTCGCTGACTTTAATGCTGCTCATACTGCGGAATATGCTCATATACGGACTCTCAGTATTCCGATCGGCTTTCTTCTTCCGAAGACGTTCCCTACTGGTCCGCCTGTGGAGTTTGCCGACCGCAAGAAATATCGGCAGGTCTCTTTGCCTCGGATTACTTCATCGCTGAAGCCGAATGCTGTTGTTTTTGTAAGTTAAACCTGTCTTTCTATCGCGCTTATGTTTTGCATATTGACTTTTTAACGGGATTGGGAGGATCTCTCCTTTAAGCCTGACAAAACCAACTAAGCCGTTCTTGCGTAATTCTCTTAGCGATGGGTTCTTTGACGTGAAGGCTTCCTCGGATCTTTGAACTTCTTATTCTATCGAGCTTTGCTACTCCCGCTGTCATGCGAATCATCTTCATCTCAGTTGCGTTTAACTTGCCATCATGCGCCGACATTGTGAACCGTAGGTGAGCGCAGGAATTAATTTTCGATCACAGATGATGGCCGAGCTTTCCCACCACGGATGGTTGATATCGTCATTATAGGTTCCTTAGCTATTGATTATAGATCCCAGACGTCTGGGCCATTCCATTCAAAAAAATGTATGAGGCAGGCCTGAGTGGCTAATTTGGTACCAATCCCCTTCCAAAATGTTCATCCACTCATGAAGTGTTCGCTGTGCAATGCGGTTTGATCATCACAACATAAATGTTGTTGCTTATATGGTGTTCACCGGCTTTGATTGCAAACATCTCTGTGCTTCAGGCAGGACATCTTAGTCTCGTCTTTGCTCCCTCGTACGTTTCCAGATTTTCTCTTCCTTCCTTAGCGCCACCCGTTTCGGATTCCTTGGTTGTCTATCAAATGTTTTTTTTTCGAAATCAAGCAAATGTGCAAATCCTTTGAGGAATCATAATTTTTTTTAATTAGGGCTATCTAAAAACCGATATTCATGTAGTTGGCATCAGCTTGATATGATGACTATTTGTCATTACGTGTACCGCCTATTCCTTTGTAAAAGGAACAAGATAACTTTCCCTCCACTCTCCCTCCAAATCATGTCCTGATCGGTAATTCGTGACAAAGAGAGCCCTTCGCTTATGATAGTTAGATTATTTTTTTGGAGTGTTCCATTTAGCTTATATATTCGCAAGCGAGCTTTTGGTGAACTAGAGCCTATTAGACCAACCTCCACATGATGCATAGGAACCTTAGATGAACGATTTTATTTCCACCAATTTACCTCAGACCTTAATCAGATCGCAGACACTCACTCAGTTGTGTGTTCACCTGCGCCCCATCTCATTGATTCGTCCACGTGTCAATATAATGACCGCATTAAATTGTGTAAGTTTCTTCCATTTATTCACGTGCTATTGCAATAATAACCGCCCACCACTCAGTTAGAATTTTGAGTAATATTTTCACGAAACCTGTTCCACAGGAGATAACTGATCCAACTGATTACACATTCAATTTGTGACTATTAGCCCGGTACGTGTGCACGGGGCAAATTTATGGAATCACATTTCGATTAACTCAATTTACCCCGAACCGATAGCATTCGGTCGAAAACCATTTTATGAATTATTAACATTTGCATTCATTGTTGTAACCATAGCCGCATGAATGAGCGCAGAATTTTTCCGCAAAAAGTGTGTACATTTTTTTACATGAAAATTTTGTAAAAAGGATTAGTTAGCAGTTTTCAAATTCATTGAATTGCTGGCCTTTGTACGCTCACATGTAGAAAATAATTTCAACTTTGTTTCCGGAACGTGTGTCCAACCATGTCGATGCAACGAAAACCCGTCCATTACATGAATAAAATTTCAATAATATCGAGTTCCCAGTCCACGCCGGTTGATGTTTCTGTGAATGCCGCAAAACAATACGCGGGATTGTGTTGCCACCCATTTATTGACTGCAAATTGCGCGTGGTTTCGGAGGAAATTAGATTCGTATTTTCGGGCAACAAAAACAGGTAAAGCCTGGGGTCAATGTTTCAGTTTCAGTTAGCATCGGTCACCGGGTCCTGGGGAGTGGCGACGTGGTTGTGACAAAAGAGTACGCAATGGAGTCCCTGTGGTTGTTGACCTGTTGGGGCTCGGGGTCATGGTTGTGGTTACTAGTGATGCAGACTTTTTCATTATACCTCTTGATTCAATCATTCTTGGCCGTCATGTATTCATGAGATAAACATCCGATCCGAGTTGGTGACAGCTGCCGTAAAAGCGTTAACGGTAGATATTTAGTAGCAGTAGACAACCAATTCATAAAATAATGCTGCTGCTACTGATGCCTTCGTCACATACAATTGACTCCATGGCGTTATAAAGACTTTCCAAAGACCTCGCCAAGGTCACAGCGTGGCGAATTTTTACAAAAGTATTTGAGCTCCCCTATTAGATAAAGTTAACTCAAGAACTCCGCCTCTCTACTATATGAAGCGATATACGTTCTCGGACTGGGCAATTAGGAATGTTAGAAAGAGATGCTTAAGAAGTCGCTTTTTGGCGCATAAGTGGCTTCATCAATACACAGAGTATTCGTTGTTGGCAAGGCAAAAGCCGTCATTGGATTCAAGAAACACCACTTCATGCGTTCTATGGGGTATAAGGTTTAACTGAACGAGTTCCCCTCTCAGTCTGAAAATGGTGCTTATTTTGTCAACTGCGTGACTGTCAAGGAAGTATGTTTTTTCATTTGAAAATGGTTTAGTTTGCTGTAATAGTTTCTAAACAGTGACGATTCAGGTTCATAGACATATTGGTCATATGTATGTCTACCAAACCGAGTTAAATTTTTCTCTTAAAAGATGTAAATGCTCGTTCACCTGAATAGCCAGATTTAATCCGCATTCAGAAGCTATTTTCTTTTATTCCTGACAAAGGCTTCGGTTTGTTCTAATTATACTTCCCGTTTCAAGATGTAAAGGATGATTTTTTTACAGCTATAGGAAAGTTTTTCATACAATTCAGAAAAATGCAAGAAATCTCTCTTTGAATCGATAGTACGGTCCATATAATTTAATGTTTAGTACAATTTTGGCATGCTCTTTGTCTTCCAATGCGTCAATTGAAGCGGGCTTGTCTGTATAGACATGAGCTTTAACATAGCCCCCAGAAAATAATCAAAAGGCGTTAAGTCGCACGATCTAGGCGGCCAATTGACCGGTCCTGAACGTGAAATAAAATGTACACTCTTGCATTTTGGACAAAAACAAGTTTTATATCATCTCACGGTAGCTCTCACCATTCAGAGTTACGTTACGATTCGCATCATCTTGGAAGAGGTACGTTCCAATTATGCAACCAGCCCATAAAGCGCACCAAACTGTGGCTTTTTCTGGATACATTGGTAGCTCTTGCCATGATTCTGGCTGATATTCACTCCATCGAGTGACAGCTTATCTACGTACCCATTGAGCCAAAAATGAGCTGACGATAAAATGGAAGAAGCGCGATGAACTTTCTTAACAGAGCACGCATTTTGATAATAAAATTCAATAATTTGGAAGCGTTGTTCGTTTGTAAGACGATTCATGGTTAAATTATAAACCAAACTGAAGATGTTTGACAGTGAAACAAAACACGAAACGTGAGTCAGCTCCTTTAACCAGTGTTGCCAAAAAAGATAATAGCTAAAAAATCACCCTTTATTAAATCTGTCATTGACCCTAACAATGACCGGGTTTTCTTTCTGTTTAAAAATCGTTCAGAGAAACATGCACAAGATGAGTTGCAATTGTTGTAGAATTATTATATAGATACACATCTGCCTATTCTAGCGTAAGTCTGGCTCCTTTTACATACACACACTTTACCTCCTACATAGCTTCTTCTCTGAATTCCGATAGGGTTACCACACCACTTGACAAAAATGTATCACTTGTCTATTGATTTCAAATGACACCATTGAATGAATGACTCGTTTGATTTGCGAAAAAAAACACCAACCCTTGTTAAACGAACAATTAAAACGTTTATCTACCAACCCCTCAACGAACATTTACTCCCTTTGTCCACACGATCCGAGCTGGGTTCGCGCACACAGACCCGCATGTCTGCCATGCCATGCAAATACTCTTTTACAAAAAAAAAAAAAAAAAAACGGAACAGTCTGACCTTACCAGCGAACAAAATCCAAGCGAACTACGCTCACAATCTGAATGACCCTCCTAGGCAGGTCTCACATTTCGTTTTCGTATATAGTAATTTCAGGAAAATTAAAAAATTAAAATCTTTGAAACAAACAAAACCGGAATGGAAGTGCACCAGACATGCATGTGGCTGTGAAGTGATACTCGAGCGTGGGCATGAAGTGGGTAAATTGCTCAGTACTCGAAAATCTCTAGACTCACGCAAGGGGGAAGGACCAGCATTCACTTGGGCTGCGCAAAAACCTAATCGTTTTGACCTTGCAAATTACTTAACCTTTGATGTCAAGTTTTTAAATGCATCCGGATGTGCGTTTACTCAGGATGTGAGAGCGACTGCCAGAGGGACTTGTTTGAAATTTAATGGAGAGCGAAGACTGGTGTTGTAGTCAGTGGAATCCATTGTTTCGGAGTTCGTTTTGTGTGTTGTGTTTCACTTCCGTTTCATCAGCGTCTCCACGAGCAGTGTCCGCTCGAAGTAAGTACCTAGTTCAAACCTCTCAACACCACATCACCGTGATTGATCAATGTATTGACCTCCCCCGTAGACTGTGCAGATTCATCAAAAACTCTTAGAGGATATGTGTTACATCCTCGCTCCAGGGAATATCCCATCAGCCGAGGGAAGAAAAGGAACTCCCGAAGGACAGCAAATTAGGGTCTTCAGTTAAAGAACATGAGCCTCGCCTGAACTTCGATCAGAATTCGTCTAAAACTTTGGAAAGTTTCTGCTGAACTGTTGACATTTTACATCAACTCAAGTGACTCACGTGTTGCCAGTGTTTAGAGCGTAACCTTATGTGGCTCGGTGTCTGCTTAAAATTTCATGGACTTTCAAAGAAACCATCCACGATTATGAAAGCAGCAAAATGAAGGATGTGGTGTGCACGGTGATGTAAATGATTTTCATCTCTCAGAAGCCGAACCGATGATTGGCAGTAATCGTAAATTTATACAGAATTCATGTTGCGTAAACAACTCTGGGGATATCCACTTATTTAAGCATGTACGTGTGTGTGGGCATGTCATTGGGGGCTTTTAGTAACCCTTTCAACGGACTGAAGTCTGTGATTGAGGTGGTGTTGTGAAACGAAAGAAAATGTAGGTATACTATTTGTATGCTTGTTTCTCCAATTAGGATGACTATTAGATCGATTATGAATTTCGGAGGACGTTATTGTTGCATGGAACTAGTTTTTTCTCGGGGAACAAAAATTGATTCCTCAATTTTGGCTCAATGGGTACGTAAATAAGCAGAATTGTCCATTTTTTAGTGAATATCAGCCAGAAGCATTGCAAGAGCTACCAATGTATCCAGAAAAAGTCACAGTTTGGTGCGGTTTATGGGCTGTTGGCATTAGACAATTTTTTGTGGGGCTATGTTAAAGTTCATGTCTATACAGACAAACCCGCTTCAATTGACGGATTGGAAGAAAACATTGAAGCATTTATTCGTTGATGGACCATTTGACGTGCAGTCAAGGTCAACACTTGCATGAAATAATCTTCAAACATTAAATTATATGGACCGTACTATCGATTCAAATAAGGATTTCATGCTTCTTCTTCTTCTTCTTGATTGGCGCTACAGTCCGGGGTGGACCTGGGCCTCAACTAACATGCCTCTCCAGCCAGCACGATCTTTTGCCAGCTGCCTCCAGCTGCGCACACCAAGTTGGTTGAGGTCCTTTTCAACTTGCGTGCGCCATCTAGTGCGAGGACGTCCTCTGTTGCGCTGTCCCAATGGCTCGGTGTCGAAGACTCTTCGGGCCGGAGCTGTGGTGTCCATCCGCTCTACATGACCTAGCCATCTTAAGCGTTGGATCCGAAGACGCTTAACTAGGTGCATGCCGCTGTACAGCCCGTATAGTTCGTGGTTTAACCTTCTCCTCCAAACGCCATCAACGCAAACAGGACCAAAGATCGTACGCAGAACTTTTCTCTCAAAACAACCAAGAGCTTCTTCATCCGCTTTCAATAGCGTCCATGTCTCTGCGCCATAGAGCAGGACTGGGATGATCAGGGTTTTATACAAGCTCAATTTGGTGTTTCGAGAGATGGCTCTGTTACTCAGTTGCCACTTGAGCCCAAAGAAACAGCGATTGGCAAGAGTAATTCTGCGCTTGATCTCGGTACTGGTGTTGTTGTCCCTATTTACTCCGGAGCCTAGGTAGACGAAGTCCTTGACTACCTCAAAGATTCTGCTGCCCAATATGACGCTCTGTCCGAGACGTCGATGTTGTGCGTCCTTCCGTGATGACAGCATGTACTTTGTTTTGCCCTGGTTTACCGCTAGACCCATTTTAGCCGCTTCCGCTTCAATACTAGCAAACGCCTCATTGACGGCTCGCTGTGTTCGTCCAATCACGTCAATGTCGTCCGCGTAAGCAAGCAGTTGAACGGACTTTTGGAAGATCGTGCCTCGGGTGTTTACGTTTGAGTTTCGCACGATCTTCTCAAGTATGATGTTAAAGAAGTCACATGACAGCGTGTCGCCTTGCCTAAAACCTTTTTTGACATTGAAGGTTTCGGTGAGTTCGTTACCGACCTTGATGGAGCAGCGAGAGTTCTCCATCGTCATCCTGCACAACCTGACGAGTTTGGCAGGAATGTCAAAACTAGACATGGCGCTGTATAGCTCGTCTCTATGCACGCTGTCATATGCGGCCTTGAAATCGACAAATAGGTGGTGGGTGTCGATCTGCATCTCTTGAGTCTTTTCCAGGATCTGCCGTAATGTGAAAATTTGATCGATAGTGGACTTTCCTGGCCTGAAACCGCACTGATAAGGACCTATCAGGTTGTTGACAAAGGGTTTCAGGCGTTCACACAGAACGGCAGAGAGTATCTTATAAGCGATGTTTAGGAGGCTGATCCCTCGATAGTTGGCGCAGTCAAAGGGGTCTCCTTTCTTGTGGACCGGACAAACGACGCTGAGATTCCACTCATCGGGCATGCTTTCCTCCGACCATATCTTACAGATGAGCTGGTGCATGCGCCCAACCAGGTCATCTCCAGCTGCCTTAAACAGTTCCGCGGACAATCCGTCCGCTCCAGCAGCTTTGTTCGACTTCAGTCTAGAAATCGCTTTCTTGACTTCGTCTAAGTCGGGGGGACGGAATTCGTGTTCATCATCGTCCAAATTGAGTGAAACATTCTGCCTGACAGCGGAATTTGTGTCGTCATCGCCGTTTAACAGTCTACAGAAATGATTTTTCCAAATTCTCAGCATCGACTGCGATTCTACTACTAGTTGTCCATTTTCGTCCCTGCAGGCTTCGGTCCGAGGTCTATATCTTCCTGATACTTGTTTTACCTTTTGGTAAAACTTTCGGACCTCCTTCCTGTCGTAACACCTCTCCATCTCCACGACCGCGCGCTTCTCATGCTCTTTCTTTTTTCTTCTGAGAAGCCGGTGCTCTTCCCTTCTCTTCTGTTCGTAGAGCTCACGAACAGCTCTCGTTGTTCGATGCAGCGTTGCCTTGTAGGCCTCCTGCTTGGCTGCATGTACCTGCCTGCACTCGTCGTCAAACCATGGGTTCCTTCTGGGTGGTGTCGTGAAACCCAGCACATCAGTGGCAGCTTCTTTGATGGCTTTTTGACAACGTTTCCATTCTTCTTCTATTGAAAGTGCAGGCAGCGTCGAACTTTCAGAGAGTTTCAGGGAGACTCGGTCGGCAAAGTTCCTAGCGGTCGATTGCGATTGTAGCTTTCTGACGTCAAACCGTATTCCGGATTTCATGCATGCATTTTTCTGAATTATATGTGTTTTTTTGAAAAACTTTCCTACAGCTTTAAAAAAATCACCCTTTACTACAATCCACAGATATTGAAGACCAATGTGCACAGGTACCTTCTCTTCCTCTGTCCTTCTATACCTTTTGTGCTGCGTCTTGACACCGGACAATTAAGAAAGATCGCGCAAAAAGTGGTCCTCTAATCGGACAAGTTTTTCCCCAATGGACAAATCTTAACCGACTAATTACTTTGTGCTATTTACCTTAACCCTCCACCTACAGATTGAGATGAGTAAAAACGCTTGAAGTTGATTACTTAAATTTTTCCCACATTGATTGTCGTCTATGTGGGTTTGTTTGAATTTCTGAGGCAACATTATATGATTTTTGTGGACTCTGAACGCAATACAATCTCAACGCGGTCAACGCACCTCAGCCATTCATATGTGGAACTTTTGATTTCTTGTACCTACATAGTCTCCATCGCAGAGATTTATAGACTAGCTATGAAATAGCTATATAAAAGCTACAGCCTGAGGTGGACCTGGGCCTTAGTCAACATGCCCTTTCATCTAGCCCGGTCTTGTGCTAATTGCTTCCAGCCATGAACTTTATCCCTATTGAGGTCCCTTTCTAGCTGCCACTGGAGGCGCAGTCTTCCTTCCTCGTCTTCCTATGCCTAGGGGTTGGATTTGAAGACTCCGGGGCCGGAGTATTGTTGTCCATTAGCTCTAAGTGACGTAGCCATCTGAGACGAAAGATTCGAACTCCTTTGATCGATGTAGCTGTACAGCGTTGTTCAGTCTCCTGCTCCAAGCACATTAAGTACATAAGGGACCGAAGATAATTCGAAGAACTTTTCACTTGAAGCGAATAAGTATTTACTCGTGCGCTTTAGTTAGTGTCCATGCATCTGCGCCATAATGCACGGAGACTATCAAGGTCTTATATAGGGATATCTTGGTGCTTTCTCAGTGGCCTCCCAAGTCCGCATTTTATCTTCGCGGTGGTGTCGTTGCTTGTGCTAACTTCGGAGCCTAGATAAACAAATTCGTTTCTATAGCGACGTTTTGTCAATGAGGTCGGTGTTGGTGGACCTTTTTCGTAGACAGCACATACTTTGTCTTATCTTCGTTTACCGCAAGACCCAGCTTAGATGCTTCGCACTCGATGCTAGCATATGCCCTACTGACAGCCCGTTGAGTTCTTCCGATGGTGTCAATGTCATCCGCAATTGCGTGCAGCTGCAAAGATTTGTGGAAGATCGTGCCTCTGGTGTTGATTTGAAGTGTTAGACTGGATCACAAACAGATTGGGCCCTTAAACAGCTTGCGGGAAAAAAACATGGGGACCCAAAGTTGAGCGCGTATTCTATCTTGTCGTTGTTTTGTGATGAGTCACGACATTGATGGATGATCGTTCACCTGGGATGAGTGATATAGTGCATGATTATATCTATGAAATCTGCCCTAGAATGAAGGGCTGTCTTGTCTTATTTGTTTTTTTGGGACATAGTTGGCGTAGTCTCCAATCAACTGCTTCCATTAGACTGTTGCTATGGGCTGCATCGATGCAAACGTGAAGTTGTGTGCATTATTGCTCAAATTGCGGCAAGCGCTGCAATTAATTATTTACTTATTTTTGAGGGAAATACTACTACACTTACATATCAGCTACAGATTGGTGTCAAGCGTGGAGAAACAAGGCTGTAGCCCTGCAAACTTTAAGGTAACATGGTGGACCACCTACAGACTCTGCGAAATGTTGATCACTTTAGTAAGCTGTTATGGGTGCCACGACATGTCAAGCATATTGTGTGGCGCCTTCAAAAACTGGGGTACAACAGCACAGAAAACTATCCACACTCTCTGCGGAAAATCAAAGGAAACTATGAAACACCTACCCGTCGGACGGAACTGCCTCCACAGACATTTCATCAAAATTTCTCAAGATACCAAAACAAATTTGTATAATTAGCAGCAACTCCACATGGCACCAAAATAAACAAACTTCCACCTCGCACCATCGTGATCGTTACCCTTTTACGTCCTCCACTTAACATCCCGTTGAATCGCTTTAATTGAGGGATTATCTGAAACATTCAACAAACTGTCGTAAGCTTTAATGTCATCCAATCAGTCAGTCTAGGCAAAAACTCTCCCCTTAGCACTGCTGATGGTCCCGCCGACTTGGCGACTCAGTCGACCTTGCGACTGGGCCTCAAATGTTCCCCCTTCTGACATTGACCACGGTTGGGCTGCGCAGCTTTAATTTTACAACTTCAACATTTAATTATGTATCTCTTGAAAACATTTTATTAGAGGAAAATAAAAATAAATGTCTCCTCGACACGGCGCTCGCTCGTCCTTGGTTCGCATTAAACCTGTCATAAAGGGAATTTAAGAACGCCGAAGACAGGAGTATCCCTTGACTCATTATTACAGTTGCTCTTGTTTGATTTTGTTGTTTTCGTTTCAATTTAAAAGTTATAAATCCTGCCCCTCCCACCCACACCTACACTCTACAGTTTATTTTGTTCGCCAAGCACGCGCTGCTCCTCCAGTGATACAGGCACACCCCACAACGCCAGTTGGTTTATTAACAAAAAAAAACGAAAAAACACAACTTTTTTGTTTTTACATTCTTCAGTGTTTTATTGCATTTCGTTCGCAAGTGTGCGTCTGCGCTTGAGTGTGTTTTTTTTTTATTTTATCTGCCTTGTGTGTCATCACCACACACACCGGCGACAAGAGATACGAATGTATCTGCGGATGATTTTGAACGGCGAACACTGCGTGTGCCCGTGCCCGGCGTATCCACAGCATAACTTCAATCAACACTACAAAACGACATTAGAACTGAAATTGAGTTTGAGGGATATAAATCAAATACACGGAGAGTATAATTCTTTCAATTGGATTACACCCCTGGGATGAGAGCGATGCGAGGATGTCTCTCCACGATACCATGGAGGACTACGTGCTAGGAATATGTTCAAATTGAGAGGCGACTTGTAATTACACTCCGCATCTAAGATTTTGACGATATTAATGTGCGCCAGTGCTATCAGTGAGTAAGACGATACATTACCATCAGACCGTGGTGAACCTGGTCATGGGTGGCTGGATGGCTGACTGGCTGGATGGTTGACTGGAGGAGAACGATGATGATGAACCTTTCGGTAGGCGAAGTCTCGGCACTCGAGCAGATAACCGAGACGTCTGGGGTGGAGGTACACGTTTGCAAAATGTGCAAGCAGACCGAGTATCCTTTACACATCCCAGACACGAAACTCACAAACACACACCTCCACCTACCCCCAGTGTCTGTACAAACGGAAGCTCAGGATAATGTTATTTATGAGACGGAGCGATGTCAAAGGCATAGGAGATAAGGAATTTATGGGACAATAAAGACGTTAGACATCTCCTAACTGAATCACTTTTAACCTTTGGCTGGGTGCCTTTGAGAGTCACTAAAACCGCAATACCTATGTTGATGGCTGTTCAGATACGGATCACATGCCGCCGCACAAGGTTTTACTACTCTGCCTTTTGTGTTCGGCTCGACTGTGCGAGGTCGCCGTCGTGTGAAAGGAGACATCAAGGAGGCTCATAAAATGAATTTAATTTGACTAACAATTATTGCCAATTATGTCAGTGCGCGAGATTAAAGTGAATCCAGAGACGAGATGAGATTTAATGCCGATGTGACAAGTGAATGTCAGAGTTAATGACAGATGACAGCAATTAACAAGAAATGCGTGTTGACAGTCATCTATGTTTAATTGACAATGGCGTGCACAAAAGCGGGGGCCAACTTCAATGAATTCATTAACGACGTGTGGGCGCGCACTGCTTAGATGACACCCTCGATGTGAGATGTTGTTTACATACCGGAACGGCCCAATAAAGGAGAGTCTCATCTCGCTTTAATGTCATTTTTGTTGTAGTTATGAGTGAGACATTCGCCATCGTGGGCAGTGGACACTGCACCTCCATCCCTTGGTCCTTGTCAGTCGGAGCAAGAATAGACCGACATTGACAGCTTATGTTTTTCTTTTGTT
This sequence comes from Eristalis arbustorum, assembly GCA_916610145.1. Classification (NCBI taxonomy): domain Eukaryota; kingdom Metazoa; phylum Arthropoda; class Insecta; order Diptera; family Syrphidae; genus Eristalis; species Eristalis arbustorum. The sequence goes on along the minus strand of OU744316.1, from coordinate 102,535,820 downwards.
TTCGTTTAAGTATCCTAGCATGATTTATGTCTGCGAGATATTTGATATGAATGCGGTTGCTGGGGTGAAGAGGGTGCTATCTGATCGGAATTTGATTCGACTGCGTCCGTTGCACGCCATCACGTTCCTTGAGTCACTCACAATGGTTGTTGTTCTCTCAGCTGTCATTGCGAGTTTGTCAAATTTACCGATTCGTCATTTGGGTCTGGGGGAGTGGTGGATGCTGCTACTTCATTTGGAATGGTCACTTGTGTCTTGATGGAGGGCTGTATTCGAAACTCAGAAATGTTGAACGACAACTTAGTTGGTGACATACCGGCCAACTGCAAAGCCGACGAAATCGGTAAGTGTGGCACATCCTTCTCTATAACAATTGGAACAGTGCCATATTTCATGCTCATTGCTACAGCCTACCATCTCATTAAAACTCGCACAATTAAAACCACGAATGGAATACACCACATACCATAAAACAAGGAATGTTTGACCATCACTTAATCTAAAACGATCACTCAGTCTCCTTAGACTCATCATATAATCACAAAAGACTATCATCGGTATCATAACATGGCACGACGGAATTGTTAGACATGACAGAAGCTTCTTGGACGCAGATGAGGTAGCCTCTACAAATCACATACTCTGCTCGTCTACTTCTCTGGGAAGTCGTAGGCACATTATCCAATTTAACAATAAAAACAACGCCAACACTGGTCAACTCAATCGCAAGGATAGTACTGACCAGCCACCGTTGGAAACAGCTCTCTAATCTCTTTAGAGTTGAATAGTGGTTTTGTATACCCATGCTTTTAAACAAGGAAGGGAAAGGTTCCAACATCTCGTTAACTCGAACATCCCTTCTGAGATACCAGTAACCACTGCGTCCTCTTTGGTGTCCAATTGAGTGTCATGCAATTTTCGATAGAGGCATGGATGCCTGGATCTCAGAAGGGCTTTTGCAGGAGTGTCAAAATTAAACATTCTTATGTAGTTTATACTCATTTTGTTCAAAATCTTCAAAGCAATGACGTGAGTCCATGTGAAATTTCTAATCAACGTTTTTCTCAATTATTTTTTAATTCAATAGGTACGTTCACATTATACTACCGGGTTGTATGACACGACATGTCGAACGACAGGGTCGTATATACCAATTTGACGACAGTCGTATGGAATTTCATGTGATACGACCGCACTACAGATTTCCATTCACGTTTTAGATTTCAAAGAATAAACATCAGTCAATGACGTTTGTCTATTCAGAACGTCACCTTCGCTGAAACAAAAACATGCGCTAGGGTGATGCCACAAAACGACACTTATAAATGAAGCTCGTCCACTGCGTAGTACAATGTGAAAGCAAGTCATTTTTGGTCGTTCGGACATGTCATACAATGTGAACGTACCTAATGACTTTCTGGATACCGAATTTGAATATATCCCACCACATATATTATGTTCTGAAAGAAATTTATTGCCGGTTCATCTAAATTAGGATTCTGAGCCAAAGTTGAAAATCGAATTTTAGTATAATTAAGTATAATTAACTTGCCTTACTCAACTGACGTTTTCCTGCTGAATGTTGATTTTGAGCTGGATCAACACAAACAGTTTACGACAGCTTTTGTGACTTATAATAATAATATGGGGGGTGGTCCGTTGGGCTGTAGGTATGTGCGTCGTCCCCAACCTCAACGTCGTAGGCTCGATTCCTACTCTGTGCGACACAACTAATTTTCACGGCCCCACCTCTTTCGAGTTACTGACAATGCTCAAAGAGGACTTCTGTCTAGAAATAGCTTCTCAAACTTAGCCGTTCGGAGTCGGCATAAAACTGTAGGTCCCTTCCACTCGTGAGAGAACAATAGCACGCACAACACGAGTGCTTGCTGAGAAACTAGGCCCTGGCCCTCAACAGGCTTTTGTGACTTATTTATGGTTATATTGGAAATGCAAACTGAAAATTGTAACTTAGGCGTAATTTGAATGGCACGTCGTTTGGAATAATACTTACATCAGGATGCGTGGAATCAGATTATCTCTTCCTTTGAAAGTATGGCTTTAATGACAAGTCTGATGGGAAGGCAAAAATATGTGGCTGGTTCACACATATTGATTACCTACTTGAATCTTAATTGCAGATTTTGACATGCTAATAAAGGCTATTCCAGCGAGCTTAATAAAATTCCTTTATATAGTTGACAACGACAACTTTGTCCGTAACGTAATCAATTCGCCAGTCACATTATTTTGAATCTAAACCTTTTACTTCTTTGACTTCTTGTTTCGCACACCGATGTAACGCGTTCGTCTTCAATTTGACTTGACTACGTGTACAACACAATTCAGGTGCTTCATTTGAGTTGCTCGTATATAACTTACTTACTTCAGGCAGACATCGGTGACGGTCCTGGAAACCCAGCTTACAGTCATCAGGGCCAAGTTGTCTTGTACCCGCTGATCTCTATACCGGAGGTTCGGTCTTCCTCTCTCTCTCGAACCAAGATGATTCGAAAACCTTATTAACTGGAGCGTTGGTGTCCTTGCGTTCGATTTGGCCGAGCCAGTATAGTCAGGGGATTTTTACCTTCCGGACTACGTCCACATCCCGGTACAGCGCGTAGACTTCACGGTTGTGTCTTGTCCCACCTTCCTCGCAGACGGGACCAAATATCCGCGTAGAATTTTTCTTTCGAAGGTACCAAGAAATCAGCTCTGCAGTTAATACATTATAAAACCTTTATGTTATCTTTGATGGAATCTAAACAATTCTTTTTTCTACGCCCACGTTTTTTGAGTGATTCTTGTAATCTTGTTTCTGATGAGGTAAAAAATCGACGAATTTGACTTCGTCACCTGTGCAATACAAACCAGGTGCTTCCGTTTTCAACTCTAATGGGTTGCTACGTAGACCTTGTGGCGTTCGATTTCAACGATTACCTTCAACTTCATTGCTCGTTTGAATTGCTCATACATGTCCTTGCCTTGCAGTATATCTAGTTCTGCAATCTTAGTCAGAACTTCTAATATCTGGCATTTTGCACAAACAAAATTATACCGGAAATAAACTTGTATAGCATGTAAACAGACAGCTTACCAGAAATTTACTTATGCGATGAACACGTAACTTAAAAAATATCACTAAACAAAAAAAGCAAAAGACTAGGTTCTTAAAGCGAACTTAACGTATCGTTATGTCGTTCTTCACGCTTAGTCTAAAGAACATACAAACTCTTGGGTCTAATGTTCTTTCGTCAGGAAAGGCAAAGATTGACTCTTCCAAATTGTGTTTCATAATTTTTGGTGAGCTAATATATCCCCAGTCCAATGCTAGCTATGAACAAATGCGTAGAACACGAACCAATCCGCAGTGGTCTATAGAAGTAAGACGCGACAAATCGTGGAATTGGGCCTTTTAAACTGTGTTAAGGCTTATTGATAATCGATTAATGAATTCTTGAGCACAGGCACCGATTAAAATTGTCGATTCTCTGTTGAATCGAATCGATCGACTTTCATATAGACTTGTGTCAATTATAGTCGACAGTACCAAATTATTCTATTAACAGTCGCTAGTTGCTGTATCTTGATTATTGCTCGATAATTGACACTTGCAATCGAGGCCACATTCCAAAAATATAAAAATAATTAAAAAAACATATAACCTTATGGTTTGACTATTGCTTAACGCTTATTTCTTTGGTTCGAAATAGTAGTCGATTGCGATATCGGAATTCTGGTAGAGTCACCCCGCTTTCGAAAATGATATTTTATGTTACTGGCAGATAACCGAGCAACTCTTTTTCGTTTCATTACAATTTATTTGGTGGATATAAGGACAAAATAATTTTTTCATTAATTAATTTACTTAGGCTAAGACCTTTCTAGAAAGTATCCAGTGTATCCAAAACTTCTGGTTCTGGTTTCAGTTTCGCTCTTTCCTTCAACATCCGATGTTAAGAGAAACTCAACAATATTTACGGTTTGACCAACTTGGACATTTTCACCCAGTTTAGAGGAATCGTAACTCCAACGCTACTCCATGTTTCTGATTTACGTTGGGCTCCCCTTGAGACAATCATTATAAACAAAGCGAATAATTCTTATTACATGCCTTCGATTACTTACCACACCACAATCAAGCGACATCAGAGACTCGCTCTGATTCAGTGTCATCCCCCAGGACAAGAGCCGGACGTAACCTAATTCCATCCAACCGCCCCAACAATTTTTGGTCGCCCCTTTTTTTCAATTTTTTAGGTTCAATCAAATTACTCACCCCTTAAGGGCTATTTATAGACATCCATATGACTGGAAGAACCATATCCAACCGACGTTTACAACCCCAAATCAAATCTCTCAACTGACCATTATTTAGCCACTTGGAGCATTCACTTCGCCCCACAACAGGCCAGCCCTCGTTGGACTTTTCCGCATTTTCGATCCACTGAACCGTCACTTAGTTAACCTCCACTTCCATCTCACTAAGTCTCTATGAGATTTCAGCAGCAAAGCGCAACGCAGAAAAATAAAAGAAAACAAATATTGCTGTGGGATCACACTTGAGGACACTTCTCTCCGGACGATATCCCATCCGTTTTGTCCCCCGGGGCAATGATATTAAACTTAAGCTAATCACAACCCTCGTATTTTTAATGCATCCCCGCAGTGGAATGAAACACACAACATCTCTTCTCCAAATGCCGTACAATTGCCCAACGCCTGACTGCGCGCCGCTGGCTGGAATCCGGTGGCGCCTGCGGCAACAAGAAATATTACGTTTTCATTTATTGGCCATTAAATTTGAATTTAAATACATAAATCGCTAGAATCATTGACAATCCCTCGGGGGAGCATAAGGATGACGGATGCTGATGGAGTTACAAGAGTCAGCAGCACATTTGTTTAGTCGGTACTAAGTGGGATGTGTGTATTACGAAAGTCATCCTATCTGTGTTGGCTGCTGGGGCTGTACTGGTGGATCGGCATATTCCCTGTTGTGGTGATGCTGATTAAGCGTGGGCTGACAAAATGACACTGGAGACATTAAACTACTCAAGTTGATAGGCGCTTAAGACGAGGAAGAATGGATTGGGTTTCTCATTGACTCCTACACATAAACTCTCCATGAGCAGAATCTGCTGTGCGTCAAGGGAGCAACCTTCGCTTGCATTCCACTGTCAAATTTCAGATTAAATGTCTTCTTCTACTCCTGTTCAGAGGAACGCGTGGTTGCGACATAGCTCAGCACTCAATATGGCCTGGATAAGGTAGGAGTTCTGATTCCGAATCACATCTTTTCTTTCTGATATCTGTGTTGGAGTATTTGTATACATGCTTATTTTGAAGTTTGTAGCGAATCGTTGGCATCACACAGTCCGATCTTGAATGTGACATAATTAGATCATTTGGGGATTTGAACCCAAAATCACATTGGCCACTAATCCATCGAATTTTCATCTAACCTGGGCGAGTTCAACATCATCACCATATTCTGACCAGCATGATCCGCTAAAGGGGTCGTTGGGATAAAGCACGCACTAGCGACATTTAGGCCATTCGATGCTCCGCCATCGACTCCAACTCACCAGGATTCATGCCCAGGCGCAATCAAGCTACTTTTTTGACTTGGTCCAACTACTTCATTCTGAGTCTTCCAATGGGACGCTTTCCTGATGCAGTCGCATTCAAGGTACGCTTCGGCAGACGGGATGATGATGATATTCGAGCTACGTGTCCAAACCATTGAAGCATTGCTCTTTCCCTTCGTGTCGCGTACAGGCCAGTTATCCCCTGATTTTTTTTTCAACTCTAAGGCGTGTTGTCCCACAGTGGCTCAAGTCCACTGTAGCGGACTGTAGCGCCACCTCGCCTTACTGCGTTAATTCAGACCTGTCAAAATCATCTTCAACATCGATGTATTTTAATATCGGTGCTTCTGACTTCATTCTCTGATCAACTTCATCCAAGAAGTCGGATTTAAATCTGGTCTTGTGGCGGCCCGTGTCGGTGTGGGTACGTGCGTCGACCCCAACCTCGACGTCGTACATTCGACTCCAGCTCTGAGTGACACAAATCATTTCCACGACCCCACCTCTGTCGAGTTACTGACAATGCTCAAAGAGTATTACCTGTCTAGAAAAAGCTTCTCAAACTTGGCCGTTCGGAGTCGGAATTAAACTAGGTCCCTTCCACTCGTGAGAGAACAATAGCACGCACGACACGACTGCTTGCTGAGAAGCTAGGCCTTGGCCCTCTGTGGACTGTAGCGCCACCCATATTATTATTATTGAGTTAAAAGGTATTCATTGACATTTAGTTTATCCTTCAAGGGTGCTTCCCTATTCTTCCAGATAGAAAAACGTTGAGCACCAAACGTTTCATCCCTTTTACTAGTGAGGTCAGGAGGAGTATATGACTCCGACACAAATCTTCCCGGTTCACAGTGGTATGAGGTGTTGTGCATTTTCTGAAAGATGATCATTTCAGACTTTTTCGAATTTTGTCAGTACGAGTAATTGCAGCCACTTCGATGAGTGACCCGCATCAATGATTCCGACCAGAGCTAAAGCATGTGCTAAAGAGTTTCACTGATTGCGATTTTGTTGATTGCCGGAGCTGGAAAGGCAACCAGGCTCTTCGAAATTACGAGGGTAAGCTACACTCACTAATCCCGGTGCGAGCCAACGATTCCACCTTGCAAATAAAATAGGGGTCCCGTTGAAGAATATTGAATATTTTATTTACCGTCCAAGAAACACCAAAGCACACCCATTCGTACTTTAATAAGACAATGAATGTCTCAGAGCTCCTTCAAAGGCTTCAATTGATTCTTAGTCTTAAGGCAAAGCTTATGTTTGTTCTAAAAATAAAACTACTGCACACTTTCGAATCTTTTATAGCCAAGAAATTGTAGCTCTTGTAGCATGTCCAAAGTGAAAACCGAGTTTTTTTACTCTGGTACAGCGACACTAATTTGAACATAACTCCGACATATGCGGCTGATTTTTTCTGCAATGCAGCTTGAAAGTATGAAGCACACACTGGCGTAAGCCACTAAACTGAAACTCAAGGAGTATTCATTAAGCACTTCTTGTTTGCTTTGAAATCGTAAGCTTAACAAGCTACATACTACTTTTTCCAAAGACCTTGTTATCGCATTCAGACCACTGTGTGCCGCTCTCCGCAATACAGCATTTACAAAACCAACCCAAGGAGACATACATACGCAATCGAGGTATATCACAAAAATGTGACCATCAGTTTCGTTCAGTTTCGTTATTTTTCCTCTTTATTAACTGATCAATTATATCGATATTCATTGCTTGTTACCACGGTGCAAAACTTTGTCCCAGTTGTAAAGACCGGGGATATTAGCCACATCACTCATTTTCGTTGAATTTCGATCAGTTTCGTTCAGTATCGTTAAGCTTCGTTCAGTTTCGTTCACTTTCATTAAACCTTGTATGACTTATCAAAGCAGTCTGGCAGCTTTTCGTTCAGTTTAAAAATGTCCTCAGTTTTACTGAAGTCAAATGTCGTGGGCCTTAAGGCATATTAGAAACTCCTACTGTGTCACTAGAGCTAATTGAGGGCAAGTCCTAGTCTTACTAACCTGGTAGTAGGGCCACCATCATGGGATTAGTTTTTGAGAAATACAATCTGACTGCAGACTTGCTCAAGAGTTCTACACTTGTTCTTCGATGCTACGCTCGCATCTGCTCTATCCCATGTCGTCGTGATACATCACATCGTGGGTCGCTGAGTATTCGATCAATCGCTTGGAAGTGCTCTCGAAAACATTGTTATCTGCTCCCCCAATGACCTTTCACTCCCCCATCGGCGTCGCATCGTTCGTTTGTCCGAAAATAAACATGTTTTTCCATTCACTGCCAACACGGCGCCAGAGGGCACCATCAAATATGGCCACCCATCGCTCAATCAATTAGAAATATCACATTTAATTATTTATCGCTATCAATTGAATGGTTTTTCTCCATCAAACAAATTCCGATTTGCCCGCCTTAACGCAGCCCTAATAGGTTTTAATTGCGCCGCCGCCGTCTCTCCCACGTCCCCCTACTAGGGGCACAAACAAATAGTAACCGATCAGATCAATCTTGACAAATAACTTCCATCACGACCCCTTGCCCCAGGCATTCGCCGCCCCCACGAAAACTTTAATCGAAATCACTGTTATCAATCACAGTCCCTATCTGTCCGTTGATTCGCAAAGAAGTGGAAGTGACTCCGTAATTCCTGCCCTCTCTGCCCACTGAATCGTTAAACAGCAGATGGATAAACATCTTTTATTAGATTCCCCAGCGCGGTGGCGGATACAACAGCAGCAAAAATCGATTCACTCCATCCAACCGCTCAAAACAATTCCAGGCAATTCATCAAAATAGACCAACTAATTACTAGCCTCAGGAAGGCTTTCCTTCGCAAAGGGTCCGCCCGCCAGTAAATAGATACAATGGATGCAAAGACGGAACGGAAGTCCGGCAAAAATGTGGGCGAACAGACACAGCCGAGGAGCGCTGCGGACCATGAATTAATTTCTTTTTCGAAATTAAAACCAAAACCGGAAGACATTCAAGGACATACCCTCTCTACCCCTCCAAGGGGGTGGATTGAATCAATGGAGTGAAGGAAAGGAGTGCCGAGTCGACAAAGTGCTGGCGCATCCCTCATATTGTCCTGCGAAAAATATCCTTCCTCCGATCAACTTTTCATAAATTCAATTAACTCTGACCCATGATACACACGCACACACAGGAGAACAGGGATCTTAAGGCTCCCGTCCACCCTCCCTCCCGCACGGGGTGTGTGTGAAGATGCGCGCGTGTAGATGGACATCGGGAAAGAATCGCTGCCAAGAAGCTTTCATGTAAATGCGACTAAACCCGTGCACTGTCGACGGCAGGGGTGGGCGACAAGTTCTGTGTCCCAGTGTCCTCTTTGGCAGAGTACGCTGCCGCTGCTGTTGTACACCATAACGCCACCCACCCAGAGTGGTACACATCAATTCATAAGTGGAACAGTGGCATTTATGAAGTTTTTTTTTTTGTCCTCATGTGCACAGGCCCAGTCCAAGGCAGAGGCTTTGTATCTGGCTCTTGTTGTGTGCCAGATAAGTTCTAATTGATGATGACTTCTGAGGCAGGCTTTTCACTCTATTTACATGATGGGCTCTGGATTTGTTTTGCTTGGCTGACGGAGTGAGAGTGAGGCAGTCGAGTTCGAGATGTGGGCCGCAAGGGGTGGGTGGACTCAGGACCAACAAGGCGGTTGACCTCAAGGGGGCTGCTGCTTGCCGAAAGTGTCTATTGAAAGTTTTCGGTTCCGAGATAGTTTGGATATTAATTTTCGGGAATGATAAAGGGAATCTCATGGAATTTTCAATTTGCATACAGAAACGAAGTCTCGGATGTAATCGACACGAGGAGAGTTTATAAATGTATACACACTTGAGGATAAATAGGACATGCTCTCCGGGGGGACGCTTTTTTGTAATTGTATTTTAATGAACAGTCTGTAGGCACAGTCCGGATACAATTACATGGATCGTAGATTTGAGTTATGCGCCGGCTGCAGGGATACTCTCACATCTCTACACATCTCGAACAGATTGTGGCTCTTGTTTAATTCTGTTTAATTAACACAAGGATGTACGGCTGGAAGGGAGGACTGTCTGGCGCTTGGGGCATGCATGGAATATGCTTACAGATGAAATTCAATATTTCGGAAACAATTCGAGTATCGTGTTCTTCGGCTGCTTAACACTGATGAAAGGAACGGAACATCTCTCGTGTTGTGTGTTTGCAAGTGTGGTCATGATGATGGGACCTGCATTTTGTGCAGTTTAAATGTTCGTTTTAATTGCTTCTCTCGCATGTGATTACAAACTCAGGACTTCTCTCAGTTGGGCAGTTTTCTCTTGAATAACATAGTTTTTGAGCATTTTGAGGTGTTTTTTTTTTCTTTTCCAGATCGATGAGTGTGTTTCTGTGGTTTACTGGCTTCTGGACCGGTGGAGTGGTTCTATTGAAGCGTAGTTGATTGATTGTGTTGGTGTTGAGTAAAGGCATCTAGTGAATGGTACTGGCGAAGTGTTGTCACAATATAAAACAAATTAAAAATCATCAGAAGAATCTGATGGCCTAAGCAACTTTTGAAGAAAAAATACTTTTAACTGTTGGATATTGAATGGCTTCTGGCTTGATTGCCTATGCCCAATCCTGCTAGCTTAGGTTATGTTAGATTATTAAGCAGCCAGCGAAATTGCAAGGACACTTTGACAATTTGATGACCCGTGATGGATCAGATTTGAGTTCGACCTTGGGACGCTATAGCCAAAGTCAAACATTCAAGCAAGAGCGCCATCAAGCTGTTTACCTACCTTTCTTATTCTATTAGAACTATAGGTTTCGTTTGATGTAGTGTAGATTCCATCGTTCTTGATGTTCTCCAGATAGATGGGGGAAAATCCATCTATGATCAGACTTATGTATGGCGTCTAAAAATGAAATTCATATAAAGGGTGATTTTTTAGCTATTATCTTTTTGACAACACTGGTTTAAACAGCTGACTTACGTTTCGTGCTTTGTTTCACTGTCAAACATCTTCAGTTTGGTCTATAATTTAACCATGAGTCGTCTTACAAACGAACAACGCTTGCAAATTATTGAATTTTATTATCAAAATGTGGTGGCCCGTGGCGTTGTGGGTATGTGCGTCGACCCCAACCTCGACGTCAGATTCTTACTCTGAGCGACGAAAACTATTTTCACGACCCCACCTCTTTCGAGTCACTGACAATGCTCAAAGAGTATTTTCTGTCTAGAAAAAGCTTCTCAAACTTGGCCGTTTGGAGTCGGCATTAAACTGTAGGTCCCTTCCACTCGTAGCACAACACGAGTGGTTGCTGAGAAGCTAGGCCCTCTACGGGCTGTAGCGCAGCCCATATTATTATTATATTAATATTATCAAAATGCGTGCTCTGTTAAGAAAGTTCATCGCGTGCTTCTTGTGAAAATTGTGTTCAGCGACGAAGCTCATTTTTGGCGCAATGGGTACGTAAATAAGCAGAATCGTCGATTTTGGAGTGAATATTGGCCAGAGGCATTGCAAGAGCTACCAACGTATCCAGAAAAAGTCACTGGTTGGTGCGGTTAATGGGCTGGTGGCATCATTGGACCGTACTTCTTCAAAGATGATGCGAATCATAACGTAACTATGAATGGTGAGCGCTACCGTGAGATGATAGCAAGAGCTTGACTTGCATGACATGTGGCTTCAACAAGACGGTGCCACATGCCACACAGCACGCGCAACAATGGACTTATTGAGAGGCGTGTTCGGTAAACATTTTATTTCACGTTCGGGACCGGTCAATTGGCCGCCTAGAGCGTCCGACTTAACGCCTTTAGACTATTTTTTGTGAGGCTATGTTAAAGCTCAGACAAGCCCGCTTCAATTGATGCATTGGAAGACAACATTGAAGCGTGTAGTCGTGCGATACCGGCCTAAATGTTGGAAAGAGTATGCCAAAATTCGACTAAGCGGATGGACCATCTGAGGTGCAGTCAGGGACAACATTTGCACATTTTTCGTTTGTGCCTTTTATTTTTCCGGTATCTGTTAGCCTCACAGAATAAGATTTTTAAAAACCTTCTGAAATTAAAGTTTAAAATGCACTAAATCGATTGGATTAGGATTTTGGGAGAAGATATTTTTTCTTTCCAGGTCCTAGTTTCCTACCCCTCTCCTTCCTTCAAATTAATCGAGTCTGCCGGAGAAGTTTTATCAAACGACGAGGAACTGCTCTCCGACTTGTAACTGTTTCGTTCACGTTTCGGTGTGTAAGTTCCTTGAGGCCTTACAACAGTACTTGATGGGTTGGAAGAAGAAGCCTTTAATTATTGCATCTTACCCCAGCTGGAGTTCATGATACATGCGGCTTTATCTCCATCTCCTCGTCTATGAACCATAGATTGGTAGACTCAAGAATTATTATATTACATCATTAAAAAATCCTTGTCGGGAAAGTTATTTTTGTCTCCGGTTTGAATCTTATGGTAAGCTCTACCAAAAAGCTCAATTATATCGAAGTGTGAGATGGCTTTATTGTTGTTGATAACCCATCGTCGATTTTCCTCAGTGAAGAACTGTATCGCCACGCCTGCATGCCGAGGATTGGATAGAATGGGCACGTGATTTTTCTTGCAAAGTTCACAAGTTCTATGTTTTGCGAGGCCCTTTCATATGCACATTGTTATGCATAGAAAATGATATTTTTGCATAACTAAAGATATTATAACATGCGAAAATGAATATACATATTTTTTGTCAGGTAAATAGTCGGTAGCAACAACAACGACATACTTTTCCTCTCTTGCTAATTCACTTTCTCTCTCGTTTGCCGGAATATCCTTGTGCCTGGAAATCACTTCAGTGGTTTCGAAGACACTTCAAAGACATGAATGTCTTTGTCAACCAAACGTAAACACAGTAACTTGTGCCTTCCTCCGATTTGGAACCGTCAGAATATCATAGCAGTTGGGTGGGACATCTTGCTTTTCCTCCACTCCACACTCTCATGAGAATTATGTACTGTGAACTTTTCGCCATTGATTATATTTTCTCCAACTTATTGCTGCAAGTTAAATTTTTATTACGTTCAATTTATTAAAAAAATATTGTCGGTGGCTAAGCCTTTTTATTGTTTCCCTTCTGACTTAAGACTCATTGACAATGTGTATTCTGTTTATCACTATGCCTTTGCCCTAGTGCCTGCCAGACCACTGCATCCCGTGTGTTGCTGGAATGTCGAGGTGTCAAGTCCATTCTGTCTCTTCCAATGAATTTTGTCCACACGTTTTCAGCAGCAAGGGTTCTGTGTTTGAGCGATGGAATAAGCTCGCTCTGATTACTTCATCTGGCTTGCATCTTCTTCGTCAACTTGCATACGCAACAATAACTTTCACGTATATATCCATGGGAAGGAGTTTCATTAGTATATCTAAGCAGTCGTAAGTTTTGATCTGAGTGCACCCCCAATTCAGAGCCAAACAAATCTTCTTATTCTCATTAGATTTTGTTCAGCTCGTAGTGGCGTCCACAATAGTAAGACTCCGTAAGTGAGTAGTAGTATATTTTTAGGTCGGATTCCCCATTTGGGTCAAACCATTTTCTGCACGTGTATAATGCTTGCTTTTGTTTCCAGCTTGTTTTTTGCAGTGTAAGATAACACCGAAGTATCTAACTTGTTCAGTGAAAGTTATTTTCTGCCCTGCTAGCTTCAGTGGAATTTTATATTTCCCTGAACGAGCTCTCTTTTGGATAGTTTAACATCAAGTCTGACACGTCTGGCCGTGCATTGCTAATATTTTCAGGGTTGATTGCGTCACATCTCTGAGGGTGTTCGAAAATATTCCTGTGATAGTGTGATGTTAGCCCCATAGGCTAGGGATGTCGTCCTTCACCTCAACTATGGTCATGAGCCGAGGAGACAGTACTCCACCTTGTGGTATTCCTCTGAATACTCTTCTCTTGATGGCCAGTGACTTGATTATATTTCTTCTTTACTAATACACTTGTTAACCGCACACCAGACAAGTGTGTCAGGTGTGTGTCCACCAACGTACTTCTCTCTTTTGTTCCATGACAGCTTAGGTATTCGTTTACAGAAATAAAGGCCCCAACCAAATTCTTGCTCTTGGATTCCTCGGTGGAATAGAAACTTACTCCCATCTTGTTAAAAGTCCACTCGTCACCCGCTGCACAATATATTCGATGCAATATGCTCTTGAAGCGACAATCGTATTTTTTTCCAGAACGAGGCCCTAATAGAGTTCGAATTGACTGCACTTCCGCTAAACAAAAACACCATACTGTCCCCTTATCCTGTCATAAAAACTGAATCTCCTGACGTTCTGAAACACGTGACAATGATCCCTTCCAGTTGAAGACGAATTACAAATTCACCCGTCCTTTTTTATTCTCGTGCTTGTACGCACAATCTTATTAAAAAGCATTCAATTCAATTCAAAGAAAGATTCAATAAAAGTTTCAATTGGCTCTCATAGTCGGACAAGTGGATGAACTCCTTGGAGATCCCCGTGGCAACACAGCCACTTCCTCCACAAAAGGGAGTCTTTCTCCTGCTCTCCACTGCTGATTGAATGTAGTTCGTGGATGCTGCTGATTCAAAGATGAGATGTTGAATTCGTACCTCTCTTCACATTGACTGCCCTGAAACAAGTTGAATGCTCGTGAGCATAAATATTTTTCTTTATCTCGGCAGAAAGTTCACTCCGGTCCACTTTTTGCATCGAATCTACAACCATTTGTGTTGCCTAAAGAAAATAGCAAATTTTCAAGTGAGAACAATGTGAATTGAATTCCGGTACAAATAGTTCACTTTCACTTCCCATGCAACATTGTATGTTAATCATGGCATTACATCTCACGAACGACCCCTGCCCTTCGGATTCTGCTATGTGGGCGTACAGTTTTTGTTTTGGTTTCAAGGAGGAATTTCGACGTCGTTCTACCCTTTGAACATTTGCCAGTGATTTGAACGGTATGTGGAGCGGTGAAGGAATTTATTCATCCAACTTAGTACAAGCATTGTTTTATTCAATTTTTTTTAGCTTTCCATACGTTGACCATAGACTCAACTAGTGGATCATAGTAAAATCCTGAAAACTGGAGCACTGTTTAAAAGGAACTCGTTGCGTTGAAATTCTAGGAAGCTGCAGTTATTAGTGGAAAGCAACATTCCTCACACGGGTTCGTTGTAGCTAGAGGTGGTATGGAAAATAGGTGAAAAAACGCGATGAGAGGTACAGATTGTAGACTGCAGCCAGTAGGGGGCAGAAGTCAATCTACCCTATGTGTCCAGCCAAGAGCTGATTGGCGATAAGAATATTGGCAAATTTTTGATGTGTGATTGTGGATTTCATATGCAATTTATTAATTGGCTTTCACAGAGGTTGGGCGGACTCCGTCGATTCAAGTGTCATACTGTAAAGCAAAGTAAATAAATGGTACTTGGCCTGAAACCTGCTTGTCCAAGATCGTAGAGAGAACCCATTCGGGAACCGGAAATGAAGGAAGATTCCACTCTTTTTGAAGCATATTCATTTATCAGAAAATGTAGCGTCTGATGAGTTGCAGCCGTCCACCGCTGATGGGCCAGGGCGTGCTGCTTCCACTCCTCAGGACTCAGCTATTTTGCTTTTGCTATGACCTTTAGCCCAGATTCCCGAGTCCACTTTCCAGTCCACTTCTCGGGCCAGTCTCGGATTCGAAAAAAAACCTTAATACTGATGCTATTGCGCAAATAGTTGCCTTTCAAAAGACAACCACACCCTGTGGCTAGTGCAGCCCATTCAACTTTCCTCCAGACGGCACTACATATCCGACGCACTTTCGAAGGCTCAAGAATCTATCTCCACTACTTTTGAAGAGCTACTGAAATTAATTCTCCACGATTCTGGCGCATAACTCAGGTTGGATATTGGCGGCCCCTATGGTTCGTGGCTTATTCACATGAATCTGCTACATCAGAAAAAGGGTTGCGTTGCCCCACAGGTTCGGATACGAAGATTCTACGGGCCGGAGCTCTACATGAGCCACAATAGGCATTGGATCTGTAGACGCCTAGCTAGCTCATGTCGCTTTACAGCCCATGCAGTTTGTGGTTGAATCTTCTCCTCCAGAACCCGTCAACACAAACTGGACCAAAGATCGCACGTAGAACTTTTCTCTCAAAGAGCCGAAGGACTTCTTCATCCGCTTTCGAGTTTGTCCATGCCCCCGCGCCATACAGCAGGACTAGAGTGACCAATGTCTTATATAGAGTCACTTGGTTCTTCGGCTCTATTATTCAATTGCCTCTTGAGCGCAAAGAAACAGCGGTTGGCAAGAGTTATTCTGCGTTTAATTTCGGTACTGATGTTGTTTGCACTATTTACTCCGAAGCCAAGGTAGATGAAGTCCTTTACTACATCGAAGTTGTAGCTGCCTATGGTGACGTTCTGACCGAGTCGTCGATGTTGTGTGTCCTTTCTTGATGACAGCATATACTTTGTTTTGCCCTCATTCACCGCTAAACCCATGTTTGCCGGCTCCGTTTCAATACAAGCAATCGCTTTATTGACGACTCGCTGAGTTCGGCCAATCACGTCAATGTCGTCCGCGTATGCTAGCAGTTGAACGGACTTTTGGAAGATCGTGACTCAAGCATTGGCGTGTGAGTTTTGCACGACCTTCTCAAGTACAATGTTGAAAAAATCACATGACAGCGCATCGCCCTGTCTATCTGGGCGTCGATCTGCATCTCTTGTGTTTTTTCGAGGATCTGCGTAATGTGAAGATTTGGTCGATGGTGGACTTCCCAGGCCATCAAGATGTTGACGAATGGTTTCAGGCGTTCAGACTAAACGGCAGAGGAAATCTTGTAGACGATGCTTAGGTGACTTATAGCTTGTTAGTTGGCCCAGTTGAAGGGGTCTTCGTTTTTGTGGATCCGTCAAAATATACCAAGTTTCCACATAAGGACATGCTTTCCTCCGGTCTTACAGATGAGTTGGTGAAAGCACCCTACCAGCAAACTTCAGCTGCCTTAAAGAGTTCTGCAGACAGTCCGTCTACACCAGCTGCTTTAGTCTCGATGTAGCTATCTTGACTTCGTCTAGATCGGGGGGATGGAATTCTCTTCTATCGTCGTCCATTGCGTGAATAGGAACACTATGCCTGACAGCGATATTGGTGTCCTCTTCGCCGTTAAGCAAGTTGCTTATATGTTAATTAAGTTGCGTTCACAGTCAAGAACCTGCCCCGACGATTGACTTCGACGACAAATTTTAGCCAAGCATTTACACACAAAAAAGTTGGCAAACTTGGCATGACTTTAGACTTGTATGGCGGCGTACGCTCTGCTTTGAGTATTGTTCGTCAAAAAAGTTTATTCTTCATGAATTTATTTAATATTTTTATTGTATTCTTTTTACCTACCCCTTTGGGTAGGTGTCGTAGAATATATCCGAGGTAAGGCATGTCTGTCGTTAAAGGCGACTAAAATCCTTAGCTAAAAGCTAATGGTTAGGGAATAACCTACTCCATTGCTTATCAAAATGATGGTTCAAGCTAGCCAACAAAATAATAAACGGTAAGTGCCTTATCTTATTATAGATATTCCACAATAAGTCTTCGGATTTATAACAAGTTCCGGGTTGTTATGGCATTCTACTGGTAGTTTGGCCAGAGGCTATAGTCTGGTGCCACGGGAGATCAGGCTAACGCCCCTGAGACCCACATAGGCCTCTTCCTGATCGCCTTGACGTGGGAGCCTCGTGCTGGCTGTGGCTCAAAATTCAAAGTCACCGGGAGAAGTAGAGATATACTTGCTTGTCTGATAGTTAAGCTTGTCTATTAAGGCGATAAGCATTTGCGACTCTGCGACGTGAAAGGTATTAATCCAAGTTTATGTGGAGTTGCAGGGAACAACCGGGTGCTACGACTCAAAGAGTAGCAGAGGTGTTAGATGAGCCTCACCAACCTACTAAGATGGAGAAATAGGTCCATAAGCTTATCACTAAATTTGGAACTTGGGATTCTTACTGAAAGCGTCTGGTGAAGGGTCGTAAAATGGTCCAAAGATTAAATGTCTTCGTGATATAAGCCTAACGGCAGGAGATCACGTAAAACACTCATAACTGTCCATACCGCTGGAAAATTTGTATATAACATTACCATTCATTTTTCATTTTAATGCCATTTTTGATTCCGCCGGCATACACCTCCCGTAATCCCAATAAAAAATGTACCAACAATGTACAAAAGTTGATCAACAAGTGGTCGTACCTTCGGTCAATCAAGCTGAAAAGTCAAAGTATTTTCTCTAACGCGGTAGAAGTCTGCGGTTTGGTTGTAACGTTCACCTTGAGTATTTGACCCACCAACGGCGTTTGTCAAACAAATAGTCGCAACAGTTGAGTGTAAACCCGGCTATAAGGAATGGAATCAATTTATACTTAGACCGATTAGCATGGTAAGAAATTTCGATTTAGATTTCGTTTCGTATCAGTGATTTTGGCGGTCGTTAACTACATACACACCAATGTCGAAAAAGCAGCTGCGAGTTTTGTCGCCACTTTCTTTCCAATCTCTCGTTGCCTACTGGCTGCAGTTATTCCACCCTCAACTGAGTTCGAAGAAATTGAATGTAGCCTTGCGTTGTGAGTCTTTGCGTCGACTTCGAAGCACTTGTGTCAACGGTGCCTAGGTTCAAATCCCACACAGAAAACAAAAATGTTCCCTGAACACCACTTTGGAGTCACTGCCAATGCTCAATGTGAAACTTGAAACGTTCGGCGGTGGGGTAAAATTCCCTTCCACACACGAGAAGACAATAGCAGGGACAAAACGGGTGGTTGCTGAGGAGCTGGACCCTGTCCCCGATCGGACTGTAGCACCTGCCTGAATCAAAATATTACCGACAAGCATGTCTCAAGTATCTCCAAATCTCACAGGAAATTTAATCAACACTTCCATTAAGCGTCAGGTTGCGACAACATATCAGACAGAATTATTAATCAAGTAGTCGAGAATGCTATCAGTTTCATTTCCAATTTATTACAATGCCGCCTTGCTCATGGTTATTTTCCCCAAAAACATGGATGATTGACGATGGACGAAGTAATACCAGTAACCTAGTCATCAAAACCATTGAATAGAGTGTCTGGTTACCGTCCAATCAGACTGCGAACAGTATTATATAATGCTTAGCTTATTAAGTCCACCAAATTCATCAAGCAAGCGTTAAAAGGAAAGCAATCCGTTGACATGGTACGGCATACTGGACTGGAAAAATTCTTCATTCAATCTTTGGTCCTGTATAATGATTTCTGGAGACAGCTCAACCACGAATTGTACGGACTGTACAGCGACATGAGGCTTGTCAGGCGTCTTTGGACTCAACCCCTAAGATGACTAAACCATGCAGAGCGCATGAACAACACTACTCTTTTTGCCCGGCCCGCACCTCCTGAATGGCGATGATGTCAGCCTTAAAGGGCCTCCGCAAGTTCATCGGCTGCACGTGGTCAGTCAAGGCGCCTCACATTGCACGTGCAGAACCGGAAATCGTTATCATTGTTTCGTTGTTAATGGTCGTCAGCAGTAGTTAGACCGGTTTCCGAGGCTTGTTGCCGTTTCTGAACTAGAGTTCATTTTGAACGGCGGAAAAGTTTGCTCCACGCGAAACCCCTGAACCTGGAAGACCGGGTCCTGGCTTAAACCCCTGATCAACGGGCCGCTGCATACATTAGTTCACCTCTAAGCGGTTATAGTAGAGACTATACAGAGGCTGCCACGAGGAGGCTGTAAGTCAGCTTGACCTGTGCATCTCTCTCTTGACAGAAATCAACAACTTTGCCCTGTATTCACGCACCCACGCCCTCCGTGGCTTGCAGATTCTTAAGCAATGAGTTCCTAATTCATGACGCGGACAGGGTCGGATAGGATTGACACCCAGAAGTACATTCGTCTCACTCACTCACTCCTGGTGGACCCATTGTTATGCCCAGAGGTTGAGATTGATGGGATTCCTCCGAACTCTTGTCATACTCAATGAATTCGTTTATCTTGTTCCTTCTTACCTCATCCAGACCCGACAACGATGATGAACCTGAAAAAATGCACCAAGTGGATGTTATTCAGCTCCTTCAAGAAAGATGTTCCTGTGTCCCAATCGATAGCCGTTGGGACAGTGGCTGATTTGGTTGAAATTATTCTGATTTTCGTACGACTACCGCAAATGACTGTCACAACGGGAGACTATTAACGGTGTGTTCCCTTCAAACCTATGATTGAACCTTCATTAAGATACATGAGCAAATGAAGAGGACCAGCTACATTCACCTAGCAGAACTCTATGAAATCAATTTGTACTCGCAAACTTTCGATTGGTTCTGCACAGCAAAAATTCAAAGCGGTACTCAAAGGCAAATGTACCATAAGCCAGCTTTTAAAATATTTTCATTTAATCGCTCACCTTGCGTAGGACATCCTTTTCACTCACGTAAGCCGCTTACACTCAGAGGGTTGATAACTTGTCGGCGAAAGTTTACTGCAGGTGGGGCGGTGGGTTGGCTGTTAACCACCCACCCCGCTACCCAGCGCACGTCTAATGAGCTTCGTAATAAACTTCCGGTTATGTGATGATGAATCCTTTATTACAGCGCAAGCTTGGCGGTATTATTGAAATTACCTCCATCTGTTTATCGTCCTGGCAGCGGCGATATTAACTTTCGCCATCATGCGCGCCACGTCTGCGGCAGGCACTCAAATAAAGGGCGGGCCCGTTTTTTTTTCATTTTTTTCCTTTTGTGACTTCCAGTTCAAACACACTTGGATGATTTACATTGAAAGTACAGCTGTGCACTTTACGCTCATTGCTTCCACGGAAGATACATGATTTTTGTGTCGAATTCAGGTGACGACTTTTTCGCTGATCTGAATGCTTTTCCGGTGGTTTCCTGCGGATTCTTTTGCAGATTTCAGCCGTTTTTTTTACGGTTTTTTCACATGAGTTAAGAGTAATCTGCTTATTTCACATACACACGCATGCACATCGTCCCGCCCCGAATGCACTTGAGCGACACATCCACCCCCCAACTCCAGTGGGGGCTGTGAAATTTGCAAAGCACACATAAATCAATTATTTCTACCTCATTGAAATTGAATGGCTGCCATTTGTGTTATGAATAAGGACCAGTTGAGGCGGAGGTGGGGCGGGTTCACATCAGGCACTGCCACTGCCATTGGCACTGGCTTGCGTGGGTGGTGAATGAAGAAGATATAGGATGTGCATATTTATACATATCTCCATTTGTTGTTGTTGCTGTGATAAAGGATGCGAAAATTACTTTTGCCGTTTGCCGTTGGTCGGTAACGTATTCGCTGACAGTGGCAGTGGCACACAATGGATTCATTCAGTTGTTTGTTGAATTCTACGGATGCTCTTAATCCGACAGCTCTCTTGCCTCGTTGAATACGAGAAGGGGCTGGTGGCTGTCGGTTTTTGCTTTTCAAGTGTGTACAGAAAAAAAATGTTTTCTTATACATTCATTTCTGTTTATTTTCTTTTTCAAATATTTTGCGCGTAAATGGAAATGAAGGGTGTGCCCGAGTTAAGGCCCAAACGGCAAAATCTTGGATGATGGATTAGAGGAAATTGAAATGAATACAGAGGAAGAAAAAAACGGGAAGAAATTTCGTGGAAAAGCGTCAATTGAGAGCGATTTACATATAATTCCAATCGGATTAGAATTACTGGCGACGTAAGGAGCTTAAAGTAAATTTCGTGCAGACAGCGACCTAGTGGCAAACTAGTTAAAGAAGTTCTTCAATCAGTCCAGGAAGTTACTAAATCGATCAACTCTTAAGGCTGGTATTGAATTTGACTGGCGGTTGGGAAGCTGCTTCGTTCATGAAGAAGTGCACTCCTGATTGGCACTAAATGTTGCTACGTTCTTAAAACGATCAGTGCGGTCAATTATGGGTTAGCTTGTTGTTTCAACTCAAGTTTTAGACATTCGCTACAAAAAACTGCGAATCCATGGAGATGACTCTTTTCACTTGAATAACCCATGACGTGCCAATGACACCAACATTTATTATCGGCTTAAAGTGCAGTTAAGACATTTATGAATGGAACTCAATTTCGTTCATATGGTCACCAACGGCACGTTTGCAGTGGTCGTTCGTTGGACCGAATTTGCAACGACCCGGCCAAACAGCCGAAACAGCCGCAATATCGTGTCCAATATTGGCCCTGAGTTCTTCCAACATCGTCGGCTTGTTGGCATTAGCCAATGACATAAGGAAGCCAACAGAAAATAACCAAGCGGTGTTCGTTATCGTCACTGTATGCAAACCGCACCGAATAGTAATTTTTTGTGGATGAAGTGGTGATTCATGAAGACTATTGACGAACCCATTGACCAAAAGACGAAGCTTGCTCAAGGCGTTCTTGCAGTAAAATTCATTATATGGCGTATCTTCTCCAGAAACTAATCGGAACCAAATGTCGCTTCAAATGGTTCGTCGGCTTCAATTTTTGAGTTAGATTGATCTTGTACGAATGTGAACCAATATTCTTAAACAAGATACGCCCTAATGTAGTCTGAGCTGACTGCTGTGGAGCGTTTCTTATGGGCGCCTGAATGGCAGCGATATTTTCGACACCAACCCGTTGTCTCACTGACACGGCAACATCACACATAACGAATATGCGAAATAAATAAGACTACAATTTTAGCACTATACTTGTTACTGCCAATCTACTAGGACGAGAATTACGACCGAAAACTGGAGTTAACGCTTTTAAAGTTGTGGCCACCTATTCCGAATTTAATTAGAATTTTTATAATTTGCAGACGTTGGTCGTTCGTGTACCATAATGAGAGTGTTGTTTACTCAACAAATTGACAGTGACATTTCGATGATTAGTGAAAGAGTGCGTTCAAAAATTAAATTCGGTGTTGTCAGGTACCTATTCGAAAACAATATATTTTATTTTTCTTTCCACCGGTTTCTATCAAGTATGTACGAATGTCTGCTAAATTGAACATTATTCTCAGAAGAATCGATAAAACAGTTGCGAATAAAACCAGAACGTCGATTCATCTCAAGATTGCTTTCTGTCACAAAGCCTGCTTTTCAAACGCACCTAGCGGGAGCAGGAAGGTCTTGGCGGGACTTATAAGTTGAAGCCTGCACAAATGGGGTTCTGTACATAGTATTTCCTTGCATGGTGTGGCAAGTGTTGGTATTATTGACCCACTTGACGATACAGTCAATGTTGGAGCAGAATGTGTTGCAGTGCCCACTACAAAGACAATTGAAGTTGGATTTATTTGACTTGTGAATTAAATCAATTCAGAGTAGGAATTCAGTCCAAGCAAAAGAAAGCAGATCATTTGTAAATTTCTGAAAGAGTGTCGGGGACAAGACAGAGCCTTGTGGGACACCAGCTTTTGCTTCCTGAATATACTAAGCCTGCAATGAAATGAATTGTAACCCATCAGCTTGGAATAATTTTGACCGTTGATACGTTTGCCGCTTGGTACAGTGTTTTCTCTCTCAGCAGCAACTCCTCTCTATTCTTAGTTGTAGGATTGGATTGAAATACTTCCCTGGATGCCATCGAAATATCAATGTTACTACAATTGAAAACCCTAACTCTAACTCCTGCCTCGAAAAAAACAATAGAACACGTAAAAAGCCAATAAAACAATAAATCATGTGCTCTGCCGCGTAAGGCATGTGCGCGGGCCATTTCTCACACATGCCCTCACGGTAACGAAGACACTTGCCTCCAAAATTGGGCAATAAAATTGAAATTCAGCGAAAGTGTTCGCAAATAACGAACATAAGCTTCCATGCCTCCCTCATTGTCCTCCACTCCCCTTCCAGAAGTCACCTCAACATTCCTCACGCAAGTTCTTCTGATCTATTCTCACTCCCCAGTCATCCGTCTAAAAGGCATGTGTTCGTATGCAAATTAGGCAGGGGATGGCAAAGTTTGTCATAATCCTAGGAGTAATTAACCCCACACTGACAGATACAATGTAATTAGTCAATTTCCGACACATTTTTGAGATTCTTTCACTTCGCTCTCTACGAAACTCATTAAAAGAGAAACCCGCGGTGGTGCCGGGCAAAATGACACAACAAACGAGGGAGGGAAAGCAAAACTTTTCTTCTTTATGTTTGAAGAAGAAAATTGAAATAAATTTCTATGATTACACATGCTGGCGCGGAGCAAGTGGGATGCCAAGCTGATTGAGGGTGGTGGGGCCGGTCTACTTTGTTGGCTTTATGGTAAAAACAGTCGTCATTGGCAATTGCTTTGATGGCATTGAAGGCGGCTAAATTGCGTCTGCGATGATTTCGGAAGTACACAACTCAGAATGGGACTGGAATTATTAAGTAGACCACGGTGGCAGAGCGTGATTGAGACCAAACGGAAGGTGACGCCGTCGAAAACAGTCACAATCAGGACGAACATTTTGGAATGTGCTGATGCGAATTTAAAATTGTTCATTTCTGGCGTTGACTAATAAATTATTTGTGTGGCAAGGTCGTATGGTTCACTTCAACTATGTGTTCCCCCTCTTCCTGACTTGACTTGTTTTTCGTTCTTCCCTAAAATTTGCGTCACACTTAAAGACAACAAGACCTAACTCAGTAACATTACGTGTAATGTTATCTTCCAAAACTGCAAATGACTATGCGTTGTGGGCATAGCTGAGTGATTCTAAAATAATTTACAAGTGACACATGGCGCGATGTAGATGGCTGACACTCAGTTCCAATGGTCCGATCCAAAAAGTGCATCGATTCAAGGCTTCGTGGCACCTTCTTATAGTGTTTCTCAGCTTTAGTTCATGTAGTTTAAAAAAAACAAGCTTAAAGCCAATACCGGGCAACACTGCCGCTCTGCTCATTGGTATCCATGGAGGCATACGTGACAATACAATACACCAAGGAGTGTGTTTTTCAAGTGGCATTGGGAGTTTTAGTCTTGCGTGGGGTCATTATTCACATCTTCAAACGACTCAAATAATTCAAACTCCATATTAGAAGCGCAACTTTCTATATATTATTATGCCACTTTTACCGTGGCGTGGCACGTGGCGTGGCCCGTGGCGTTGTGGGAATGTGCGT
This sequence comes from Eristalis arbustorum, assembly GCA_916610145.1. Lineage (NCBI taxonomy): Eukaryota > Metazoa > Arthropoda > Insecta > Diptera > Syrphidae > Eristalis > Eristalis arbustorum. The sequence continues at coordinate 102,511,075 of OU744316.1, read as the reverse complement.
CGACATCGTAGGTTCGATCACTGGTCTGTGCGACAAAAATAATTTTCACGTCTCCACCTGTTTTGATTTACTGACAATGCTTAAAGAGTATCCCTGTTTAGAAAGAGCTTCTCAAACTTGGCCGATCGGAGTCGGCATAAAACTGAAGGCACCTTTAACACGTGGGAAAGCAATAGCACGCACAACACGAGCGGTTGTTGAGAAGCTAGACCCTGGCCCTCTACGGGCTGTAGTTTCACCCATATGTCACTTTCACAATAAGTCCACCTTAAACAGTACATACTTTGCCTGTTGCATTCATTTAATATTGCCTTCATCGAAGCAATCGAACGTGAGCCGCGTGTCCAGGCTGTGCTTTAAGAAACACGCCCACAATAAAAGCAATCCGCCACAAAAATTCCGCTTTTGGAAATATTTAGATTCCTTCCGTAAATGACGTCAATACGAAGGGAAACGAGGACCATGTCTGAAAGAATGAAATATTTAATGTTTCCTTCTCTTGCAGTGTTTTTTCAATTTGATTCTGAAGTTCAGGGTTAAAAAAGGGCAGAAAAATCGTTAAATAAAACTGAAGTGAAACAGGGCTTTCGCCTAACCTTCATCCGCGAGACCCTCATCGATGCACAGCTGGCTGGAGTATAGGCATCACCAATACCCATATATACCACAGAATGGATATTCCAAACTCCAGCAAAGTTGCTTTTCTAGCCCTCAAAGGCTACGAAGTCAGCTCAAACTAGTATGGATCTGCCTTCAACTGTTACGCCAGCTGGCTAACACAAATAGAGTTCAGCTCATTTGGATACCACTTCACAGTGGTCATACAGGAAAGAGCAGACCAACAGGCCAGAAAAGGATCCACATCATCAATTCATGATGCCACGACCATTCAGCGGCATACCCATCTCCGCCGAAAAGAGCTATCAACACAATTTCCGTAGAGACATGGCCAACCATCAATGGACGCACTCGGAAGGTAATATACATGCCAAAATGTTCCAACCAGCTATTTCTCTTAATGGAACGAAGCAGCTCCTCAGACTCACAAGGAGTCAGATCGTATGACCACGGGATTCTTTACTGGACACTACCCAGTAAACGGATAACTAAAGCTTGACACCAGCAGAAGGACGAATAAACTGCAGAACACATCCTGTATCACTTTAACTGCCTAGTCAGGAAACGTCTTCGACACCTAGGCGGATACTATCTTAAAGCGCCCAAAATTGATGCCTGTTCACACAAAAACTTACAAAATTTCATCTTGAACTCAGACTTCAAGCGAAAACTTTAAGTGGGAGAAATCACAGCAGGTCCACCTGAGGCCGTAGTGCTCAGGCGATTCCTGCCCACCACCTGCCAATAGACTACTAATTGTAAGCCCAGTTGGAATTGAAGGAAACCGAGTATCGGATGGACCTGCTCCCATAAACTATTTTTCAAGCAAGTGTCATTTTATCAAATCCGTGGTGATATATGCCATAGACTTCATGTATTCTGAAAATTTTTCAAATAGAGTTCCCACTACCTACTAATACAACGAATGGCATATCAACCTATTCAAACAGACGAAGATTTTCGTAAATAAGTACATGCACTGAATGCATGTGCAAGAAAAAAGACCAAGTAGAATAAATCATGTGGCAACGTGACCATCAGAAACAGAACCAATGCCGAACCTGGCATTGAATCGGGCAGTGAACAAAATCAGTGTTCAGATGTATGTTAAATGTGCTCACTTTGCCGTAACCAACCGAAGCAAATTGTGTTTTCACTTCACTTGGTCAGTTATTCGATTCGTTTGGGATACGTCAACTCAGTTTGACAGAAGTTTAACTCATTTTCGACACATCTCGGTTTGACTCGGTTTTTTTCATGCAAGTTGATCCATCACTAGAATTCATCGTGGTCCACTGATTTTGGTTTTAAATTGACATTCTCTGAAATCGGGATAAGATGTGGTTATTCCTCGTACTCAATAATCTTATCTCATTGGTATGTTCCGTTGCTAGGAATCAAGTGTTTTCACGCCATAGTGCCCTTATTGTGGTCCGTGGAGTTGCGGATATGTGCACCGACCCCATTGAAGTTAATGAACCCCGGGCTCTAGGTTCGATCCCTGCTCTGTATGACTAAAATAATTGTTCACGGCCCCACACTTTTCGAGTCACTGACAACCAGTCCATTTCTGCCAACAAAAGGCTTCTCAAACTTAGTCTTTCGGAGTGGGCATAAAAGTGTAGGTCCCTTCCACTCGTGAGAGAACAAACCGAACGCACAACACTAGTGGTTGCTGAGAAGCTAAGCACTGGCCCTCCATCAACTGAATGTGAGATACTCACTTCTTCATCGAATTAGATAATATTTCATAGTCTCTTTTGCATGAATTTGTGACGTTTTGTGTGGAATTTGTCGTATATTGTCTTGCATAGATTACAACTGCTGTTAAATTTTTCGTTCATTTTTGAAGGATTAAATTCTAGATTATGGACACGCAACTACAAATAATTTATTCCAATCTTTGATGAACTGTACAGAAACCAGCAAAAACCAATTTCCTCCGTGGAAAATACAAATCTCATTTCATTCCGATCCAATTCGTAATTTAAAAATAAAATTTCACACCTCATGTAACCCCCGCCACCAATAACAATTTAATAACAACAAGTATCATCACAGCCTTCTGCCTTGCCCCGCCGTTGTGACGCATAATTATATGCGTAACGAGAGTGCAATGTACATGGTAATTTGGCGACAATGCGTCGTCAGAATACTATTTTTAAACCATTATCTTTCGCAATATATCCGCGCTTGTATAGCCGCCATTCATTTGACTCAACAGATAAACGGCATTAACACGATGAATTTCACTGCAAACAAAATTGGTACACTGCCAAAGAGGGCAATGGGAATAATTTATTCGCCATGGTGCCATAAAATTGATATTTTATATTCATATTCGCTGAAGTTGTTTGGAAATTATCATGCTTTATTAGCAGCGTTTTGAATTTAAAAATGTGTCTGAGGAAAAAAAATGCGGTCAAGCGTTAATCGTTAATCTGTGGTCATGACAACATTTCATTGCCAAATTTAATTCAACCGGATGTATTGCTGTATGCCGTCTGTAATGACCTGCGATACTCTCAGCGTTGCTTCGACAGCAAAAGCAAAAAGGATGTTCTCTTTAAATATGCGAAGGAGTGCGTTAGCACACAGTATCAAGAGGATTGTCTCGTTATGCTGTTGAGCATAAAAACGATCAGCTGCACACCAGCTAAGCCAAAACATGAAAATCGACAGCAACCATTTCGAGGCAGCAAAGGAGTTTCTTAACCTTGGGGCAAACGTTAACTCCACGAATGACATCGTTGTGCAGATCCGACGTAGAATCGCCCTTGGCAAACGATGCTACTTCGGTTTGTCAAAACAACTGGGCTCGAAACTTCTGACTCGAAGAACCAAAGTCTTGCTCAACAAAACCCACATTCTGCCAGTCCTGCTCTGTGGAGCCGAAAGCTGGAAATTGAACAAGACTGCAGAGCTGATTCTTGCTGCCTTCGAAAGAAAAATTCTACGTCGGATATACGGTCCCGTCTTCTGCAAGGATGATGAATAGAGGAGAAGACACAACCGCGAACTCTACGAGCTGTACAAGCATGTGGATGCAGTCCGGAAGGCACACGACTACACTGGCTCGGCTTAGCGTAGGATAACTCTTGCAAACCGCTGTTTCTTTGGACCCAAGAGACAATTGAGTAATAGAGCCCTCCCTCGAAGAACCATGTTGACTCTATATAAGACACTGATCATCCCAGTCCTGCTCTATGGCGAGGAGGCATACACATTCTCGAAAGCGGATGAAGACGTCCTTGGTCTCTTTGAGAGAAAAGTTCTGCGTTCAATCTTTGGTCCTGTTGGTGTTGACGGGTTCTGGAGGAAAAGATTCAACCACGAACTGTACGGGCTGTATAGCGACATGAGCCTAGTTAGGCGTCTACGGATCCAACGCCCACGGTAGCTGGGTCGTGTAGAGCAGATGGACACTACAGCTTCGGCCCGACTAATCTTCGAGTCCGAACCTGTGGGGCAACGCAACAGAGGACAGCCGCTTTTAAAGTGGCGCACCCAAGTGGAGAAGGACCTCAACCAACTTGGTGTGCGAAACTGGAGGCAAGTAGCCAGGGATCGCGCTAGTTGGAGAGGCTTGTTAGTTGAGGCCCAAGTCCACCCCGGACTGTAGCGCCACACAAAGAAGAAGACCCTGGCTCGGCTACATCAGGGGCATGGACGACAACGCTCCAGCTATGGGGTTCTTCAAATCCGAGCCTTCTGGTTCGAGAAAGAGGAATAGACCGAACCTCCGGTTGTTATGACGGATGTAAGACAGCTTGGCCTTTATAGCTGGAAGCAGCGTGTCCAAGTCCGTCACCGATGAAAGGCAGCGATTGATCAGACTCGGACCCTTCATAGATCGCCTGCCTGATCAGTAAATATAATAGGAGGATTGGACCCAGGTTGGATCCTTGAGGGACTCCATATTGAGCATGTTCTTTGAAATTGAAACAAAGATGCTTTTTTCTTTTCACTTCGCCAACCGCATGGTTTTGCGTTCAAACAATTCTCTTATGATTGGCGAGTTGCAATATAGGCACTTGATGACTTCAACTTCAACAACCTGAGAGTCCTGACTGGTTGAGTATGTGTCTCGAACGGAAGAAGTGGTTCCACATGTGCTGAAATTCCTCTAAACTCTTCATCACTAGAGAAGAGCTGAGTACTGATAAGGTGGCATGTCCTGCGTTCAACAATTCTCCGATTTGGTAACCAGTACAGGCGTATTTTGAGCTGATCAAATATTAGCGACAAGTTATCACAAATTGAAAGCAAATGATGCTTAGAGCCTTGGTGCAAGCTCCAGGTAACTGATATTGGATTCCAATCAATCCCGTCACAGTCTCTCGAATTGTCATAATTTCCACCGAAAAACTGCCGAACTGATTGGCATGCCTACTTTGTTAGACTCCACATATGAACCGATATTTTTTCGGATTATTTCAATACTTGACGAATTTATGAAACAGCTTGAGCCATGAATTCCAAGGAATTGTTTCATTTGAACTCGAATTCAAAATTGCACACCATTCAGCTGCCAGCAGACGCTGTGATCAATGTCTTTATGATGGTTTCGTCATAAGAGATACCTCCTTTTATGATACGTCATCAGACATTCGTGGTGTTGTGTGTTTGCAGACTCAATTCCTTCAATTTCAGCCAACAAATGTCATTCACATCGTCTCGCCGTAAAATCGTCTGCAATTGTTAGCATTGCGCGATTACAACTGTGACCCCCCAACCCAGTTTGTCGGTGCAACAAATTGGCAAAAGTTACGTTTCTGAAAACGATGCCAATTAACGAATCTTAAGCAAAGCCGATGTCGTATGATGGCTTTCTTCATGACAGTCAAAGTTCACACTAATTGGAGTGATTTTTACTTGCTCTCTGCTCCCTTCCTGCAGTTGATCAATTTTAAAGCTCGTAAATTTTAAAGTAACGTGTAGTATGCAACCCTTGCCAATAAATTTGTTGCTTTCGGAACATACCACTGGCCATTGGAAGTCATAGTCGGTTGTAGATTATCTCGGTGTGTCCGCTTCTGTCCCTATTGAGTTCCAAAGCACATGCCACTGTGTACCTCGACACAGTCGTGCATTTCGTCTAAGATATATGCACATACTCCTCGCAACCAGAGGCAATTGCCATCAATTATTCTTCAATAAAGTCCTCCTCCTGCCAGGATAAATGCGCTCCACAAATAAACTCAAGAAATACAAATGATGACAGGATCTAAGAATTTACATACAATGCGTGCCCGTTCGTCAGTGAGTCACATCATTGACTTGTTGTTCAGTGTCAGCAGCCAGGCCGTTCATCTTTCAGGGCGACCTCGATTGCATCTTCATTCCCCGCCTCAGACGCATTCGTGTTCATGTTCTTTTTCTCGTTTTCATAAAACCTCCACGCCACAGAATGTAACTTAAATTGACAGATGTGACAGGTCTTGGGGCCGCGCGTCTATTTTAAGCACCCCGCCAGCACTGCAAATAGTGTGTAGTCGTGCGAAATTCATTGTCGAGGAGATTAGTCAATTTGTCTTAAATTACTGCTGACACTTGTGATAGCAATCTGTTCTCGCATAGCCTGGTAGTTTGAATGCGTCTACTGTCACTGAGATTTTCTTGTTTCTTTATGACACCAGCCCCCTGGAACCGGGAGGGTTTTGTCTTCCAGCAGCAGTTACCCCATTTGCATTTCGTTCAGATACACATCGTCGGTTGTCACGAAGTTCTGACTGCTGATTGACGTTGCAAGTGTCAAGTGGTCTTTGGATGGATATTATTAGAAAATTATACGTGCATAGACACCGTGGCATAACTTGGGGTTTTATTAAGCGGGAAGAAGTGTCAAGTTCAGTGACATCTCAAGATTTAATCCACTGTGGGAAGGGAGAACAAGCAGTGCGACAACTGCCGTAATGAGGGTTACGTATCATGTGCAAGTGAATGTGTTGTTTTTTAACGTAATTGGTAGAAAACTTATTTCTCCCCTTGCTGATTCGGGATTATTTCAGCAGTGAACGATGTTTATGAAAATCGATTTCATCTTAAGACAACATTTTCAAGCTGAAACTTGGAGGGTTGGGTGCGAGAGATTTTCCAGATCTTATACAAAACATTTTAATTGGTGGCGGCTGCCTTGAACGCCATTTCGACAGCTGCGCGTCATCACCAGCTGTGACATGCTACACCAACCGATTCCACGTTCTTCTTCTTTGACTGGCGCTACAGTCTGGGGTGGACCTGGCTCTCAACCAACAAGCGTCTCCAAGTAGTGCGATGTCTGGCTAGCTGTCTCCTTGGGTGTGCCACCTTAAAAGCGGGCGTTCTCTGTTGCGATGCCCCAGAGGTTCGGATTGGAAGACTCTTCACGCAGGAGCTGAGTTTTCTCATCGCTCAAAGCCAACTTAGGCTTTGGAGACGCCTGTCTAGGCTCATGTCGCTCATGCTCGTACGGCTCGTGGTTGAATCTTCTCCTCCAGATCCCGTCAACGCAGGACCAAAGATTGAACGCCTCTCGAACAGACCAAGGGCTTCTTCATCCGCTCTTGGGATTGTCTATGCCTCTACGCCGTATAGCAGGACTGGGATGATCAGTGTCTTATATAGAGTCAATTTGGTCCTTCGAGAGAGGGCTCCATTACTCAATTTCCGCTTGATCCCAAAGAAACAGCGGCTGTCAAGAGTTATCCTGCGTTTGTTCTCGGTACTGATGTTATTTGTACAATTTACTCCGCAGCCGAGGTAAATGATGTCATTGGCTACGTCGAAGTTATAGCTGCTCATTGTGACCCACTGACCAAGACGTCGATGTTGTATGTCCTTATTTGAGGACAGCATATACTTCGTTTTGTCGCATACACCGCCAGGCCCATTTTAGCTCCTAGCGTGTCGATATTAGCAAGCGCCTCATTGACGGCTCGCTGAGTTCTGCCAATCACACCATTATTGGATTCCACAAAAGGCTGAATTTCCTGCTCTCACAAATTTTGCTTTATCGGTGGTTCAGTTGATCCTTCATTAAATCGATGGATGTCGAAGAGTTTAAACGTATATGAAGCACTCTGCAACATTCTAGATGTGAATGAGGATTACCACATGCTTTGGATAACTGTCCTGCTCCCAGCTCTCGAATGTATTCCTTGTCTACTTGCTGTCTTCTTGTCTTATTCTAGAGATCAGTTATGAGTGCAAATCGTGCACAATGGTTCGTGCGACGTTCTATAACGTTAATTTTGCACAGCTCTCCGACAGTTTCGAAGAAGAGTTTATCTTGGGTTCTTTGCTTTGCTTTAGTATGCGATAGACAAGAGCACGTGAGGTAACTTAAGAATTCTGGTTCTACTATATTATTTCAGCTACAGCATTGTCATGAGGAGTGCCTAGTTTAACATGATCCCTGATCGGCCGCGCCTTAGCATATCGCTGTAATGCTAGCAATATCCATGTGAGAGTTCATTACCAGACTTAGTTAGTTCTTGATGTCCTCCTAGACACTGCACAGTTTTTCATTCAACCGAGATGTGCTTTCATCATCCCAAATGGAATGTGTACATCAAAATAAGCCATGAAGGGCAGCTCCTTGCATGTCTTGGTCGTCGGGTTCTCCGGTTCCCAAATATTTTCCGTGAACTGGGAATCGTATTATTTTGGCAACATTCAAGAAAGAGCTCAGTCGTGATCATGGTAGGATTAAAAACGTAGTGACCTTTTCTTTTAGCCCCAAAGATCTAGTGTAAAACGTGAAAGTAGAGCTTGTATTCCCAATCTTATTCTGTCTGTCATTATCCTAAATTGATTGACCATAGGTTAGGGCTGGCAGCTTGGCCATTATCATAGGACAGCTCAGCATTACTCCACTGCCTCACATTAGTCTCGAAAAAGATTCCCATGTACCATACACTTTTCTACCTGCTTCAATCGGACTTGACTAACGAATTTATATGTGGAGAAGCCTCTCCGATAATGCCTATATCCTCTGAATTGTCCACGTTAACCTTCATACCCGGGTCTGGAAATACGTCCACAGGCCTATTAACTGAGCGCTGGACCCCGTCTGGAAAGAGTGAGGATCTAAACTACACTTAACTCTCCCTTTATGAAGCATTATATGAAGCACCTGCCTCGGCTGCGCTGAAACATCCTTCTTATTCTTCTTTGAGCCACAGTCCGGGATGGATCTGGGTCAGTCAACATGCCTCTTCATCAAGCACGGTATTGTGCTAGTTGCTTCCAGCCACGTACGTTCAACTTATTCGGGTCCCCTTCTACCTGTTTGCGCCACTGGAGGAGTATTCTTCCCTTACCCTATGATTCCTCGGTGTTGGAGTCGAAGACTTTCCGAGCCGCAGCATTGGTGTCCATTCGCTCTACGTGACCTAGCCATCGAGGGACAAGAGACAAGAGATTCGAACTCGTTTGACCAGGACGATGTCGCTGCACAGCCCATACAGTTCGTCGTTCAATCTTCTCCTCCAAACACCACCAGTCCGACGAGACGAAAGATAATTCGAAGGACTTTTCTCTCGAAGCGAGAGACTCTTTAGATAGAGTCCATACTTCTGCGCCAGCAGGACTGGGACTATAAAGATCTTTTATAGAGATATCTGGGTTCTTCAAGAGAAGGCCTTATTGCTCAGTGGCCGCCCAATACAGCGATCCTTCTTTTTATCGCCACGGTGGTTTCGTTGTTTGTGTTAACTTCGGAATCTTGGTAGACAAAGATTTTCACTGCCTCGAAGTTATAGCTGTCTATAGTGACGTTTTGTTCAAGACGTAGTATTGGTAGACCTTCTTCTTAGACAGCGTACACATTGTCTTATCCGTCCCCATCTTGGCCGCTGCCTTTTCGATGCTACCAAAAGCCCCACTGACAGCTCGTTGTGTTCTTCTGCACTGCAACATCCATCCATATCTATATTAATAAAATTAAAAGAACAGGTGTCAAGACGGACTCTTGGTGAAATCCTGAAACTACTGCATTTTCCTGCGGGCCTCTCCAGTGTTTTCTTCGAAGAACTCGCTCGTATGCCTTTTCCAAAGCAGCTCCAGATTTGCTTGCCAAATCCCGAGGCCATTTCGAGTCTGGTCGGTTGTACTTTCGGCGGGATGTTGGTCGTCCTCCCGTTCCTCCTCAACCTGGATTCGATGCGTAAGACATGCGTGTAAGACATTTAAAAACTAAACTTTCCAAAATCCACTCTTCATTTGAGACAGACTGGGTGTGTGCATGGGTTCATGTTACTCTTCACCGGGAAACTGAGATTAGCCGTCGCCGAAACTCCATCATCTCCAAAATTGCACCGTCCTTTCCAATCGATAAGCCGTCAGGAATTTGCCTTGGCAAAGATTTATAGATTTATTCAAATCCTGTTCCACCTCCAGATCCCGTTGTCAAATCTCTTGAATGGAATAACATCTTTCCGAGGATAAGACTTCTTGAGTAACTATGAGCCTTCCGCCGTGAGTTAGTACAGCACCATTGTTTTCACTTGAGCAAACTTAATGAACTTTAAACTGTGTGCCAAGAGTTTGTGCCTCATTATGAGCGCTCTGCCAACAGTGGCTTGGTTGTGTCCTCTCCATTCACTCCACCTCAAAGCTTGAGCATTCTAACACAGTTTTTTTTTCTTCTTCTTATTCCACAGAAGTCCATTCAGAGGAATATGCATTCAAAATCAGTGAATAGAGCCACAATTCCCATGAAACAATGATAATTAAAGTGAAAAGCAAATGAAAGTGAGAGAGAACCAGAAAGAGAACTGCAGCAGCAGCATCAGCAGCGACGACAAAGTGAATGTTATAACAAAGTGCACTAAAAGAAAGCATGTTCAACTGTGATCCTCCAACAAAGATGCACGCACACCGAGTGTGTTAAGAATAAGTACAAAACAAGAATACACATAGAATCACAGAATAGACACCCGAAGAAGACGGCGACGACGACGACGTGTACGACGTGGACGACGGTGTGTGCGGCACGGTAACGAAACGCATTGAACGGAGAGAGAGAGAATCCTCAGGATAATTGCACCAAGGAACGTAAAGTAAAATGACTGGGCTCTATGTGGCGGCTACGACGAGCACGACGACGCCCCGACGGAGACGCAATTCAATGACACAATGGTCCGCCGTTTGGTTACTTGTCACATGTTTGCTTAATCCTGTACTGCCAGAGGTCATTTACCGAGTGGATCCATTAGGTAAGTGAACCTCATTCAATTTGGTATTCATTTCTTTTTCCAAATCGCATCTCATTAAGCTTGAAATTGCAATTCCATTCCTTTGACGTAAAATAAGTATCTGAGCATCTGAATTGCATCTAAGTGGTGTGTATGCCGTTTCGTGGAGAGAGAGGTTCTCCTTTTTTCAATTGCATCCACCCTCGCCTCTTTTATCGACCATTTGATACACTGGCTTGCCAAGTGAATGGCAACCGCAAGAGTGCGGGCGAATTGAATCTCAAATAATGAAGACTGATGTAGGTTACCAGGATATCACTTCCAAATGGATTCTCCAGCTGATGATGGAAGACCGGTGGGGTAGAGTCGCTCAACTAAACACTCTCCAATCCATTGAAGTTGTGTTGCTTATTCAGTTGCAGGCGCGTAGCAAGCTCCATTATTCACTGCAGATGAACAAAATTAAGACAGATCATAAAAGTGCAAAGGACGACGACGACGACGAGATGATAAAGTGGCAGTGACAGGCCAACAAGGAGAGAAATAAAACGCTGTAAATGTAAGAAGGAGTCAAAGGGGAGTTGTTGGAAAACCACAGGACGCTTCTTTTGCCTCCGTCTGGGAGAGCGCAGCGAAAGAACAGAAAACCGGGAAATGGTTGTAGAAATTATTTTTAATTAAGTTGACCTGAACAGGAATGCTCAGTTGTGATGACGTTGGGCGGTCGATTGGGAGCGGCGAGTGGAATACTCCTTGTGCCGGTTACTTTATGTTGCTGTCCCCCTTTGTGGAGGGGGCTTCCTTCGAATCCAGTCAAGTCGTGTGTAATTATGTCAGTCAGTCTTGCTGTTTGCGTCAGGACTTGTGCCGTTCCGTTGCGCGGTTGAAATAGCCTTGTTCGAACCCGGATGTTGGTCGAGTTATCGGGCACTCCGGGAATGCCATTTTAATCAACTAGGAATGGAATTGTAGAAAGAGAGGAGAAAGCTAGTCATTAGAATGAAGCATGAAACCGCGTTCTGTAACGATGCCATGTTTGTTGGCTTATTGTACATGTTTTATGTACATCATTCATTTTTTATCTTCGAGTTTGCTTTTCGAAGTGAGTTTGAAAGGTTGTGAGAGTATTCAGCGCGTTGTGGAAGGAGAGGAAGCATCTGTGTTGTCTTTGGCCTTAATTAGCTTAAAAAGATGTTCCGGGCAAAACACATACATCCGATTTTGTTGTAATTCATTTCTAAAAGAAAAACATACAAATTTTCGCTTCATTCATATTCAGTGATAGCAACTTTCAGGAAATTTGTAGCAAATTTTAGCTTCTACTACGTTTGATTTTTTGGAGCTCGTAGCCTGTGAATTACGAACGCAAACTTTCACAAGCAACCATTTTCCAGCAAACATGGACCAAAAGTTATACCCTTAGTCAGCAAAAAGATTGGATCTGAATAATTTTTGTGGGACACAACAACCTTATTTCCTTGCGAATCAGAAGTAAAGAGCCAGGGCCTAGGTTCTCAGCTATCACTCGCGTTGTGCGTTATCTCACGAGTCGAAAGGGATCTACAATTTTATGCCGACTCAGAATGGCCATGTTTGAGAAGCTCTTTTTAGACTTTTTCTTCTTCGTCAGCAAAGTCTCTGTAATACAGAGTCTGTATACAGATGCATGTATTTCCCATCTTGTTTTTGTCATAATTCAAATCATTTTGAACAGGTAGCGCTCTCACTACCCCCATGACCAGCTTCTTGTCGCTCTCCTGAAGCTCCGATTGTGGATTTTGCACTGTTTTATTCGGGCCATAGCATCCGACTGGTGTCCGAAGTCCGTATTTAGGCCGTATTCGTAATCCGGCGTTATTTCACGGCTCATCTTAGTACTGTAAGGCAGTGCTGAAGATTGGGAAATTTCCATAAAGGGTTAAGGAGAATTCAATTGCCGATCGCCACGTAAAGGGAGAGAATAAAGACGTTAAGGAATAGGTTACGTTACGTCAGGGGATAGACGCGCCAAATCACGTCTCTAGTAGGTCTCCGTAGACCCATTGTGCATGCCCAAACGATTAATAGGTTGGTCTAATCTACCCATAGACCTTCTTCTTCTTTGTATGGCACTACAAACCGCGGTGAACTTGGCCTTCAACCAACAAGCTTCTCCAGTCAGCACGATCTTTCGCCAGTTGCCTCCAGCTGCTCATAACAAGTTGCTTGGAATATTTCTCCACTTGTGGTCGCCATCTCGTTCGAGGACGTCCTCTGTTGCATTTTCCAAATCGCTCGAGATCAATGACTCTTCGGGCCGAAGCTGGAGGTGTTCATATGCTCAATTTGGCATTGCCATCTTAAATGTTGGATCCGAAGACGCTTAACTAGGTGCATGCCACTGTACAGGTCATGCAGTTCGTGGATGAATCCTTTCCTCCAGACGCCATCAACGCAAACAGGACCGAACATCGCACGCAGAATCTTTCTCTTCAATTGACCAAGAGGTACTTCATCTGTTGTCAATAATGTCCATGTCTCTGAGCCATAGAGTAGAACATGGATGATCAGAGTGCTATATAGAGTCAATTAGATGTTTCGAGAGGTGGCTCTGTTACTCAATTGCCTCATGAGCCGAAAGAAGCGATCGACAAGATTAACTCCGCGCTCGACCTCGGTGCTGGCATTGCCCTGTTATCTCCAGAGCCGAGGTAGACGAAGTCAAGGTTTCTGCTGCGCATTATGACGATCAGTCCGAGACGTCGATGTTGTGCGTCCGTTTGTGATGACAGCATATATTTTGTTTTGTCCTGGCGCTACTCATAGCTTAGTCACCTTCATAGCGTTATATACATAACAATAGATTTTAAGAAGATATTCGTTAGTTCATGCAGATCCTCGAAGAAGTAGTGAAGAGAATCCTCTTTTTTCTTCGTCGTCACAGCCTCTGCATATGAAGTCCTGGAAGTCTAATTTTATTTGCATGATACTACAGGACAGTTGCCCAGCTTTTTGTAGATTGGGTCATATTGGCGTCACACAGGTGGTTAGAATGGTTCACCCTTCATGATCCAGTCCAACGGTTCTATCACATTCTATGCTTGAGTGGATTTGATTTCAGCCCCTTGCCTTGTGAGTTAATCTGCTGCCTCAATTTCATCTCTGTCCCTGCCACCTGGGTCCCAGGAACGAGTTATTGAGTGTTTCTGAGAATTGGATGCGACTGCATGGTACCAACTTGTTGATCTCCATTGCTGAAATTGGCCGCTTCAATGTTCGCTTTTATGTTAAGAAGAACGGTGATCATCGGGTTCAAAACTGATATCATTCCGGAGGCTTACCTCCGAGGACCTCCGACTGGAAAACACAAATGTTTATGCATTCTTCAAAATGTATTCACAAAAAGTTGCTTTAATGCTTGATTTTATTATGTATCTCATCATCTGCCACCAAATTATCCGTAGAGACATAGCTGACGTTAATAACCTTTTTTCTATAACAACACTCTAGAACAGACAATGTCTGGTTTCATATCTGGTGCCAAAATAATATCAAACAATGATGAAGGTTCAGAAAGGTGTTCTTCTTCTTTGATTGGCGCTACAGTCAGGGGTGGACCTGGGCCTTAACCAACATGCCTCTCCAGCCAGCACGATCTTTCGCCAGCTGCCTCCAGTTGCGCACACCAAGTTGGTTGAGGTCCTTTTCCCCTGGTGTGCGCCTTCTAGTGCGAGGACATCCTCTGTTGCGCTGTCCCATTGGCTCGGTGTCGAAGACTCTTCGGGCCGGAGCTGTGGTGTCCATCCGCTCTAAGCGTTGGATCCGAAAACGCTTAACTAGGTACATGCCGCTGTACAGCCAGAACAGTTCGTGGTTCCAAACGCCATCAACGCAAACCGGGCCAAAGATCGTACGCAGAACTTTTCTCTCAAAACAACCAAGAGCTTCTTCATCCGCTTTCAATAGCGTCCATGTCTCTGCCATAGAGCAGGAATGGGATGATCAGGGTTTTATACAAGGTCAATTTGGTGTTTTGAGAGATGGCTCTGTTACTCAATTGGCTCTTGAGCCCAAAGTAGCAACGATTGGCAAGAGTAATTCTGCGCTTGATCTCGGTACTGGTGTTGTTGTCCCTATTTACTCCAGAGCCTAGGTAGACGAAGTCCTTGACTACCTCAAAGTTTCTGCTGCCCAATATGGCGCTCTGACCGAGACGTCGATGTTGTGCGTCCTTCCGTGATGACAGCATGTACATTGTCTTGCCCCGGTGTATCGCTAGACTCATTTTAGCCGCTTCCGCTTCAATGCCAGCAAACGCCTCATTGACGGCTCGCTGTATTCGTCTAATCACATCAATGGCATCCGCGTAAGCAAGCAGTTGAACGGACTTTTGGAAGATCGTGTCTCGGGTGTTTACGTTTGAGTTTCGCACCATCTTCCCAAGTATGATGTTGAAGAAGTCACATGACAGCATGTCGCCTTGCCTAAGACCTTTTTTGACATTGAAGGTCTCGGTAAGTTCATTACCGACCTTGATGGAGCAGCGAGAGTTCTCCATCGTCATCCTGCACAAACTGACAAGTTTGACAGGAATGTCCTAACTAGACATAGCGTTTTATAGCTCTCTATACACGCTGTCATATGCGGCCTTGAAATCGACAAATAGGTGGTGGGTGTCGATCTGCATCCCTTAAGGCTTTACCAGGATCTGCCGAAGTGTAAATATTTGGTCTATTGTGGACTTTCTTTGGCCTGTAACCGCACTGATAAGGACCTATCAGGTAGTTGACATCTTGTAGGCGATGTTAATGAGACTGATCCCTCGATAGTTGGCGCAATCAAAGGGATCTCCTTTCTTGTGAACCGGGCAAACGATACTAAGATTCCACTCATCGGGCATGCTTTCCTTTGACCGTATCTTGCAGATGGTCTGGTGCATGCGCCCAACCAGGTCATCGCCAGCTGCTTTAAACAGTTCCGTCCGCTCCAGCAGCTTTGTTCGAATTCAGTCTAGATATCACTATCTTGACTTCGTCTAAGTCGGGGGACGGAATTCGTGTTCATCATCTTCCAAATTTAGTGAAACATTCTGCCTGGCAGCGGAATTCTTGTCGTCATCGCCGTTTAACAGTCTACAGAAATGATTTTTCCAAATTCTCAGCATAAACTGCGATTCTACTACTAGTTGTCCCCAGAAACGTGTTCACTAAGGCCAATACCTTCTAAAAAACCGGCTGATATACAAGCCCTTTTGATGAAGATCTGAGCATTATGTACTATTTAAGGCTACTGTGGCTGCGTTTTTTTATTCACAGGACACTTTACAATCAGTTAACATGTCGTGGCTATAACAGTCTGCAACAATTTCTACAATATCCTACTAGCTGGCAGATCGCATAAAGTGTGCCTTTCCAACCAACACCTGCCTTCAGCAGAAGGTAACTTTTTTTATGTTCTTTTCTTCGTTTACCTCCGAAACGGACCAGACGGTTGCCTCAAAAAGGTGAATCAAGTGGTGATTCTCGTCTTTTTCCTTTTAAAATTATAATTAATTTTCCTGATTGCCAAAAAAGTAGGGAAACACTATCAGTTTCATTCTTTCACAAAATACAACAGTGACATAAGCGACTGGTACCTTTTTACTTCAACTTGCGACCTACTGTCGCAACTTATAAATTTTCAATTTAACTCCAGGACTTAAAGGAGCTTATAATCTTCTACATGATTTCATTCCAGAAAGGTTTCAAATTCTCCGTATTAGCATTATGTGTCCAAGCTCCATATGACCTCTTCCAACTCTTTCGTGCTCTTCACCAAAAAACTAATTAAAGAGTCCATCATCAACAATTTCTGATTCAGAGCAAGCAAGCTTTTATTTAACTTTATCCATAGAGCATTTTTTCCTAGAACCCCAAAATATTATCTTCTCCCTGTCTATACCACAAATGAATACATTTCGTTCAAGGATAACACACAGCTGTCGTATGATGACTGGAGCCAGGCTTTTCACTCCATTTAGTTTTGTTTTGCCTTCTCGACTACTTTTAGGCATATAATGCGAACAAATTGTAGAGACTTACAAATGGGGATAAAGTTTCATCAAAATAGCGTTCATGTTGTTTGCTGTACTTTTTTGACTTCAAAACTGTTGCACAGTGCCACACTTGTGATTCCTTGCATTTAAAACTACATGATCTTACATTTTAATATGTTTTCGGTTATTGGCCAAATTAAGCCTACTCTTGGGATTATGTTAGTCCTTCATTTTGAGTGTAATTCAAAGAAATTCTACAGTTGGTTGACATCCATCAATAGTAGTTACGACCTCAGTTAGTCAAATCGGCGAATACACTGAGCACTCCACCTTCGCGTCACCATCCCACGACTATGGTTGACATTCACTTTCACCAAAACACTTGTCTGTTCTCTTCCACTGTTTCGAACGCATTGCATTTGAAAATCACTTAAACAAACTCCTGTTCCTCTTCTCTTCACGAATTCAAATTCCATCCGCGATTTGCATTGACTTCTTGCGTCTATGTATCCGTTTACTCACGATAAGTCCCCGCGTTTGAGGCTTCATTGAAATTCAATTTAAAAGCAGGCAAGTGGAATTTCCCTAAATTCTCCCTCCTTCTGGAATCAATGTCAACCAAAAATTGCGCCGTCTGTGGATGGGTATTTTAGATTGCGTGCGCATTAGCCTCCGAGCTCTGGCGGAAGAGAATGTTGTGGGATTAAAATCAACAATGTGATTTTATAGAAGAAAAAGCTGGATTTTAATTTATGAAACACGTGCTTGTCGTTGTCCGATCTACGTCAAAATGCCGTGGGAAATTCCATTCGCGTGTGCTTTCTTAACCTTTCCGAATAAAAATTAAAAGAGAAATATTTTCGCTTCTACTTAGGTTAATTACGTTGATCACATTCCGGTGTGTGGGTGCCACTTTGTGCGATGGAAGTAAAGTTTAATTCAATTAAATACATCAACAGCGGATATACATGTGTAAGCGGGAATTTTAAAGGAATTTAAAAAAATGTCCTTAGAAGCATTGGACAAAATTTAATCAATTTCGTGTGTTACGAGCTCAAATTGTGATAGCGCCTTAAAAACTACATTGGCGCATATGAGGCCATAACACGGATTTTATGCTGATTCCAATGGGTGTATGTATCGGACTGTAAAAACAAATATCCGCCGACATCAAGCATGCACTTGGTGCACATTATTTAAAGCTAGAGCCCAGTGCCTTCTGCCCATTTGTATCAATGGGTTCAAAAACAGACCCGGTTGGATACGAAGTCTGTATCGATGTTTGGCTAGAAGTCACTAAGTTCGCACCGTGATATAAATTGAGCTTTTGTATACTCTTTTGGACCTTAAGCTACCAACCCGACGGAACTGATCCAATAACGTTTGCCCGGCGTCATTAACTGACCTCTTGAGCCACTTCCAGCGACAGCTATATGGCCGTTTACGGCACACTGTAGTCTGTAGAATAAATCACAGAAAGCTATGGAATGTTAGAGATGACAAGTTAATATTATCAGGAGCTGTACACTCTGCAAAGTTAAGCGATCGAATCTAAAATGGTTCCATGCTGCTTGTCTATAGCAAAACCAGAAGGCGTAGGGCGACGCTTGCTTATTAGTATAAGCCAAGCTCCACTTAGACCATTGTAGTCTGTTCAGCACAACTGTCTGGTTTTCCAAAACCTGGTTCTCTCGTCGACCCCTTCCTGTATTGTTTGGTTGTATGTTTGCTATCTACATAGCCACTTGGTGACTTTCCGAAATTATGAGTAGGATGTCCCTTATATTTCTATTCGACAAATCTTCGAGGCAGTTTGCTAGGGCGGGTCACGTGCGCGTTCCTTAGCAGTCCAGTATTATTTCCTCCTCCTAATTACCCCTGTTGCTTTTAACAAGTCATTGTAAGCCGATCCAAGCCCTCTAGGTTACCTATGAGACAATGCCAATTAGTTTGCTAATGTTCTTCCTGCTTAAGTCCAGGAGGCCACACCATTTTTGATGATCTGGATGTATTCATTTTCGTCTGCCTATATA
Source organism: Eristalis arbustorum (assembly GCA_916610145.1). Lineage (NCBI taxonomy): Eukaryota > Metazoa > Arthropoda > Insecta > Diptera > Syrphidae > Eristalis > Eristalis arbustorum. The sequence continues at coordinate 102,492,233 of OU744316.1, read as the reverse complement.
TGATGTAGTCCACTTAAGTCAGTCCCAGGGCAAATCCGGGCCTTCCTAATTTATTCGCGACCAGGGACCACGGATTTGTTAGGTAAGGTTGAAGTGCCTGACTGTTGTGCAAGGGGACATCAGCCATACTTATGCCAGCGTAGTCTCATTGTGCTACCACCCAAGTCTATTCCGCGAAACATTTAGAGCTTTTTTAGGAAACGCAGTAGGTGAGCGACTTTTCTTTTTTTTTAGTTCGGTCAGGTGACTGAAGTAAAAGCTTGCCAGAAGTCTGCATCTGCGGGATGAGAGAGCACTACAATTGCATAGCAGGTGTGCAATGGTTTCTTCCTCATCCACGTGTCGTCAGTTCTTACGAAGTCGTTATAAGGAAAGTCTATCCTAGAGGCGTGAGTACCAATAGCGCAGTGTAGTGTTATAACGCCGATGGGGCTGATGTTAATCAAGTTAAGTTTTGGGGATCCAGCTTAGGCCGGAGATTATTTGTGCCACTTGACCATCAATCATTTGCAGCCAATCGCTTTTTTGGAGCAATATAAGGTCTTCCTGACACGTTCCCGGCTGAACAGCTTCCAGTTCAGATTCGTGTGTAGTAAAAGACCCAGGCATTTTGCGCTACTGTTCAGCTTTTGAGGTGTTGCACATATTTCGAGAGGGTGAAAGGGTGGAATTTGGAAATTGTGTACTTTCTATTGCAGAGGACTAGGTACATTTTTGCGGATAAACGCCTAGGCCGCATTCACAGGTCCACATTACCAGCTGGGAAAGTTCCGCTTGCATGATACTCTGATCGTGGATAAGAATTTACCAGATGCCGCGATAGCAACCTTTCAACCTTACACCTCATTTAAGCTTTCCTAGTGTAAGGGCCACTTAAGGACAAACATTAGACTGTAAAGCATTCTAATGTACACCTAGGGCCTAGGTACCAGTCTCTGGGTAGCGTGAATAATAACCAAGGGAACACTGCATGAAAGAACTCATGAGTAAACTGTCCTCGTTAAAGGAACCACTGTTCCCTGTTGAAACAAACTTCATTTTTGTGAACTAGAGGGGAGAGCTGTCACAAATATCTGTCAACATTTTCAAAAGTCAATAAAAAAGTGAGTGAAAAGGGAATATTCATGTTCATTAAAGTTTTAAGCACAGGAGATAAAAGCAATCAGTTCCTTTCCGATATTCCTGAAGAAGCCCGTGCTGGTTTCATACTAATATAATAATGAGAAGACCAAAGTTCCTTATGTAAGTGGACCAGGACTCCAATTTGAAGTTAGTGGAAACATTGAAATTCATAGATACACTGTTGCTGACGAATTGAGAGAAGCCAATAAGAGTGCTTCAATTTTTTCCATTTTTTGCCACTCTTCGACGTCATCAAATTGGTGCAAAACATCACAGTTCAGCTGAGTGCTAATAAAGTAGATATCAAGCAGCATCATGAACCAAAAACTTTCAGAACAGTTTCGCAAAAGTTTCGCTTTTAAACGTTCGCTTGACTTGGCATCACTCTCATTCATCAATGTTTTCCCCTTTCACGTTTGCAGCGCAGTTTTTTTGTTTTTCTGCTCGTTCTTTGTTTTCACTCAGCACATGAACTTCGCAGTTAAACTTTCACGATGAATAGAAAATCATCGGAAGCCATTCAGTTCAGGAAACACAAATCGCTGCTTTGAAATGAAGAAATACAATGGAACGTTTAATAAAAAAATGTGCATGTGCATAGGCAAAGTGCTGCTTTCAGTGGGAAGCGTACTATGAACAAAATAGAAGCATCGTGGTGTGCAATCGTTTTACATGGGCTTCCACGTTCCCCCAATGGCTCTCTATCACTTATTCAAAATGGATTTTAAGATTTTCATGAGGAGAAGGTACGAGTTTAAAACTTCACGTTCATACGTCATTTCCGTCGGATTAGGATACACGTAGATTTAATAAATGCAGTATGGTTGCCGAGGCTGTCCGGTGTGGACATAGGCCTAGTTTCTACAGCATTTACAAGTGATAGAACTTGAAGCCTACAGTTGTTCCAACTCCGAACGGCAAAGTTTGAGAAGCCTTTTTATGTCAAGTTAATCACTTTCAAGTTGGAGCCTAAAAACCTCAGGGTAGCCTACGGAAGCTGCAGGGCCGTGTGTAACTAACACGTTAATGTTCTTGAAAAAGATTTCGACAATTCAGTAGATTCGTTGGACCCAATTTTTTTCGACTCACCTACACATTTCGACCGAAACATCCGCTCTTTCGAGTTGAATGTTGGCTCTGAGCTCTTTCAGCGTCGTCCGCTTGTGGGCATAAACCAATGATGCAACGTAGCCCCATAGAAAATTGTCAAGCGTAAGATCGCACGAAGATGGCGGCCAATCGACTGGCCCATTTCACGATCACCATACTAACTCTTCAATAAATCGATTGTAACGTGTGCAGTGTGGCTTGTGGCACCATCCCGTTGAAACCACTTATCATTCGAGACCATTTTCCAAATCGGGCCAAAAATAATCGGTAATCATGGCGCGATAACGCTGACCATTAACAGTAACGTGACGATTATTATCGTCGATGAACAAATATGGTCCAATAACGCCATGGATGAAGTGGTGATTTCTTATTGACGAACCCATTGAGCCAATATTGAGAAAGCCGAAAATTTCTAGTTAACTCCTAAAGTTGAGACGCCGACTCCGAATTTCTATAGAAAATGCTTGTAATTTGCGTTCACAATATAAATTCAAGGTTTTCAAGTCAGTTGTAGAATTTATAGAAGTAATTCAGTGTGCTGCGTGGAGGAATACACCTCTCGCTAGAAAAAGGACGATAAAGCATGTATTGCGATATCCACCGGAAATACGAGAATTAGGAAGAGAGAAACTTAAGGCTCGTAAGAAATGGCTGCAGACCCGTGCGCCGCAGCATAAAACTCGCCACAACCATCTGACGTACCTTCTGTCTATTTGACAGGCTTGTCAGCGAAAAAGGATACCAATTACTCACTCTGGAAAGCAGCCAACGGCTTAAGAAAACACCAACAACATGCGGCCCCATTTCGGAAAAATCAATACGGGTGGGCAAAAGAAGACAAAGAGAAAGCAGATCTCTTAGCAGATCATTTGGAAGCAACGTTTAAATCATGCGACGGTCAAACGCTTCCTGTAAACTGCTACTGTTCAAACACAAATATTGAAAAATTTTGTGTAAGGCTGCTTAGACAGAGCTTAAGGAAGAATTGGAAAACCTCAAAAACAAGAAAAGCTCCTTGTTATGACTTAATCACAGGAGAAGTTCTGAAAGTATTACCTCGGAAAGCGCTTCTTATGTTTCCGTACCTAATTAATGCCGCCTTTAGATTAGAACATTTCCGGCACTTTGCACTGACTAGGGAGTGCGAAGTGCGGAAATAATAATGGTGCCGAAACCGGGTAAGCCCCCAACAGACAAAAAGTCTTATAGACCGATTTCATGGCTTCCGATAATGTTTAAAGTGTTCGAACGAATATTACTTAGACGTTTAAGCCCGGTTGGGGAAAAAAGACGACTTATTCCTAATCACCAGTTCGGTTTTAGAAGTAAGCATTCAACTATCGACCAAGTACATGGAATAACTGATGGTAAAAATCGTTTGAACAAAAGCAAGTCCGCTTAGCTGTATTGCTAGATGTTTCGCAAGCCTTTGACAATGTTTGGCACGAAAGTGTGAAACACAAGCTTCGACAGTTCCTCCAGAGAAGACTTAACACAATTTTATCGAATTATCTAGCTGATCTATTATCTTCCGTGTGAAATATGGGAAAGAATAGTCTCTATTTAAGCCTATACTAGTTGGAGTACCACAAGGAAGTGTTCTTGGTCCAGTCCTTTACTTACTGCATAGCAGCGGTTTATACCAGGACGGGCACACTACGTAACTGTGGAAACGGTCGAAGAATCAACCAGAAAATTACAATGTGTTCTAGACCGGATACACGAATGGATGAACACTCAGCGAATTGAGCTTAACGAAGCGAAATGCGTTCATATACATTTTACGTAAAGGAACGTGAATTACTTGCCCATTTTTATAAATACGCAACCGCAACCGTGGTGGTGACAGAATCTTGTTAGGAATCCACCGAAAATGCTTGTCTTAGCAGACAATCTTCGAGTGCTAAGTTGTTTGAGAGTGCTTGTGCGAGCCGTGGCGCGGGCATCGATTCCGACAATGGTGATGGCAGTCAAACAAATTGCTTGCCTATGGGGACCATCGATGACAATGGCGCTTATGTGGGATCAGATGAAGCTCAGGGACCTGATTGATTTCTCGATCCCGACGTTGACCCTGATCAACTCAAATTTGTTATAAGATTAATTGGATTTTCAGTACAAAGTGTGGCTGCCACTGAGGCATGAAGGGTGAACTACATTTTTTTTCATTGTCCCCAGGCGCACAAAGTAGGTGCATACCACAAAGGTGCCCCAGCAAGAAGGGCTTACATGCCAGCATGGAATCCAAACCTCTATTTCCGACTGCAAAAAAGAAACAATGCCACAGTCTCCTTGCCTCACATAGAAGACTTTCTGAAAGCCTACCCCAAGAAACGTGTACGTTTTTCCATGCCCGTAAAGTAATTTTAATTACTCCTCCCCTCCGTCGCCAGCTGTCACGTTCATTTCCCTAAATGGCGCAAAAGCGAACTGACCTAACTCCTAACCTGCTTAACACCATCTGAGCACAACACGTGCAAAGTGAAAAGTTCAGTTCCAGCCTCTTTCTTAGGCGCGAAGAAACATTTAATCGCGCGAATTCCTTGTAATCCCTGCCCGTGCCGCAGCCCACGAACTACTCCAACACCCCCGCAGGTGATGAAATGTAAACCAAGAAAGAAAAAGAAGAAAACAAACTGAAATTGTAATCAGATTCCCAGCCATACAGCCGGTGTCCCATGACACACTTTGCCGGACGCACTGGCCTGAGTTCATTGCGACGGTTCTCTGCCCCGGTCGTGGTTGTTGTCCTCTTCGTTTCGGCGTTTCTTTATTTAATTTTGGACAACCGCCCGAAATGTGAGAAATCCCGATAAGGAGAGCCAAAAATGAATTTCCTGCCTTTTCTCACCCCCACCTCCCATTAGAAGTAGATTGAGATTGTGGTCCGGTGGCCACTCGGCACTCGACACTCGACACTCAGCAGGACCACCGCACCGTGGCGCCCAAGTGCGAAGTGAAATCGTAGACGTGTAGCAATGTGCCACCAGCACAGCGGACTGGCAATGAAATTAAGTGCGGAAAAATTGTCCTTATTAAATTTAAATTAAATTCCGTCCTCACCACCGAATAGGTGGTTTTGTCTTCCCAATCAGATGGGAATTCGTAAAGGGGGGAATCGTTGCCCCCGTCGTCGTCATCGTCGTCGCACATATTGCAGAGAGCAACCGCGCGGGCGGTCGTTGTGGACGAGGTTTCCATTTGTAAACAATCTGAATTATGGACGGCAAGTCGAAGTGAATGTAAATGCTGTATCTGTTTACGTACTCGCCGCGCTTGAGATGCTTTTCGGTTCGAGTACGCTTGTAAACATGTCGTTAGCAGCAGCGCCACTGCTGATGCTGATGCTGCCGCTGGCGGTGACGCGGCGGTTCGTTGCTGGTGGCGCTTGTGTGCTGGTGCAGTTTATGGAACGTGCCACACATAACTGTGGCGAACTGATTTGTTTCAGAATTTTACATTCAAGCTGCGGCTTGCTATAAAAGTTCGCCACCCCCTACCACGAGAAACTTTTCTCGGAGTCGTTAACCATTACTCGGATGTATGGGTTATCAATATGACGATGTGTTTATGTAGTCCCCGGCTGAACGACGGGTGAACTCGTCATTAGAATGCGAAATTTGTGAAAGAAATGTCGATACATAAACATGCTTTGGGGCGCTTCGGGTTTTGTGAGGAATTTGATATGTGAACTGCTTGTGGATTGTCTGTGGATTGCATCCCTGATCCGGGGTTTTATTCAAATTTAATAGCAGAACTTTGTAAGGAATTTATGCGGTTCGCCATCAAATTCGATCCGATGCGAGAATGAAAAACGTCAACAATGAGGCCCATTTGAGGTCGTAACTGCGAGTGCAGAAGTGTCGTACTTGCGAAGGGTTAAATTGCAGTCGAACGAGTGTTTGCGCTCGTACATGTGTTTTGCCGAAATGATCCATGAAATGTTGCAAATACGAGTCGTGCCTTGTGGAAATTTGGGAATAATTTTATAGTACTTTGGGTGGGGAATGCGACCATAAACATTTTTGTCTCAGTCGCTTGATGGACTTTTTGTCGGATTTTAGATGTGAGCAAGGAAAAGATTTTAGGCGAATATGTGTGGTTTCTTGAGATGGCTTCTGGTGAATGGATTTCTCTTGATGTCGGTGCAGACGTAAGGGCATTTCTAAGTGTTTGCTTTGATAATTTATGAACTTTTCTCATATTTTTTGTGCTCTTTGCCATTTGCTGGAGCTTGATGGGGTCTTCTGGTCTGTTGTCGTGCCCGGAAGCGCTTCCCTCTTGTAAGAGATAGAATTTTCTGAGAATTGCAGCATTTCGTTATTTTATTGGTATCCTCCTCCTTATCAACTCCATGTAGCAAGAGTCGCAAGATAAGTGGTTTCGAGGAGCATGGAATTTGTTTCTCTGGAATTGGTCGTCAAAGGAGTGTGTTCTTCTGTGAAGGGAGGGCTATTCTATTCCGCATAAACTTTAACTACATTCGAGGCATTCATCGCTAGGAACATAGCTAAGACAGCCTCCAGCAGGTCTGGATGCATACGGCAGAGTTCTACCATTTCCGCCAAGGTCTTTGCGTCACTTTAGGTTAGGTTAGGTAATTTGGCTGCTAGCGTTATTGCCAGCACACTTAAAATGCTTTTGCTCTATTTTGATGCCAAATGTTTGACCCTAACAGCAAAATAGAGCAAATTTGAAAACCAGATAAAAGCATATCAATCCTTGCACTAATCTTCTAACTCGGGGTCCCTATAACCAAGGCTAGACACTCAACCAGGAATCGGCATACAACTGTAGATCCCTTCCACTTATGAGAGAACAATATCACACACAATACGAGTGGTTGCTCACAAGCTAAGCTCTCTGCGGGCTATTGCGTCACCCGTTTTATTTTAAAACTACACTACCATCTATTGATCGACTTTAAGGCAGCGTATATGACAGTTCTTATAGAGCTTTTGGCATCCCTGCAAAACTCATTCGCCTTTGCAGAATAATTATGGAGGATGCCCGTTGCTCCGTCAAGGTAGGTAAAGACTTTATCGATACCTATGAAGTCAGCAAAGGATTTAGATGAGGCGACGCACTGTACTACGATTTCTAACATCATTCTAGAGATGAGCATGCGAAACTTAAACGTCAACATCAGAGGCACGCTCCTTCACATTTTTGTGAAACTGTTCCCATATGCTGATGACATTGACATTATCGGAAGAACACAAAGGGCTGTTAGTGAGGCGTGTGTGAGCATCCAACACCACCGTTTTGGACAAAACGTCACTATAGACGCCAAGTTTCTTCTTCGAGATAGCGAAAGACGTTGGTGATGTAGGCTCCCGAGTTAGCACAAACAACGACTCCATCGCAGAGATAAGACGATTACGCTGGCCAATTCCTGTATTTTGGGAGTTGGAAAGGCCTCTGAGGAATAAAGCCATCTCTCGAAGAACCAAGGTATCCCTCTTTAAAAACTTGATAGTCCCCGTCCTACTTTATGCCGCAGAAGCATGGACACTAACTAAAACGGACGAGCATGATTTTGGTCGCTTCGAGAGAAAATTCCTTCGAATTATCCTTATTCCAAGTATTGGTGTTGTCTGGAGGAGGAGACTGAACAACAATTTGAACGGGCTATACAGCGCTATCGATTTGGTTAAACGAGTTGGAGTCTCCGCTCACTCCATTCCGAACAGTCGACTCCATCCCCACGAAACAATGCGGTGATGATGACTACGCCTCCGGTGACGCAAGCATCTAGAATTTGACCAGAATAAATTGAACGTGCTTGCTTGTTCCGATAGTCAGGCCGCCATAAAATCAGTGTAGACAGTGTCATGTTCTACTAAAAAAGATCCTTCAACTGCAGGCTGTCTCTTAACTAGATGGCTGAGCATTTCAACATTCACCTCATGTCGGTGCCGGGACACTGTGACATACCAGGAAACTGGAAAGCCATGAACTCGCTTGGTGTGGTACAACCTCATCCCTATCAATAGCAGGGGTACCGCCTTCTATGCCTATCGCTACAACTTACCATCTTCTTAAGATCTACACAATTAAAGCCACTAATGACAAATGGCTAGAAGGCACCACCTGCCTTAAGACAAATGACATCTGGCCTTCACTTAACCTAAAACGGTCACTCAGTCTACCTAGACTCAGCAAGCCCTCATTAAGGAGCCTCCTGCAGTGCTGTTGCCAGTCGTAGGTTCCTGCCTAGGAGCCTACTACTTTAGCGGCCGTAACGAGCTAAAAAGTGCCAGCATTGGCCAACTAAATCGTTTCATTAGCAGCACGAACTGGTTCCAGTGTTAGGAGAAGTCAATCCGCGTGGTATCACAATGGGCCTACTCTGGCCTAAGTGTGACTGCTCTGTAGCAGTAAGCCACTACTACCTAACCAAACCTAACCTACATTAAGTGCATACACAGTGAACTCGCCCTAAATCGAACTTCCCGTCTCTTACTTGAACACATTTTTTGATATATCTCTCTTACTATCTCTTACTAGTTCATATTTGCTATGCCCTAATCACATTGGGTCCAACTAGACGTCTTATCAGCTCCTGCATTTCTGAGTTATAAATGCCCAAGAATTCTGCTTTGTCGTGTTAGTTTTAGTCTAAAGGCAGTCTACCTATTTGTCTGCTTTCTTCTCGATGCTCACAAACGCCCTACTGACTACCCGTTGTGCACGTTCTTCCTACGATGTCAATGTCATCCGCATATGCGAGAAGTCGTTCGAATTTGAGGTAAATCCTACCTCTTGTTGTTGTTCCGCACGATCTTCTCGAGAACGATGTTAAAGAAAACCCATGACAGTGGTTACCTGCCTTTTCACTGCAGGCTTTCGTTCGGAGCTCACGAGCAGCTCTCCACCTTCTTTGCAGCACCGCTTTATATGGTTCATGTTTGGCTGCAGGTGCTCGCTGACATTCCTCTTCGAACCATTGGTTAATTTTTGGTGGCAAAATGAAACCTAGGCGATGACGGCCGTGTGGGTGAGAGAAGACTCGATCGGCGAATTTCCTAGCGATCTCCTGCGATTGAAGCCGTGTGACGTAAAATTTCTTGGCTGCATTTTAAATATTTCGCGGGGTTGGGGAATTCCCCATTCGGAGTTTGTCTACACAAGGGTAGTGATCCGAATCAATGTTGACTCCTCGGGACGTTCGGAGGTCCAAAATGCTGCTGGAATGTCTTGACTTAATTGCGTTATGAACAATTTGATCCTTCGGAAACGTTAATGTGTGGGCACCGTGTGCCTGCTACATTAAGGTTGCTACAACCCGAGGTAAGTCGATTATCCTAAATTCGTTATCGGAGGTGGTGGTCATTTGATGCCGAAGACACCTCTCTTGACCAGCTTTCTGTCTTACCGGCATTAAGGAGGATCTTGACGTCAAAGCTAAGACATTGCTAGTATAGTTGGTAAATGAGCTCGCCGAAGTCTTTGTTGTTGCGTTATCCTCTGTCGGGGGGTGCGCACATGTGAGGCTTATGTTAATTAATATATTTACCCTTGATTTGGATCGTCACCAAGCGTTCGCTAATACACCTAAAGCTCCAGACTTCTTGCCTGAGTCTGGTGCAGATAACAAGTTCGCATGCAAATGTGCGCTGATTTCATTCTACGTAGTAAATATCACAGGTTTTCATAATTGTTTTGCCCGCATGTCTTGTGTTGCGGTCCATGGCCCCCGGAAGCTGTTCAGCTGCACGTAGACTGTTAAACGTCCTGACATTCCACATGTGGACTCGAATATCGTTGTCTTTATTTCGTTTGCTAGGATCGGCAGCGGCAAGTTTATCCATATCCGAGGCTTGTTGCTGCTTCGTAACTATAATGATTTCCACTCTAGGGAAGTTGCCCCCACGCATAACCCCACATCCGGGGGACCGCGTTCCAGGCTCTTATTTGAATGACAATTGAAATCAATGTTACTCAAAGAATCACACACCCAACGGCCTACTTTTGCATATCGTCTCCAGTTCAGTTGATGACTTCATGCGAAAGATTAATGACCAGCGCACTCATCCGAACATCATCATTATCCCTAGTCACAGTCCATTTGTGTGATACAAATTTGCGCTATCCGCCCAGACTACACGCATCTCATTTCATTAATTCCTTATTCATCTTCCACAAGCGCTGGTGCCACGTCTCTCCGCTCAGGTTTCAGGAAGTCCGTTCGGCAATTGTCAAGCATCCCAGGGCATCTCGCATCATAAGTAGCCGGTGGAATGTCTCCAGCAATCATTTGTCACCGAAATGACTCAATAGATCTCCACTTCGTCAAAGGAACGCCTCACTCGCACCCACACGATTATTGCGTTGTCCTTGTCGTTGTCCTTTGTTTCTCACACATCAGCAATTAATCTCTCTTCACTTGGATGTATGACAGCGCAGATAATACCTCATGTCCTTAATGACTGCCAAACTGTCGCAGAGAGAGCAGACTTAAAATAGTTCTTTTTTGTTTTTTCAATTACTTAATGGCGCACTTCGTCTTGGGTGCTCGGTTTGTCTCGCCCATGAAGAATCTGTATCGGAGGACAAAAAACCGGAAATAACTTCACTTGATCACGATGACACACCGACAATGATATTCATCTCGATGATTAAGCACAACCCCTTCTAGAACAAACGGCTGTGCTTAGTACTTCTTTCTTTCGCACGTCTGCCCTGCCGACATTCGGCCACGAGCACATGGACAGCGTGAGCGCACGAAGAGAGACTATGAGAGTCGATTTTCATGGGTGTATCGTGCAAATTGATTTCCATCATTAAGGGCTTACGGTCGCCCCTAGGTGACAACCCGGTCCCTGTTCGCCCGAGACTTCTCCACCCACTGAGTGGACTGTGGACACCCGGGACTTGAAGAAACAAATGATAACCTATTTTTAGTTTATCCACGAGATATCCGAGATACAAAGGATGTCGAGGAGTACATGCACACCCACCACCCGTAACCCCATCAATCTCTCCTGGGGGGCGGACCACACGAGCGGTACCTTAAGCAAGGATAAGGCTTCCTGCGTCTCTCATCGAGTGGCAAGAGGCAACGTGGTAAGCTCCAGCTCTCTGTCTTGCCGGCGAAATCCTCGGGGGGAGTCCCGAATGACTTTGCATTTGAGAATGATTACGTGCGATGGGTTGCTGCATCTGCCGAGTGTAAATTGCCACACCGCCCCACCCGCCGCCATCCAGCCAATGCAGTGGATTTTCTTGATAAATTCACATCGCAACCAGGAAATCTTGAATGGATTTAATCAAATGGTAAAAGCGTTTGCATGTCATTTGAATCGAGTGTGAAGTCTCTCAAGGATAAGATCTTCTCATCCAATCTGATTTCCCCCCGCCCACTCATTCGTAGATACACGTGTGCGCATCCGGAAATAAAGGAAAGTGATATCCTACGATGAACTCACAGTGACATGTGTCGAAATGATACTTCTTCCACTGATGGCACACTAACAAAGGGGGGTGCCAGGATGTCTTGCTTCCTTAATGTGATGCTTACATTAATCTTGTCGACACTGTAACAGCAACGATATGATGCATGTAAACACCACGTTCCGTCGTTTAGCTCAGTCGAGTGAGAGAATGTTATGTCAACGGCAGCGTGTGCAGCGGCGCTCCCTTCGGAGTGGTGCGCGGTGGCTCCCCGGCATCTATGGTTACTTGGACTCCCACTCGGCCTCGTTGTTCATCCATTAACCTCGGTTAACCCCACTCTTTGGTGTGCCGATCGTCAAAGTTCATAAATGTTGATGGGATAGCAAATACCTTCGAACGTTCCAGTTTTTCTCTCCTCCAGGTCCACGTCCACGTCCGATGTCCTTGAAGTCTATGGATGTCAAATGACTTTGCCAGGTGGTTAGGCTGCCCCGTGTGTACAATAATTTATCATGATGTGACTTCGACGACAAAGTGACGTCTTTTTAAGAAAAAGCCAGCAGCTCCCGTTGAATGGAAGGGCAAAACGAACCGAAAGGAGAAAGACATTAGATCGAATGGCTTGACTGAGAGAAAGCCCCTTTTTTCGGGTGCGTGACGGATGAAAATGAATTTTTTTTTTGTTGCCTCCTCTCGCAATTCTGTAAAACGGTGGGTGCTTCGGGAGAAGAAAAATGCGGTCAAATTGAATTTACAACCAGCCGAGCGGGCCGTTATTTATCTGCCTCGAGATTTCGAGTGGCAATTAAGATTAATGGTCGCCGGGCGTACTCAGGAGCTTAACATGGATTATTCATCAAAATTGCTTTTCGCCAGAGAAATTTGTCAATAATGAAATTTTCGAGATGGTTTGTGTGCGCTGAGAACGGATGGCTGTGTGTGCGCGAACCTTGTGTGGGGTTAAAAAGGGTATTAGACAGTTTTATGACCTCGCCTGTGGACTTGTTTGATAGCGAAGGCATCTAGCAAATGTTTGCGAAGATAAAATTGATTTATAGTTGCATGCGCGGGAGGGGTGGGGGCTGTGCGCGGCAGATGCCCAAAAATATGAGATCAGATTCATCAGCCGCGGGGGACGTAGCGATGGGTTGTCAAATAAACAAGCCTAAATTAAGGACAATCGTTTCTTCGTTGTTTTTTGTTGTTCGTTCGTGTAGATATTTGAATTGGTGGAATGTTGGAATTGAGTTGAGGATTTTGTGGCGACGGGGGTTGGCTGCATTTGACTACTGTTGGAAGTGGATGTAAACAATTGAGTTAACTCCTTACAGAGTCTCTTATTATTGATTTTTCTTATTGAACTCAATAGAAAAATAAATTTAAATAGAACAACGACGATGTGAGATATAAAATTAATTCCTACATGTACTATGCATGGAATAAATACTAAAAAATGTATTTTTGATATTTTGCCCGTGATCAACAAACGCCTGAAAGCTTGGCTATCATTTACCGTCATTAATGAAGCCTGTTGTCTTTTCCCGCTCGCTGTTCGTAATTACACGGCTGCCGCACTTTCGCTCCTCAGCGCTGATGATAACAAGACCTTGATCGTCGTTCCTTTTTTCGCTGAGATCTGGTGTGGCATTTCGGTGCTGACTACCACGCGAGCGTGACGTTGACCTACTCATCCTGTGATATGAAACGCTGTATTTCCTGTCCATTGCCTCGATTTGCTTTGTCAGCTGTTCCACCTTTTCTGTCAGGCTGGATAAAACGGATTCTGGTTGAGTAGACTTGTTGGTGCGGGATGACATCGTTGATTCTGTCTACGATAAGGCCAAGGATGTCCAGGTTACTGGACTTTTCGGTCTTAAGAGGGGGATGTGCAGCAATTATGGAGCTTGAACGAGCAGTCTGTCAATCCAAATTGCCTTTAAAGCATCGTCACTCATGGTGCCTCCAGCTAAGTCTTTCAAACGTCAAAGAAATTGAGATGGTTTCCTGTCGCTTGCCTTCTCTGCTTGTTTCGAGCAGGAGCTAAGCGAGTAATTAGTTCTTCTTTTAATCGAACATTTGCATTACCTCTTGGTGGGTTAATGATGACGTCTTGTACTTCCATAACGGTCGAGATATGCAATGGCGATATTAAATGTTCGGTCATCAGATAGCAAGTTCTCAAATAAAACTGGGCCTCGAGTTGTGCGAACCATAACTTCACGTTTTGTGGCCACACGTGCGAGACTTCTGCTTCAGTTACTGCTTGCGCCTGCCATTGCTGTTGCAGCTCTTGTAACCGGTTTAATTGCGCTTGCACAGAATTTTCTCCGGATTGAGTAATAAGAACACTAGATTTAGTTCCACTCATAGTGGGTGTTTGCTGTTGCTAGTTGTCTTTGGACATTTTGAAGATGCATATGTGAAGTAAAGGGTGATTTTTTAGCTTTTATCTTTTTGGCAACACTGGTTTAAACAGCTGAATCACGTTTCGTGTTTTGTGTCACTGTCAAACATCTTCAGTTTGGTCTTTAAATTAACCATGAATCGTCTTACAAACGAACAACGCTTGCAAATTATTGAATTTTATTATCAAAATGCGTGCTTTGTTAAGAAAGTTCATCGACGAAGCTCATTTTTGGCGCAATGGGTACGTAAATAACCGGAATTGTCGATTTTGGAGTGAATAACAGCCAGAAGCATTGCAAGAGCTACCAATGTATCCAGAAAAAGCCGCAGTTTGGTGCGGATTATGGCCTGGTGGTATCATTGGATCGTAGTTCTTCAAAGACGATGCGAATCGGAACGTAACTGTGAACGTTGAGCGCTACCGTGAGATGATGTCCAACTTCTTTTTGCCTAAAATGCAAGAGCTTGACTTGCATGACATATGGTTTCAACAAGACGGTGCCACATGCCACACAGCACGCCCAACAATGGACTTATTGAGAGGCGAGTTCGGTGAACATTTTATTTCACGTTCGGGACCGGTCAATTGGCCGCCTAGATCGTGCGACTTAACGCCTTTAGACTATTTTTTGTGGGGCTATGTTAAAGCGCATGTCTGTACCGACAAGCCAACTTCAATTGACGCATTGGAAGACAATATTGAAGCATTTATTCGTGAGCTACCGCCCGAAATGTTGGAAAGAGTATGCCAAAATTTGACTAAGCGGATGGACCATTTGAGGCGCAGTCAAGGTCAACATTTGCATGAAATAATCTGCAAACATTTAATTATATGGACCGTACTATCGATTCAAATAAGGATTTCATGCATTTTTCTGAATATTATGTGTTTCTTTTAAAAAAACGTTCCTATAGCTTTTAAAAAGTCACCCTTTATAAAGGGTGGTTTTAAGGACCGATGCTGAATGTGAACCACACCTAAACGTCAAGTTTATTTCTGAATTTTATTTGACATTCCTCAATTTCAGACTAACTCCAATGGAACCATGGAAAGATAAACAATCGAGCAACGCGCTAAAGTTATTCAGGCTTATTGTGAAAATGGGCGTTCAAATCAAAATGCATATCGTGCACTTCGTGATTTTTTTCGGTCAATTTAATCGTCCAAATGTGCGTACAATCGGAAAAATGGTGCAAAAATTTGAGCTAACCGGGTCTGTAGGAGATGTGAAAACACCAGTACATGTTCGCGTTCGCGAAAGTGTGGCTGAAACGCCGTCCACCGCAACTCTTCTCAGCAACCACTCCTGCTGTGCGCTCTATTGTTCTCTCAAGAGTGGAAGGGACTTATAGTTTGTATGCCAAATCCGAACGACTTTGTTTGAGAAGCTTTTTCGAGACATTGTGAATGAGTCGAAAGAAGTGGGACCGTGAAAATTGTTCTTGTCGCACGGAGCGGAAATCGAACCTACGACGTCGCGGTTGAGGTCGACGCACATACCTACACAACGACACGGGCCACCATATGAAGAAGCTCATCCTAATTTAAGTCATTTTAGCAGTATTGAGTTCTATGGCTGTACGAATGCAACATGACCTAGCCTTGATCATTGATCGAGAAACCCGTTTGCGTCAGAATTATCTGGTAAATTACTCCAAAATTAAATTTAGGAATAAAACATTTTTTGCCTAGAGAAAAAATAAATAATTGGTTTGCTAATAGGCAGTTAATGTCTCTACAACTCGAAACAATTCAAGTGGTAAAATAATTATTTGAGCAATTATTTACCCAATTGAAGTGAGATTTACAAACTAGCAAATTGTGGCAGTTCATACTCCAATAGTTTGAGTAATCATGTGCATGTTTCGGGGAAATCCATGTGATTGCCAATTACGGAGTTTTTTCTAGGGATTATTTTTAATTGCGGGTTAGCAGCGATTTCTAAGTGGAATCTGTAATGAAATTCAGTTATCGGGATTAACTATATCAATTCGTGCATAAAATAAATAATCAAGCCATTTTTTAGAACAGCAATGATGGATGTTATTTCTATAATTTTGTTTCGATTGTGTACTATGACTGCAAAGTTGTGGTTGGCATACATTAGGTGATTATTGTGGTCAGTACAAGGAAGTTCTGTCTCTCCGCGCAATTTGCTATCATTGCGATTAGAATTTAAGTTATTACAGGGATCATAAAATGCGTTAGTCTTGCTTGCTGCTTTGTTGTTTCCTGTTACTGAGTATTTCTGCGCTCCTGACTATGAATGAAGTACTGGGAGATGGCTAACAGCTGAAATGTACTTACTTACTTACTTATCAGGCAGACGAACCATGAAGGGTCTGAGCCTGAGCAATTGCTGCATTTCATCGGTGACGGTCCTGGGCACGGTGCTTCCAGTCATCAAGGCCAAGCTTTCTTACAACCGCGATGAATTGGGCTCTGTACCGAAGGTTCGGTCTTTCTCTCCTTCTCGAACCTGGAGGCTCGGGGATTCGAAGAACGTCTTTGCTGGAGCGTTTTTGTCCATTCGCTTTATGTGTGGCCGAGCCAGTGTAGTTGACGGATTTTTTTCTTCCCCACTGCATCCACATCCTTGTACAGCTCGTAGACTTCGCGGTTGTATCTTCTCCTCCATTCGCCTTCCTCGCAGACGGGACCATATATCCGACGTTGAATTTTTCTTTCGAAGGCACCAAGAATCAGCTCAGCAGTTTAGCTTAGTCTCCAGCTTTCGGCTCCATAGAGCAGGACTGGCAAAATAAGGGTTTTGTAGAGCATGACATTGGTTCTTTAAGTCAGGAGTTTCGAGCCCACTTGTTTTGACAACCCAAGTAACATCGGTTGCGAAGGGGCGATTCTACGTCGGATTTCCACTACGTGGACATACTTTACTACATTTACTACCTCCAAATTGTGGCTGTCGACAAACGGGCCTACTTCGTAAAAATTCTGCAAAAGTGATCTTTTTTCGGCTTATTTCCAATTGCATTCCCGCAACCAACTGTTAAGCAGGTCCTCTTTAAAAAGTATCCCAACTTTACTACCCGCACTGAAGTCGTTGTTCCCAGGTTTGTTCTGCTTGCTTAAACTCAGAATCCCGACTTTTTGCCCATTGTGTACATCGTGCAGAGAAGAAGCACTGCAAGGAGGCGCAACAAAGTTCCACAAATCTGAAAAGGGAACATGCATGCATCCAACCACACTTGTCCTAAAAAAAACACAACAACAGCACACAAGACAACAGGCTTAGGCAGTTGTTATTGAGAACAAAACGCCACCGTTTCCAACCCACTTCGAGGTGGCTGGCTTCGTATTCTAATGCTCGTTTGGCACACGACAACGACGACGACGACCTATGCGACTGCATGCGTATTCGGGCCAGTGATTAGGCTCTGCTCCTTGTCTGTCCCTAATGCTGATTATACGTTGTACGTGCTTTGTCCTCACTCGGCCTCGCCTCGGCATCCATGCCCACCGCCGCGCCGCACTCACGCTCTCCATTAGGGTCGGCATGCACGCCAGAGACATTTTGTTGTGTAAAAACGAAAAAGAAAGCGACTTCCGTTTTTTGTGGTCTCTGCCTTTGTTTCTGCAGGCAACCCCCGGCCATTGTCCTCACCTAATTTGTTGCCAAATTATGGGAAACTTTTGAAAGACAGCACTCATCGGGGAGGCGGTGCGGTCAAAAGGCTGCCGGAATGGGGTTTTGAGTCCAGGGGAGGTCCTCCAGATGCGTAATAAATATTCAATTTGAGCTCTGTTCTGCTGTGATTTTATGTACGTTCCAGCCGGGATTTGAATTGAAGCGGGCGGAAGTTTTGAACTCGCCAGTTCGGTGCGTCCCCCGAACGTCAGCACGTTACCTTGATGTGGGAAAACGCTTCGGTTTCTGAGAGAGATTAGGTTTAATACCCGACGCCCGAAACCAAAGTAAATGATCCGAGGCCGAGCAGTTGTGTGAGTTGCGTTCTGTCGCTGACTCGCTGACTTCGGGGATGATTCAAGGAACCGCACGCAGAAGAAAAGAAAACCGAAACTTCCCGCACACTGCACAGCCTGTGCGACGGGGGGACGTGGGGAGGCATGTCATGCGTAACATCTGACAGTAGGTGGTAAGCCACCCCTCGGTCGGGACCGGGCCCACCCGGATCTGTGTAGGACCATATTTCCGTGGTTAATAGGATACAACGTGCCGACTTGTGCGTGCGGTGCGGTGCGGTGCGCCGTTGTGTATGCTTATGTAAATGACATGACATGGGTTTGTCATAAAAATATTTTATATGATTGCTGTTCTGGTCTGGAGCCGTTGGTGCCAGAGACTGCCTGAGCGAGAGTTGACATCTTTCCTGGGCTGTTAATATTTATTGTTCGTAAATTTGTTATTATCAAGCAGAGCGCGCCCGTCTGCGCGTGTGTGTGTGTGTGCTGAGCCGCAAGATGATTTTTTAAGGAGGTTCTAGATGATAGAGTATCCCGTGCGTGTGTGTGCGCCTCCTCGGATGAGGGATGAGCAACGATTGCTGGGAGATGTTCTCTGTTGCGCAACGAGATATTGAGATTTGAATACATTCGTTTTTTCTTGTGGCAGAAATTGCCTTGAAATTCGTTTAACGTTCGGGTAGAATGGGCCAGAATGTTTGATATCGTTTCCTTTTCTGAATTTGATTTTCTAATACGAATGCATTATCATGCAAATTTGGAATTTCTAGGAAGACGTTGTTACCCGAAATGGGGGAGGGACAGCGGTGATTTATGTGCTTTATTAGGAGCGACAGTGAGGGAACGTTGTATTTCGCGTGGCATGACGTATGACGTCTTCATTTGAACAGTTAATTAGTGGTGAATGGTTGTGATTTAAGGCAATGGAAGCTGTCGTGTTTTATTGGGGAAGTTTCTTTTTCGAGATGATTAATTGTTTGGAAAGGAAATGTGATTAAAGGGAACAATGTGATCTGAAATTCATGAGATTTCAGTGAAGGGCATAAATCTGAATATGAGATGTAGACGTCTTCGAGGAACAAATACTTGGGTATTGAAGGCGACGGGAAAGTGCACTTAACTCCGTGGACAGGGGTTCATATTCTGGCTTGGCATCAAGCTCCTTATGCGTTCTCTGGTGTTCATTAATCTCGTCTTCTATGGATGAGGATGTACCTTTCGAACGTTCGAGACTGGTAAGGTACGTTCACATTATACTACCGGGTAGTACGACATGTCCTAGAGATCCTAAAGAAAGGAGACCCTCTGTAGAGGGACAAGTCTCCTGAATTGGACGATGATGAACAGGAATTCCGTCCCCCCGACTTAGACGACGTCAAGAATCAAGATAGCGATATCTAGACTGAAGTCGAACAAAGCGCTGGAGAGGACGGATTGTCCGTGAAACTGTTTAAACGCGGCTTGCGATGACCTGGTTGGGCGCATGCACCAGCTCATCTGCAAGATATGGTCGGAGGAAAGCATCCCCGATGAGTGGAATCTCAGCGTCGTTTGTTCGGTCCACAAGAAATGAGACCCCTTTGACTGCGCCCACTATCGAGGGATCAGCCTCCTTATCAGCGCGTACAAGATACTCTCTGCCGGTTTGTGTGAACGCCTGAAACCTTTTGTCAACAACCTGATAGGTCCTTATCAGTGCGGTTTCAGGCCAGAGAAAGTCCACAATAGGCAAGACTCAAGAAGTGCAGATCGACACCCACCACCTATTTGTCGCATATGACAGCGTGCATAGAGTCGAGCTATACAGCGCCATGTCTAGTTTTGACATTCCTGCCAAACTCGTCAGTTTATGCAGGATGACGATGGAGAACTCTCGCTGCTCCATCAAGGTCGGTAACAAACTCACCGAGACCTTCAATGTCAAAAAAGGTTTTAGACAAGGCCACGCACTGTCATGTGATTTCTCCAACATCGTCAACATGGAGAAGATGGTGCGAAACTCGAACGTAAACACCCGAGGCACGATCTTCCAAAAGTACGTTCAACTGCTTGCACGCACAACATCGACGTCTCGGACAGAGCGTGATATTGGGCAGCAGAAACTTTGAGGTAGTAAAGGACTTCGTCTACCTAGGCTCTGGAGTAAATAAGGACAAAAACACCAGCACCGAGATCAAGCGCAGAATTACTCTTACCAAACGATGCTTCTTTGGGCTCAACAGGCAATTGAGTAACAGAGCCAAATTGACTGCTCTATGGCGCAGAGACATGAACGCTATCGAAAGCGGATGAAGAAGCTCTTGGTTGTTTTGAGAGAAAAGTTCTGAGTGCGATCTTTGGTTCTGTTTGCGTTGATGGCGCTTAGAGGATAAGGTTCAATCACGAGCTGTACGGGCTGTACAGCGACATCGACCAGGTCAAACGAGTTCAAATTTCTCGTCTCAGATTTCTAGGTCACGTCGATCGACCACCAATGCTCCGTCGGAAAGTCTTCGCCTCCAACTCCGAGGGACAACGGGGTAAAGAAAGACCACACCTACGGTAGCGGACGCAGCTAGAAGAGGACCTGAATAAGTTGAGCGTGCGTTGGCTAGAAGCAACTAGCACAATACAGGGCTAGATGGGGAGGTATGTTGGCTGAGGCCCAGGTTTGTCCCGGACTACGTACGACATGTCCGAACGATCGGGTCATATAGACCAATTTTTACTAGCTCGTACAAATGTGTCCTTATGACGGTCGCATGTGCGGTCGTATGGAATTTAACTTTTTCTCTCGGCCATACAGCAGATAGTTCGATCTGAAGACCAGCAGTACGACCCCAGCACAAATTCTTATTCATGTTTTAGATTTCAACGAGTGAGCATTGACAGCATTATTAACTGGGGTAAGAACAACAGAGTGGAATTCAGTGCTCCCAAAACTCAATGCTGTTTACTGTCACTAAAGCGAGTCATTATCCATAAATGACGCTATACGACAAAATTAATGTTCACGGCCCAACCTCTTTCTAGTCACAGACAAAGCTCAAAGAGTACTTTCTGTCTAGAAAAATGCTTCTCAAACTTGGCCGTTCGGAGTTCGCATTATATAACCCTTCCACTCGTGAGAAAACGAACTTCGTCTGCATAGGCATTGTGCAAGAGTCAAGAATGCTGAAGCATGGTCATTGACTTGAAAGAGGGAGAGGCTGTGAATTAAGAATATAATAATAATATGGGTGGCGCTACAGCCCATAGAGGGCCAGGGCCTAGCTTCTCAGCAACCACTCGTGTTGTGCGTGCTATTGTTCTCTCACGAGTGGAAGGGACCTACAGTTTTACGCCGAATCCGAACGGCCAAGTTTGAGAAGCTTTTTCTAGACAGGAAATACTCTTTGAGCATTGTCAGTGACTCGAAAGAGGTGGGGCCGTGAAAATTATTTCTGTCGCTCAGAGCTGGAATCGAACCTACGACGTCGAGGTTAGGGTCGACGCACGTACCCACAACGCCACGGCCACCATTGTGAATTAAGAAGGCTCTTCGTAATACAGGGAATGGAACCTTATGAGGACAAACTTATCAAAACTCCTCCACACTGACCACAAAAAGAATCCCATACTTCCTAGTTTCTTAGTCTCATTTGCATACAATTCTGGATGACGACTGGAAGCTCGGGTCAAACTCAAGAAAGGACCGTGCAGCTTAATTAACTAGTGCATGGAATTGAGCGGATCACGGTACAAATTGTGTCACGGTTCAACTGGGTTATGCTTCCCCATGCACCCCTTCCCTCGACCACTTTCTTATTTCATGCTAATCCTCTGACATCCATGCTCTCGAGCGATTGTCTTCCTCGACGTAACGATGTCCATGGTTTGGAAAAAACTCCCTCTGTGACTGTTCAGCTGACAACCCCGCACATCTCTTGTTATTCTGTCAGGACATTTTCCTATTGTGCCTTTTTCTCTTGCCTATTCCCTTTCATTAACGTTATCCCGTAATTACTTCATCACGGGTCATTTCGAAGTAGCCCCTCAGGAGAGATGTGCGCTACATTCGCATAAACTCCCACCGTCCACGGGTAATCTCGTTGCTCTGTGCTAATTAACAACCGCCGTAATTCCATCCAAACGACTGTGTACAAGGGGAAAAAAATAAGATCTTCTAATGTATCTGCGTGTGTATCTCTGGGTCGTCACTCCCCGTATCGAGTGTGTGTTTCGCGCAAACACCTCCCAACTGCTTAGCATGTGACAATTTTTCGCTCAAAACGCCATCTGGCTGGCTAGTGAGAGAGCGATTTTCAAAAAGTGGGTGGCGCTGTGTGTGTGCGGCTAGTCGGAGGTAATTACTGGTGGAGACTTCACATCCGAGGTCATTGGGAAATCCTTCCTCCAACAGTGTCCGTGCCAAAAGCCCCATTCAAGTTGAACATCCGCCTTCCGGGTGAACGGAGATATTTCAGATCTTTCATCCTCGTCGGCGTGGGTGCATCGCTGCACTTTGGCTGGTGGAATATGAAGGAAATCACAAGCACCTCCGGGTCATAAGTGGAGTCCATCAACCGACCGAGACCGACCGAAAGAGCCACCGAACACTTTTGGTTACACTTGCCACCACTTCACCGAGACTCCGCCACCGCTTCTGACCCGGAAATTGGTCCAAGCTACTCGCCGAGCTGCAGAGATGTGCAGGGTTTCTCTTTGCCACCCACCACCCACCGTCACTTGCACGTACGTAATGGGGTCAAGTTGATTACGTAGCGTGCGGAACATTACATTTATGAGGCAATTACCAAGTTTCGGGCGGACGACGACAACGACAAAGATGACGACACGACTGCGAGATGAAATGTCCCTCTAGCTCCCATGCGAGATTATTTATGTAACACTTCCCTTCGTGGCACTCGGAAGTCGGAAGCTGGTGTTTTGTTGAAACAAAATGCGGGACATAGCGGCAATGGCTGTAATGGCGCTAGAGAACTCCTCGTGCTGCTGCCAGTGGCACTGTGTGTGCGACCATAACATGTGTCTTGGCTGGCGTTCCTCATCGAATTAGGGCTCGGGTGTGAGCGGAGGAGGACCTGATTTCGAATGGAAACTACATGTTTAATGAAACAGACGACGATGTGAACGACAACACCAACGACCACCAGAACGGTGGAGGATATGAAGATGACGCTGCCAGAGAGCGAGACAGTCCTTGATACCCCGACAGAGATTAAAGATGAAAGCAGTCAGCTAACAAGTAAATGAAAATATTTCCCTCTACCCTTAGTCGCAGTTCCTGTTTGGCCGGTTTGATTATTCCAGTCACATCCCTTCGATCGGGGATGACGTGGGAATGGGGGAGCCATGCTCGCCAGAGATGAGGACGTGTAATGATCGTGGACGGGTAGTTTTCTGCTTTTGTTGTTCTTTCTGTTTTTCAGACTCTGCGACACGCCCGCCATGGGTGGGTTTGGGCGTCAGGCAGTATGTCTGTTATTAGAGTATGCGCTGGCAATTCATTGGAATTGAAATTTTCGTTCGCTGTCACGAGATTGGATTGGTCATGATTGGGAGTGAGGAATGAGAAGGAAAACTGTCACTCAACTGTGGTAATCGGTGAATTATTTTTGAGTAAACTTCCGGACGCAATGGAGGGGAATAACTTATTTTGCGGATGACATAATGAATATTAGACCATGAAATGAGATTTTTGCCGAAGAGATTGACGGATTAGAAGATGATTGGGAACAGGGAGGAGGTGGACAGTGGTTTTCTTTTTCACTCATTTAAGGTGTGCAGATTTATTTTGGCGCGGCGGTTGGTTTTTGGGGTGGCCTTTGTTTTCATAGAATTTGTAACCGTGCCAAACTTTGACACATCGGAACGTTTTCGTTTTTCTTGTCGATCAACTCCGGGTAATGGAGGTAATTTTTATTGAATTGGATTTGATGTGAGACGTGCTTTAATTTGATGCGGAATGATTTGGCAAGTTGTATAAGTGACTGTTTAGAAAGATTATGCAGCAAGGGACGAAGATCAGCCTTGAAATGAATGCGAAAGGCACTTGCCACTAGAGGGATAATATTTACCTCAGTTGGAAGCTAGCTGCCACGATGTGGTTGCCCATACACATCGGACAGTCTGTGGTTGTTTTCAGGTTGAGGAATATGGCCAATCTTTAGATTCAATGGTATTATGGATTCAAAAAGTTGGAGATACATACCATTGGTTATTCGGACTTATGTTGAAATGGGGATGCCACTGATATGAAGGTTTAAACATTACAATGATCCCTAACACACCAGCAAGGTAGTCGACGCCTACCTCGATACGAAGAAAATCAGAGTTCTAGATTGTAGTGCGCAGTCTCTAGACTTTAACTCAATAGAGAAGTTGTGGGGGATAGTCGACAGGCAAATAAAACGGAACCTACCTACAGTAAATTTTTTTGTATGGAAAATTTATGAGAAAGCCTTATTATGGCAAACAAAAAATTCTTGTAGCCTCGTTGTAACCTCGTAACCCGACAGACACATTTTAGGCGCTTCCATCTGAGTGCCAGCTTGATAAGCTTAATGTGTTGCAAACTAAGTGTTCGAAAGAAAGATTAGGCCTCTTATTTTGACATACATCGCCACATCATTGTTTCACATTCAGTGATCGAAGATCTCGGTGTGTTCCTTACAAACCTTGATTGGAGCAGCGAAAACTCTCCGTTCTTATCTTGCACAAACTTCAAGTTTCTTATTAATGTAAAAGTTAGACATGATGCCTTATCGCTCCCCTCTGCGCACGCGGTGGTATTATTTGTTTTGAGCAACAGTCCAGTGTGAACTCCGTCTTTCACCAGCTGCCCCAATTGCGCAACACAAGTGGAGAAGGACCTTAACGAACTCTGCGCCATTTCGTTCGGGGACTTTCTCTGTTGCATTGTAACAATAGCTCGGAATCAAAGACTCTTCGGATCGGAATTGTGGTGTTCATCCGCTGTATCCATCTTTTGGAAAAGAAGACGAACTAGGTCCATCAATGCATGATGGTGTACACCTGGTACAGTCTGTGTTTCAATCTTCTTCTCTAGATGCCAGCAATGCAAACAGAATCAAAGATCGCACGCAGAACTTTTCTCAAAAATCGACCAAGTGCTTTTTCATCCGATCTTGTTAGTGTCCATACTCAACCGCGATTTGCAAGAGTAAGTGCACCCATGTAGGTGGTTGTTGTCGATTTGGAAATTTTATCTTTTTAGGATCTGTGGTCAGCGTATCCATTTGTCACAAAGCATATCCTGTTTTTAATGCTACTCACCAAGCCTTCTCGAGTATCATTCTGAAAATGAAAAGCCAGACCATTCGGTCTTAGTATCGATGTGCTCTGAGACGGTGTTAATATTGATGTCCAAGGGAAGTATCATGCGTCGGCGGTGAGGAGAGGTTATTGCTGGCCATTATGGGTCACTGGTCGGATGTAACTCGCGCGCCTCTTAGCGCAGGCTATACAGGGGAGATTTGAAAGTGGTTGGACCCTGTGTTTGGAGCAATCTCGTTTGTCCCTTGTTCTTCTTTGTGTGGCGCTACAATCTGAGCCTCTCCAACTAGCGCGATCTCTGGCTCCAGTTTCGCACGCCAAGTTGGTTGAGGTCCTTCTCCGCTTGGGTGCGCCATCTTAAACGCGGGCGTCCTCTGTTGCGTTGCTCTACAGGTTCGGATTCGAAGATTCTTTGAGCTGAAGCTGTGGTGTCAATCCGCTCTTCATGAGCTAGCTACCGTAGGCGTTGGTTCCATAGACGCCTAACTAGGCTCATGTCGCTGTACACCGCGTACAGTTAGTGGTTGAATCTTCTCCTCCAGAACCCGTCAACACAAACAGGACCGAAGATCGTGCGTAGAACTTTTCTCTCAAAGATACCAAGCACTTCTTCATCCGCTTTCGAGATTGTCCATGCCTCCGCGCCGTATAACAGGACTGGAATGATCAGTGTCTTGTACAGAATCAACTTGGTTCTTCGAGAGAGGGTTCTATTACTCAATTGCCTCTTGACCCCATAGAAACAGCAGTTGGCAAGAGTTATCCTACCCTTGATCTCGGTACTGATGTTATTAGTACAGTTTACTCCGAAACCGAGGTATGTGAAGTCCTTGACTACCTCGAATCCCGCTTGTCCCCCTTTTCAAAAATGTCCTTAAGCATATTTTCCGGATTTCGTTTACACTGGTGGATACGCCCACTTTTACCAATTCAGTCGGTGGCTTCCTCCACCGTGGTCACAATCAGTGCGGGAATGACCAGCTCCGAAACGTGCTTGCTCCATCTGCTTAAAATATCCCTCTCATTGGAAAGCAACAACCATCTTTGACTTCTTCGATGTTGTTGAATTTGATTCCTCTGAGTCGGCGAATGGTTTGCCAGAGTACTTTTTTTGCAGATCTGTAGTTGCTTTCCAGCTTCTCTTCGTTCAAAGCTGCTATTTAGCTGCTCGCACACCGAATTTTCAACTTCTGTGCACCTCAGTGTACCGGCCTCGAGAAACAGAGTCCCCCAAGATGAATTTAGTGTCTGTAGGTCCTCTTCTTCTCTCTGAAGGCTTCTTAAACTCCGGGGGTTCTAAACCACACCGTCAGTTGCCACTCCACAAATATCCCGTGCAGAGGTTATGACAGTTGTTGGGAACAGTCGCCATTCTTCCTCTGCATGCGATGGAATAGTTGCCTTTTCTGTTATGCACCAAGCAAGCTTCTGCTTTAACGAGCAGACAAATTGACAGTATGTTGAAACAGTGTTTTCAGCTCAAGAACCAATACTTTATTAATGTCTTTATACAAAAATATTGATTTGCTTCTTGTCGATTAATCCATTTTTCTGACACATGTTCCTGCAGAATCTACCAAGAGAAGCACATTTTTGATGTAACGTGCAGAAATTCATTAAAAAAATGTTCCCTTAAGTCCACTCACTCAATTTGGCACAAACTGAAAACAGATGAAATCAGAGCTGCAAAAAAAAACCGCTGCTAAAACTTCAAATTAATTCTCCATCCCAGCCCCCGCAATGACCATTAAGCTAAATTTAAACAATTGCAGCGCCTTCACAACCCACCAACTTATGATGCCTCAAATTCGGCAGCACCACCACTCCGGCATACATTAAAACCCACCCCAAGTTGCAAGTAATAAATTCCCGCTGCTGCATCTTAAATTCCATTCCGTGGCACTCGAAATCGGACAAAGTTTGAAATTTAAATTTATCTCTTCACCGTGGACCAGTGCAATCCAGCACAAGGCCGCACACCGCACAGCCAACCAATTCGCCGTCGAACTGCAACAAGCGGCCACACTCTATCGCAAGTCCGCCAAATGACTCGCCCATTAAGAAAAGGCTCCACTTACATTTGCATAGCAAATTACTCGCGACGACGGCGGCGGTGGCCACAAAGCCGCCTGGCTGTGCAAATTCATTGATTATTCCAGAACTTCGCCACGCACGATGACATCCCGAATTCCTCGCACTCAGGACCCAATTAAAGAATAAACCCACCCACAATTCATTGGCACACATCCCAATCACACTTTCCATCAGAGTTTCCACGCTCCCCAGCGGTGGCAGTGCTGCCAATTGCAAAAGTTTTCCTCTCGCCGGCGCAAACACAGCCCAGCCCAGCCCCGAGGAGTGAACGTAAAATATAAACCCCGGCAAGACGAGAGCCGGGCGGAGAACTTGTTCTTCGAAAATATCATTAAAAATCTAATTTAATTAAACTGCAGAAGTGGGACTCCGCGCCGGCTACACAGTGTTTGCCGAAACGTTGTGCGCGCCGTGGAAGTGCCCCATAAAGGATGATTTATGCGGGGTGTGCAGCCGCAATTGTCATTGTTTTAGCACTTGAACTGGGTTACAGACCGAGGCGGGCGCAGGATGAGTGCCGCCAGAGCTGCACTTGATAAGGGGCAATCGGGGCCATCCTGGCCTGAGCGTAAAATATGACTTTGGGCGCAATCACAATATTTTGCCATCTCTATGTGCGGTGGCATCGACAACCGCTCGCAATAGTATCGCCGATACACTCTGGGGGCCTGGCGAGTGGATCACTGGCCAGCAGTCCGGGAGGCACATCCAGTGTCCCCGGTCCGGCTCCCTAAACGAAGCTACGTGTTGGCCATTAAGCCCCATTGTCAACTATTTGTTTCTGCTCGTGTTTATTTATCTCTCGTTTATTGCCTGTGGGCTGGTGCCGGTCGCTACGGATGCTACGGCATCTCGGTCCAGCAATGCACATAATAAAGTAGTCATACACGAGCGATGATGCCTTGACTGCACTCCTGCGTAAAGCGTGTTCCTCTCCTCCGGGCAGCAGCAAACCTGCTCCGTCTCTCACTTTGCAAAACCTATAATTAAGTTGCGGCAACCGAGGAGACACATCCAATCGGGGTGAGGGCTTGTGGGTCCCTTGCCGCCGCTATCGTTGCTGGGCATCGTTGTACTGTCAGGTTGCTGTGCGGCCACGTCTCTCGCCAGCCTTGAAGCTTTAACTTCAACACACAGATAAAGGGAACGAAAAATGCGAACGAGAGAGAGACTGTGAGCCCGTACGCCGCCGTGTGTGCTGCATGCACAAGCAGCTGAACTTTTTCA
Organism: Eristalis arbustorum; assembly: GCA_916610145.1. NCBI lineage: Eukaryota > Metazoa > Arthropoda > Insecta > Diptera > Syrphidae > Eristalis > Eristalis arbustorum. The sequence continues at coordinate 102,463,651 of OU744316.1, read as the reverse complement.
CATGACCCCCGTCAGCAGAATGTGGGCGGCTAGATGGGCGAGATTCCTTGAGATTGGATCTCCTGGCCAAGTGCCAGGGTGTGAGTGCGAGGATTTATGTCAGCAGAGTGAAGTGAGTCTGATGGAATAAATATTCCAAAATGGCAATAAAAGTATTACGCACGAGTATCTGCTAAGATCGTAAGTACCTGAGGACGACGAGCATGCGGATGCGGGCGAAGTGTTAATTGGATAACTACAAGGTGGGCAGACCGACGGGAACTGGTGGCGGGGGTGGTGTGTGTAAATGAAATCATTCAGGAAGGCGGTTGTTGAGAACAGCTGGTCACTTAATGGTCATGGAGAGCATTAGATTCTGACCCACATGGGAACATTAATTGCCGGAAGGATGATGTCTCTGGATATCTATAGCTGTCTGTGGGTTCGGGATTCATGGGCTGGGACACACTTTAGGTGCTTGTCGTCGGGTTTTGTTTCTGGGGCAAATGAAATAATGTCCAAATCCGTTCTGTTGCCAGGATGGTATTTAGAGCGAGTTTGCACAGCAATGTGAACGAAACTGGTGGCATTGTTTAAATGTGATTGGAAAAACTTGTGTGGGTTGATAATGGATGTCGCGCTTGGCTTCAAATGAACGTGAAATGCATGACTTTTCTCATCAGTCGCAGGAAATGAAATTGTGGCACACCATATTTCTAAATGCGGTGAAGCAATCTGAGAACTGCTTGAGAGCTGGTTGTAGACGACGGTTACGTCAATTTTTTAAAACCTTCGTCTACTTTCAAACACGACTGCTCATTGGCATACATTCTCGTGGGATCATTAGTAACAAGAGAGGGAAACATTTACTTTTCCACCTTAACCGTGCAGTGTCCATTCTGGAGGTCCAATTGTGGATCAACACAAATGACCCGGGACAGTCTTACGGTCGTCACCAACTCAGAAGTGATGGTGACGACACCATAGACAGGTTCTATGAGCTCCTGGACAAAACGTATGAGCAATGCCCTAGCTACGACATTAAACTTGTCCTTGGCCATTTTAACGCAGAGCTAGGGAGAGAGAACATCTTTGGGAGTACGGTAAGCACAGCCTACACGACACCACATCCGATAACGAATTTAGACAGATCAACTTTGCTGCTTATAGTAGCCAGTACAAGATTCCCACATCTCGATATTCACAAAGGCGCATGGCGATCTCCTGATCAATCAACCGTCAATCAGATTGATCATATTGCGATCGACGCAAGGCACTCCTCCATTATTTTAGATGTCCGAACGTTCCGAGGTGCCAACATTGACTCGGACCACCACCTTGTTGTAGCCAAGGTAAGGTTGCGGATATCCCGAACACCGCCAAGACAAAGAAATACTGTGAGAAAGTTCAACGTCAGCCGACTACAATCGCATGAGATTGACAAATTCTTCTTCGATCGTGTCTTTTAAGAAATCCTACTCCGCCAACATCAAGTATTGAAGACCAGTATCAGCATTGCCAAAAAGCCACCTCTAATGTGCTGGGTTTCAATCCGCCACCACAACGAAACCCCTGGCTTGACATCGAGTCTCGGCGGGCGAATGCAGCCAAGCAAGAAGCATACAAAGCGGCACTGCAAAGAAGCACAAGAGCTGCTCGGGAGCTCTACGAGCAGACGAGGAGAGACGAACACCGGCTTCTCAGGAGGAAAAAGAAGGAGCGCGAGATCGGCAGAATAGAGGGATATTACTGCAGGCATGAGGTAAAGAAGTTTTACCAAAAGGTGGAGTTAACCAGTCAAGGTTATAAAGTCCGAACCGAAGCCTGTAAGGATGATCAAGGGAACATAGTAGTGGAGTCTAAGTCGATGCTGAGGATATCGAGAAACAATTTCTGCAGACTGTATAACGGCGACGAAGAACCAAATCCCGCTGAAAGGGACGATGAAGATGAACAATTCCGTCCACCCGAGCCGGATGAAGTGAGGTTTGCCATATCTAAACTGAAATCTAACAAGGCTGCTGGAGCTGACTGCCCAACAACTGAGCTTTTTAAAGCCGTAAGCGATTGGAGCATGGTAAGGAGCATGCACCAACTCATCTGTAAAATATGGTCGGAGGAAAGCATGCTCGATGAGTGGAATCTTAGCGTCGTTGGTCCGGTCCACAAGAAAGGAGACCACTTTGCCTGCGCCAACTATCGAGGGTTCAGCCTCCTTAACGACACCACATCCGATAACGAATTTAGACAGATCAACTTTGCTGCTTATAGTAGCCAGTACAAGATTCCCACATCTCGATATTCACAAAGGCGCATGGCGATCTCCTGATCAATCAACCGTCAATCAGATTGATCATATTGCGATCGACGCAAGGCACTCCTCCATTATTTTAGATGTCCGAACGTTCCGAGGTGCCAACATTGACTCGGACCACCACCTTGTTGTAGCCAAGGTAAGGTTGCGGATATCCCGAACACCGCCAAGACAAAGAAATACTGTGAGAAAGTTCAACGTCAGCCGACTACAATCGCATGAGATTGACAAATTCTTCTTCGATCGTGTCTTTTAAGAAATCCTACTCCGCCAACATCAAGTATTGAAGACCAGTATCAGCATTGCCAAAAAGCCACCTCTAATGTGCTGGGTTTCAATCCGCCACCACAACGAAACCCCTGGCTTGACATCGAGTCTCGGCGGGCGAATGCAGCCAAGCAAGAAGCATACAAAGCGGCACTGCAAAGAAGCACAAGAGCTGCTCGGGAGCTCTACGAGCAGACGAGGAGAGACGAACACCGGCTTCTCAGGAGGAAAAAGAAGGAGCGCGAGATCGGCAGAATAGAGGGATATTACTGCAGGCATGAGGTAAAGAAGTTTTACCAAAAGGTGGAGTTAACCAGTCAAGGTTATAAAGTCCGAACCGAAGCCTGTAAGGATGATCAAGGGAACATAGTAGTGGAGTCTAAGTCGATGCTGAGGATATCGAGAAACAATTTCTGCAGACTGTATAACGGCGACGAAGAACCAAATCCCGCTGAAAGGGACGATGAAGATGAACAATTCCGTCCACCCGAGCCGGATGAAGTGAGGTTTGCCATATCTAAACTGAAATCTAACAAGGCTGCTGGAGCTGACTGCCCAACAACTGAGCTTTTTAAAGCCGTAAGCGATTGGAGCATGGTAAGGAGCATGCACCAACTCATCTGTAAAATATGGTCGGAGGAAAGCATGCTCGATGAGTGGAATCTTAGCGTCGTTGGTCCGGTCCACAAGAAAGGAGACCACTTTGCCTGCGCCAACTATCGAGGGTTCAGCCTCCTTAACATCGCTTACAAGATACTCTCTGCCGTTTTGTGTGAGCGCGCGAAACCCTTTGTCGTCAACCTGATAGGTCCCTATCAGTGCGGTTTCAGGCCAGGAAAGACCACCAGCGACCATATATTCATACTTCGGCAGATCCTAGAAAAGACTCAAGAGATGCAGATCGACACCAGCCATGTCTAGTTTTGACATTCCTTTCAGGTTGTGCGTTTGCTTGCATTGAAGCGGAAGCGGCTAAAATGAGTCTAGCGATAAACCAGGGCAAAACAAAGTACATGCTGTCATCATGGAAGGACGCACAAGATTGACGTCTCGGATAGAGCAGCAGAAACTTGAGAGAAAAGTTCTGAGTGCGATCTTTGGTCCTGTTTGCGTTGACGGTGCTTGGAGGAGAAGGTTCAACTACGAACTATACGGGGTGTACAGCGGCATTCACCTAGTTAAGCGTCTTCATATCCAACGCTTTAGCCATCTTAAGCTTAAATCATGTAGTGCTGATGGACACCACATTTCCATTGGGACAGCGCAACAGAGGACGTCCTCGCGCTAGATGGCGCACACAAGTGGAGAAGGACCTCAACCAACTTGTGTGTGCAGCTGGAGACAGCTAGCTAAAGATCGTGCTGGCTGGAGAGGCATGTTGGCTGAGGCCCAGGTCCCCACGGACTGTAGCGCCAATCAAAGAAAAGAAGAAGGATGAAGCCGCTCTTGGTTGGTTTGAGAAGAGAATTTGTCTGATTTTCGGTCCCGTCTGCATAGATGATGAGTGGAGGAAGAGATATAATGAAGAACTATACGGTCTGTTGGGCGACATCGTCTTAGCCAGAAGAGTGAAGATCCAACGATTGAGATGGCTAGGCCATAGAGAGCGGCGCGGTAGAGGAAGATCGCAACTCAGGTGGCGCACGCAAGTGGCAAGGGACCTCAACCAACTATGCGTGCGAAACTGGAGACAGCTAGCTAAAGAACGTGCCACCTGGAGAGGATTGTTGACCGAGGCCCAGGTTCACCCCGGACTGTAGCGCCACAAGAAGAAGAAGAAGAAGTACGACATGCCCTAGAGATCCTAAAGAAAGAAGACCCTCTGTAGAGGGACAAGTCTCCTGAATTGGCTGATGATGAACAGGAATTCCGTCCCCCCGACTTAGACGACGTCAAGAATCAAGATAGCGATATCTAGACTGAAGTCGAACAAAGCGCTGGAGAGGACGGATTGTCCGTGAAACTGTTTAAAACAGCTGGCGATGACCTGGTTGGGCGCATGCACCAGCTCATCTGCAAGCTATAGTCGAAGGAAAGCATGTCCGATGAGTGGAATCTCAGTTTCGTTTGTCCGGTCCATAAGAAAGGAGACCCCTTTGACTGAGCATCTATCGAGGGATTAGCCTCCTTAACAGCGCGTACAAAATACTCTCTGCCGTTTTGTGTGAACGCCTGAAACCCTTTGTCAACAACCTGATAGGTCCTCATCAGTGCGGTTTCAGGCCGAGAGAGTTCACAATAGACCAAATATTTACACTTCGGCAGATCCTTGAAAAGACTCCAGGGATGCAGATCGACACCCCCCATCTATTTGTCGATTTCAAGGCCACGTATGACTGCGTGCATAGAGACGAGCTATACAGCGCCATGTCTAGTTTTGACATTCCTGCCAAACTCGTTAGGTTGTGCAGGATGACGATGGAGAACTCTCGCTGCTCCATTAAGGTCGGTAACGAACTCGCCGAGACCTTCAATGTCAAAAAAGGTTTTAGACAAGGCCACGCACTGTCATGTGATTTCTTCAACATCGTCAACATGGAGAAGATGGTGCGAAGCTCGAACGTAAGCACCCGAGGCACGATCTTCAAAAAGTACGTTCAACTGCTTGCTTGCGCGAACGACATTGACGTGATTCGACAAACATAGCGAGCCGTCAATAAGGCGTTTGCTGGTATTGAAGCAAAAACGGCTTAATTGGGTCTAGTGATAAACCAGGCAAAACAAAGTACATGCTGTCATCACGGAAGGACGCACAACATAGACGTCTCGGACGGACTTCGTCTACCTCTGCTCTGGAGTAAAAAGGGACAACAACACCAGCACCGAGATCAAGCCCTTAATTACTCTTGCCAATCGCTGCTTGTTTAAACTCAAGAGGCAATTGAGTAACAAAGCCATCTCTCGAAACACCAAATTGACCTTGTATATGGTGAAACCCTGTTCATCCCAGTCCTGCTCTATGGCGCAGAGATATGGACGCTATTGAAAGCGGATGATGAAGCTCTTGGTTGTTTTGAGAGAAAAGTTCTGAGTGCGATCTTTGGTCCTGTTTGCCTTGATGGCGTTTGGAGGAGAAGGTTCAACCACGAACTATACGGGCTTTACAGCGGCATGCACGTAGTTAAGCGTCTCCGGATCCAACGCTTAAGATGGCTAGGTCATGTAGAGCGGATGGAAAGTAATGCTCCGGCCCGAAAAGTCTTCGAATCCACCCCCGGAGGACGGCGCAGTAGAGGAAGACCGAGACTTAGGTGGCTCACGCAAGTGGAAAGGGACCTCAACCAACTATGCGTGCGAAACTGGAGACAGCTAGCTAAAGGTCGAGCTGATTGGAGACGCTTGCTGGTTGAGGCCCAGGTTCACCCCGGACGGTAGCGCCACCTTAAGTAAGAAAGAAGTGCTGGAACCTGCTTTACTAATCAATAACTAGCCTGGTTCTTGCAATCTCTTACATAACGTCCTTCAAAATAGCAAACAAAAATTGAACAGCTTCGATAAGTAATGATTGAATATATGACAAATCTCTAATTCACCCTCTATTTCGTTTCCATGAACATATGTCAAGCTTATTCCCACACCTCGCGTAGAACTCCTGATCTTCTGCCCAGTCCTTGCAATCATCCACAGACAATCCCTAGCACCACTCAATCGTATAAAATCACTGAAAGATTCCACAATCCTCTCAAATGATGAGAAATCATTCGACTTAATAGAGTTTCATCTTGTAGAGCCTCCCACACTGCTCTGACTTAATGGACGCGCCCACTTACACACACGCCCTCCATCTGTGTCTCACAATCGAACTGTGTCAAATGGCATCATCACACATTTGAAAGGCTGGCTCCTCGCAACAAGATGCTTCCAAACATAAAAATTACAAAATCATCTCGTTATCAGCGACGACAACCGAGGCACATTCTGTGCAACCACCCACCACCCTGGATACGAGAGTCCTTATCGCCGGCGCCTTCCCACACCAGGAATGGGGGGAACTTCATCACTTTGGCACCAGCCCCTACGGGCTTTGGCTTCTTTCCGCCTTATCTCCGATTGCATAGCAGCGAAATCGAACGATTTTATTGCCTCCATGCCATGCTTGTTACGTCGATCTGCTCGTCGCTCGGGGAAACGGTCACAATCAGCCAGCTTTTCGGTGTGTTCTCACTTGTCTTCGTCTATTTGTTTCCGCGCCATCTGTTATCAACCGTGCACCCACATGGCGATGGGAACTAGTATTTATCTATCGGAATTGTTTTCCGCTCTCACTCCAGGCATGTGTGAGGCCGTAGAGACTCTGTCTCCGTCCTCCTGCTGCGACAAGGCCGGCGAAAGAGCATTATCATAAAAAAATCTCATTTTCAATTTAATTCTGTGAATTATTTAAGAAGAAGTGAAGAAAAGTACACCACGCAACACGAGTACCCACGCAGACGGCAGACAGGACAGGACGAGAAACGCCCTTGTACTGGATGCGCTGGCACTAGGTGGCTTAGGGTAGCACTAGGCACAGAAGGGAAGGAAGGACGAAAAAAAAGTACTTCGCCATCTCAAAGTGAAGTGAAATCCTATTAAGACGATGAACTTCCGCCTCAGCCCCCTCGGTGTCGTTCTAATCCACAATTTACAGCCCATCACCACCCTCTGAGGAATAGGTACCTATAACACTGCAATCATCATCATCATCCCTCATCATCGCCCTGGGAGCGAGTGACGAAGCGCCGAAGAACACAAGGAGATACAAATTCCTCCTGGAAGAAGTAAAAAATTCAAATGAATGGATTAAAATGAGGGAAAGCTTGTCTCAGGAATTACAAATAAACATCATTTTAAAGTTTACTTCTCTCTCGTCCTTTTCTTTCTCCTTCTCGGTGTTTTCTTTTTTTTCCTTCGTCTCTTTGTTTTGATTTATTTTTCTTATCCTTTGCAGCCTTTGTCTGAGCAGCGTAGGGTGTGGTCGGTGGGGAGGATAATATTTTAATGCATCGCTTGGAACGTAACGAATGGTGTAATGAAATTTCAGAGGAGGGTAGAGATTCTCGGCGCTTTTTTTGTTTCGAAAGCGCTGCAAATAGGATGAATTTGGATAAGAGGATAAATATGGATTTGAACAAATGATTCGGTCTTAAGACGCAATCAGACGCAAATGTGTCTAGGGGGTTATCTATTTTCTTTCGGTTTAACGACTTAGACTTTGCTAAGGAGTTGTGTGGGTAGGAGAAGCGTGAGAATAGACTGGTCAGTTGCGGAGAGGTAAGTGAACTCAGATGTGGTGGCCCGTGGCGTTGTGGGTAAGTGCGTTGACCCAATCCTCAATGTCGTAGGTTCGATCACTGGTCTGTACGATGAAAATAATTTTCACGGCCCCACTTCTTTCGAGTCACTGACAATGCAGTAGTACTTTTGGCTAGAAGTACTTTCAAGCTTCTCAAACTTGGCCGTTCGGAGTCGGCATAAACTGTAGCGCCACCTATATTGCATTATTATATGAACTCAGAAGAGAAACGCCCTTGAACATTCGGCACATGTTCATCGTAAGACTACGATTGCTTCATTGCTATGGAGTTCATACATCACGAAAGCTCTACTTTTTTCCAAGCAAAAGTGGGTTAGACCTGTCCTATCTTCGCGTTTGTGAATCGTCTTATACTTGGTTTTAGTTTTATTGTGTCAAATAAATCGAAACGTCCTGGCGTCATGGGCACTGTTGCCTTTGACACCTATTATCGTTGCATTCTTTTTACAAACTCACAACACAGTTTGGTAGAAATCTATGTCAGAGAAGCAGAACCCTCTTCTCGAAATGTAACGACTAGGAGGTGGAGGTGGAGACTACACAAAGTATTGGCCTCAAGCTAAAGCAAGAAAGAACAAAGTAGAATTCTTGCATAAAAAGCAAAACAACGCAACAAGCAAAATGACACGATTCAGACAGGCCGCACTGAATCAGGAGCGAATTGAGAGCACTACGAGTAGATCGAATCGATGTTGATCAGAAGGACACCCCAAGAAGGAATTGCCTCACAGAACCTTTTGGCTAATGCTATCATAAGAGTGTTGAAAAAAGCGCGTACGTGAACGACAGGGCCATCCTTATGTCAGAGACATGTCCTTCTTATCGAGCGTCTCATCGCTGGGCTAATGTTAGTACACACAGCATTGACGGTCAATACTTTAAGAATGCAACTGCTGGTCTTTGCTAGGAAAATAAGTATACAGTATAATAATTTCTCAGTTCTCAAAAGAATCAGCTGCTGCGCTCTTGCTTATCTTCCAGCTATCGGTTCCATAAATCAGGATAAGTGTTGTCATTCGTGGCGTTTACGTATGCGTTTTGCTACCTCCATTTTAGCCTCGATTGTTATGTTTTGGAGTGGGTTGTATACGGCGATTCATTCATTTGTGTGTGTTGCCCTCGTTAACCATAAGACCAGCTTGCAATATATCTAGACGCTATTCTTAGGTTAGTGAAGGAAAATATTGAGCTACTGTCCTCTGCTTTTCTCATTCAACATGCAAGTATTCAAAGTCGGTCTGCCAATGAATGTAGAATAGCAGTGCAGTCTTAAGTGCTACTACTGTACTATACGGGATTATTTTTCCGATCTTACTTTTTTTAGGATTCCTTTCTCGGTAGGTTGCGGAATTCTGTTGAGGGTTGATCGGGTGCCATCTTCTGCCGTACTTGTTCCAGTATTTCGGGACATCATAGAGCTGCTTCGTCAGCTTCGTCAGCTTTCTGGAGATTCGTCGTTGCCAAAGTTCGCCAGGAGTGCTTAGTGGTTACACATCACTTTTGTACCATTAAAGCATTTTTTGTGTTTGAAGAAGCGGCTGAAATTGCGACGATCTTCCTCATGCAAGTATTCCGTACCTATGGTGCGATTCCACCAATCCGAAATATCATTGTTTGTCTACTGCTGGTCTGCTGATTGAGTTGTTTATGTGACAAGGTGCGAATTTTGGTTGACGCAAATTTTTCTTCTGCTTGTCGATATTGTACCTCCATTTGAAATTGTAGTCGATGTATGTTGACACGTTCTTTGTATCTCTGCTGCAGTCTGAAAGCCAATCCAATAAATGGGGACATTCTGACATTGAAGCTGGTTAGACAGTTCCGACAAGGCCTCAGTGAAATGAAGACCTACACACTTTCATCAGCTTTTGAAAAAGTCCATGCGTCTGCGCCATATATGCAACTGGAACGTTTAACGTCTTGTTGATGGTCACATTGGTTGTGCAAGTAAAGAGTTCATTTGTCAATTGCTTTCATAGCCCAAAGAAAGGTCTATTGACAGGCGTTTTTTCTTCGTTTGATTTTAGCGACTGATTTGAAAGCAATTTTGGCTATATCCAGGGCTCATCCTACCATACGTGCATGATGTGCAAGTTCACAGAGCGCATTGTGAAGACTATGTAACCTATGCATTAAGCAATGCTGCCCAAGCAAGAAGATGATGATCTGTATCTGAGGAAGAAAACCCCGAAACAAAAACCATTCTTGAATCACTATGAAACAAATAGGTTTAATTTTAAAATATTTGAAAAAACAAAAACCTAAAAATATTCTCATGCCTTAATTGTAAAAAATGTTAATGTTAGAAGATTTTAAAGAGGGGTAAAACAGCATCAAGTATAAATTGTTAACATTTATATCTTCACTTATGAAACCAGAAATGTCATGTTTGGACGTCTTAAGCCTACCATTCCTCATATTCCCTCTTATGATCAGCATCTCAAAAAAGTGTTTTCCACCCACCTTCACACGCTTTGTTTTTTTTTTTTTTATTTGTTTTATTTATTTAATCGTACTGACGACGGAAAAAGGGACAATAACACTAGTACCGAGATCAAGCGCAGAATTACTTTTGCCAATCGCTGCTTCTTTAAGCTCAAGAGGCAATTGAGTAACAGAGCCATCTCTCGAAACACTAAGTTGACTTTGTATAAAACTCTCATCATCCCAGTCCTGCTCTATGGCGCAGAGACATGGACGCTATTGAACGCGGATGAAGCAGCTCTTGATTGTTTTGAGAGAAAAGTTCTGAGTGCGATCTTTGGTCCTGTTTGCCTCGATGGAGAAGAAGATTTAACCGTGAAATGTATGAGCGTACAGCGGCATGCGCCTAGTTGAGCGTCTTCGGATAAAACGCTTAAGATGGCTAGGTCATGTAGAGCGGATGGACACCACAGCTCCGGCCCGTAGGGTCTTCGACGCCGAGCCATTGGGATAGCGCAACAGAGGACGTCCTCGCAATAGATGGCGCACTTGACCTGAACCAACTTGGTGTGGGCAGGTGGAGGCAGCTGGCGTAAAATCTTGCTGGCTGGTGAGGCATGTTGGTTGAGGCCCCAGAATGTAGCGCCAATCAAAGAAGACGACTCAGAAAGGGACGCTAAACATAAAGCTTGCACAGATAGCCGCTTCAGCTTGAACCCGGCCTGACTATGGTATATCAAAGCTAGATATGTGTACAGTGAAGTTCTATCCGAGACGTTAGTGTTGTGATGTCCTTGCATGTCTACGTAGCTAGACGGACTGCTGAACATTGTGCCCCTGACATGTGCGTTTTGAATAACTCCGTCAAGAATTAAAATTGACCAGCCTAGATGTCGCAGTTGGTTTAGTACCTCCACTTGGTTATGGGGGTCCCAGGATAAATTTCCCATGAAAGCAAGGGGTTTCAAATTTGTTCCACTCACTATTTGCTGTTGGGATCAAACGAACGGCATTGCGTATCATAATGGACTAACATTGAACTACGTGAGCTGGCGCTTTCGCTGGCAGCCCAATTACCTAACCCAGTTAATCAGGTCACACGAGAGCGAGTCGCCTTGCCTGATTCATTTTTTGTCACCAAATGTTATATAGGTCTTTACCTAATTTCATGGAATCATCTTACATAGACGGACGCGTAGCCATTCCAATAATTTCTACCAGCCGATCAGCGTTCAAACATCCCAGCACAGATAAGCAATTTTCGTAAGTCTGATCCGTCTATAGTTGGTGCTATTCAGAGGATCTCATCCTTTGGCAAAGTACATATATTTAAGGGTTATTATTAGAAGTGTGACCCATTCTTGCTGTAGCGCATTTTCCGTGCGGACAGTCCGTATACAAATCTGAATAGTTGAAGCTTTGCAATCATCTCATTGAACGTCGTTTCCAAATTCTTCCTCTTCAAAGCAGAGAACAACTGCCACTTTAAAGTGAAAAATTATCCGCAAATCATTACATCCACTGTGCATCCCACGTATCCGCAAGAGACTTGCCAAAGCAAGATTAGCAATTTGCCAAATAACCAGTAATAACCAACCGAAAATGACTGCCTTCAAGAGACAGACACTCGTCGTATCTTTCAAGAGGCAGACTGCCATAATTTGACCTCTTTCTTTAATGAAAAACGACTGCGGCCTACAAACCTGTCCTACATACTTGAATGCCACCCATCTTGTGGCGGAAAAAAAACCGATGTTTTTTTTCAACATTTGTCAGCATTGCAAACATAACTCGTGAACTTCAGTCCCGAATCGTTACTCATATGCAAGCCGCTCTCTCGTTGGATCTTTATTTATAGCACCCTCCATGCCTTCGGTGTCCCTGGGAATTAGCGCAGTGGAGCGCAAATCGGCACGGATTATGCAGCAATTTGGCTTTTTCCCCCCATTCGGTGCACAAACAGACCGCACTGCCACTGCCTGGCCACCGCTCCAAAGTAATTTATCTCATCAGCATGGGAAAAGAGAAAACGAGAAAAAGTTTAATCCCATTAAATGATCGGAGGTGCATGCATCAGTCTTCAAGTCACATCTGCCTCGAGGGTGGGGACGCCCAAGCAATCTCATATTCTGTGCGCATTTATTGGTCAATTTTTTGTTTTGGGGTGCATTTGCCTCGGGGCCGTCGCTTTCTTTGTCTGAAGCAATCAAACATTTTTGAGAGAGGAAGTCTTTCGCTTTGCCGAGCCCGCCAACATGTCCCACAGGCCACATGCCCATTGTGCAGCACACCATAATTTCTCTAGAATAACTTCTTTATAAGGAGAAAAAAAGGAAACAATAATCATAGTCCTGCAGAGGTGGAGAGAGCGAGGAAAAAGGAGAATTGCTACTGCCGTGCCGGGTGTAATTACGTTTAGCCTCGTCCTCATAACTTCAATCCGGGACTTGAGCAACGCGCTGAAAAGTGGACGATGAACGAGTCTTGCTGACGACCCACCGACCGACCCCCCCATACACTTAAAGAGCACAAGAACATGCAGCCGTGCAGGTATGTATGCGGTATTGTACTCTCGGGGGACTTTGTCACGGCGAGCAGTTATTGTCGCAGCGATGGCCTTTATTACCGGAAGCCTAGGGCTTTCACCGACGACGCCTTTCACCAGCTCTTAGCAGCACCATCCACCCACATCCTCGTGCGGACGCTACCACCCCACACTTCCGTGCAATTAATGAATTCAATTTATTTCCCTTTCTGCCCGTGGACACCGGGTCAAGAGAGAAGCAGGCACCGGTGGCAAGGTGGCAACATTTAATGCCACTTCTAAATGAGAGAAACTTTGTCTTAATGTCGACCCCAAGAGTGGGCGCAAGGATACGGCGAGTGCAACTCCTTGCCAAGCAGCCATTAGATCGTGTACCGAATGTCCTTCGTCCCGAGCTATGAAATATAAATATTTGAGCAATAAAAATCATTGTCGGCAGAATAAATTGCCGCCTTCATTATGCCCGGGACAATGCTCATTTGGCATTTGTTCGGGATGTCGACAACGGCAACGACAACGACCACTGCAACAGGGGGGTGGTGCCGTGCCGACCGCAGGATCTGTGTTGGGGTCGACCTCACAGCCAACGTGCTGCTTTTTTGATGATATTTGATGAATGGCCAATTGTGGGAAGTTTTACTTTCAATTGGCTGTAAATTTAAATTTTATATGGCGCGACCATTGCAACCGAAGCGGGCATGTGTACTCGTGGAGCTGAATAAATTTCGGTTTTAATTTGGAAAATTAAATAAATTACAGATTAGAGTGGGTTCTGTTGCATCGCATTTCAAAGGCGCACCACCAACCACCCAACCAGTAGTACCTGGCTGGATACCAATTAGTGTTGATTAATTCCGGCAAAATTGTGACTGCACGTCTCGAATGTCAGTCACAATGCAGAGGTGATGGGGCGCAGCCCCGCTCGAAGATTGACCTACATCCTGTGCTCTGACTTGCCGGAAATTTCGATTTAACAGCTGGCACGAGTCCCATTTTGTTATTGAATGTGCAGCACAGAGGAGAATCGATGGAGGGTATTCTTGGAAGCAGCAGTCTGTGACAAAGAGTTGGGATGGCATTTTCCACGTAACCAAGCTGACTGAGGTGGGGGACGACATTTATGCCATTTATGCAAATAACAAAAAAAGAAGCTCTCAGTTGCTGTTGAATGATTTTCCAGGAGTCTCGGTTGTTGAACTTGCCCGGAAACCAATTTGAATCGGATCGGAGATGTGCGACGTAGAGGTTGAATGTAATTTAATTAACAAGTTGTTGCAGGGCGTTTCATTCCGAGAAAGGAACACGTTTGCCTTTCGTGTTAAGTCGAAGCATTCAGATTGGAAATGGTATTTATTTGCATACATCCATTATGAATGGAGATGCTGGAAGACGGGATAAGACTTGCACTTAACTATGGTCCATTTGGGCTTAAAAACAGATCGGCATAGAGTTTCTATCATGTCATTTGACTATCGGTTATCCTTTTATAAGCTGTTGGAAAGACTACCTGGGGTTCGTTGTCGAATATGCCTGTTTTTTGAGTGGGGATGGGATGTACTTACGATCCTATCAATAATGTTTCAAAGTCATTTCCATTTTCTAATTCCTTTTTACTCTGTGTTGGTTGTAACAGTGTGGATCTGAATTTGAGCTTAAAGTAAAGGCTACCAGAGGAGGGTCAATCTAAGTAGCTTAGGTTGAAGTGTGGGCTTCAACAAAGCCACGAGGAAATTGACATCAATCTCGGTATCAAGCAGTAGACCTTAAAATAGCTCCAGCGGAAGTCATGGTAGGGCATGCTAAATATAGAGCCAATGGCATTCCGATCAGGCTGTGCGAAGGTTTTGAATGGAGGCTCATATACAGCAGACGGAGGTATTGGTCAGATCACCCTTCAAGGTTTCCAGCTTTGTTTTCTGTTAGAAATACCTCACAGTTGCTTAACCAATTCTCCAGGCTTACAGCAACCGTTTAATCTTCTACATGCATCGTTTATGGGCTATGTTGTGTGTTAGGCACTATCCTAACACCAGCCAATGTTGGTCAAACAGATTGCAGCTGACAATGCCCCAACTTCGCCCAGATTGCCTTCAGTCAAGGATCCCTCCTGTACCACTTAATCAGCAGTAGGAGGCAAACTCGACGCTTGATAGTGTTAAGACGATAATAAGTGAACACAACTTCAACGCTCAGACAACGTCATTAAGCAACGCTTCAATGTTAAAAGGTTCATACTTACAAATTCACAGCCCTGAATCCGCTGACGAAGAACCACAGCAGAGATGGCAGTCAGTGCAAATTCGGGCTCTCCCCATATCCCGAGAGCATGGTCCGCAGACGTTCTAACAACGAAACTTGTGCGAGAGCCCAAAAAAGAGAAGGGCACACTCATATCCCATAGTCTGGGCAATATCAGATTCGAACACAAGGCATCACGGTTAGCTGAAGGGTGTTCAGAGGATCAGAGACAAATTCTGCATATAATAAATAACATAATATGGGTGGCGCTACAGCCCGTAGAAGGCCACGGCCTAGCTTCTCAGCAACTACTCGTGTTGTGCGTACTATTGTTCTATCACGAGTGGAAGGAAACTGTCGGTTTTATACCGAATCCTACCGACCAAGTTTGAAAAGCTTTTTCTGGACGGGAAATACTCTTAGAGCACTGTGAGTGACTCGAAAGAAGTGAGACGGTGAAAATGATTGTCGCTCAGACCAGACTGAACCTAGATGTGACTTAAGCATCTGGGTGGATGCTACCTAGTATAACCTAAGCTGAAACCATGTCTGGTTGTTTAGGCTGAAAGAATGTTCTTCTTTGCTTTGTGATACCCGAAAGGTTCACTAAAGTTTACTTCGGCTTGACCTTGTCAATAGAAATGCCATTTTCTATAAGCTATCACAACAAGGCTTGTTGTCAGAATTTATAAATGTTACCAAAGATATGTACACGCATACCAACGCGGCGGTTTGGGATGGTGTGAAACAAGGATGCCTTCTCAGTGCTCTGCTTTTCTCTCTGTATATAAACGACATAGTAGATACCAGAGGGAGTTAGAATTGCCAATACCACAATCAATGTGTTGCTATATGCAGATGACCTCGGTGTACTGGCTGAATCTCCGGAACATATGCAACTGATGACCAACCGCCTGTCATGTTACTGTAAGAGATGGGGATTTAAAATCAATGCAGAAAAGTCAAAAATTATGGTTTTTACGCGATCCGCATTAAAAGGCAATGGAAATATGATGGTCAACCAATTGATACCGTTTAATAAGTGAAACGTGTGGGAGCCAAACTGAATCCAACTCTAAGTTTCAGTAAACATCTTAGAGATGAAGTAAATAGCTCTCAAAGTCTGTTCAGCCTTTCGTGGAAAAATGTGTTCTACAACAAAGAAATTAATCTAAACTTAAAATACAAGATATTTAACTCAGTCGGTAAGTCCACCCTCTGTAACGCCTCGCAAGGCTGATGAGTATGAAGAAATTGAAGCATTCCAAATTATATTCATTAAAAAACTCAATCTCCCATTAAATACACCTAATTACGCTATACATTTAGAAACAGGTCTACCAAAATTGTCAACGGACACACTCAAGTCACAGGCTGACTTCATACTTAAGATGTGCAGATATGACGATTCACGAATAGCAAAGAAACTGCTCTTGTACGAGTTAAGGAACGCAGATTGGGGGTATGCAAGGTGGTAAACTATTAGTAACGACTGTCGCGAGACCCTACATACTGACATCGACAATCTGCGTCTTTTGAAATACCTTAAAAATAATAGCTCGAGAGTCAGAAAGTAGGTTACTATACAGTCAACCAAATTATGATCCCAAACAAAGGAACTATTTTCATGAATCTTTTAGTTATGACGAAATATCTCTGATATTCAAAGCAAGATGTGAAGTTCTTTCATTAAATATTAACCCCTATAATGGAAAGTTCAACTAATTCTGTACGCTTTGCTATTTGAAGTCGAAGGAAGACTGCTTTCATATTATAAGTATATGCCCAATATTCAGACTACAAAGGACAGCCTTCTTTGGAAAACAGACATTAACAATGCTCGGAACCTTACAACTTTGAAACGAATGTGACTGGAAAGTTCTTATCAGTCTTAAGATCAATTTATAAATATAGAATGCTGTTAATAACTGAATATACTTGAATTGTAACTTGAGTTAGCACGTAAAGACTTAAAATACAAATGTAAAATTCTGCTTACCAGGCTGACGGCTTAGGCAAAGCTCTTAAAATCATAATACATAAAAAACACTATTTTGTTAAGAATTATTAATAAATGAATTACTTACTTACTTACTTACTTCGGCTTCTAGCCTGAGGGTGTAATTTTGTTATTTCTTACTGCAAGCCTTATACTATACAGCAGACTAAACTGGAATCTGAACACAAAAGAAAGATCAAGAGAAGCCACTACAGCCTTATACATGAGCAAGAAAGCCATTGGATATAAATGGGCCCCTCAACCTCATTTGACACACTGCCTCTTTGAAGCTTCCATCAGACCCATCCCTACTCGCTAAATGTCGGCACTCAACTCAATAAACTATGAATGGTGCGGAAACATTTCTGCATCTGCAGTGTTGTATAACCTCTTGTGTTTGAATCGATGCATCCATCAGTGGATCCCTCAAAACGACTTCCACCGATGCACTTGAAATTATCCTGAATCTCATCCCTGCCCCCAAGTAGATAGAGTCCAAAAGCGAGCTAATACCCTTATAGGAGACAACATCGCGGGTTCATTAGACTCGCTCGAACATCGACGTACCGTGTTTTATCGTTATTTCAACAAACGATGCTCAAGTGAGCAAGCATTGCATTCCTCCTCTCCTTGAATTCACCCGCAATACACGTCTCGCCAGGAATGCACATCAGTTTACCCTTAAGCCTGCTTTCGGACGCACAGTGAAATTTAGAGACTCGTTTTTAAGCCGCACCACACGAATATGTGGTTCTCACCTCAATATTTCACGCAGGCTATAATCCGCAGATGTTTAAGACCAATGTGCACAGGTACCTCCTCTGCCTCTCTCCCTATATACCTTCGGCATGTGGTGTGTCTTGAACCCGGACAATTAAGGGTATAAGGTATAAGCCCCTTGAGCACGCGCAAATTATAAAAAAAAAAAAACATTAACTCAAACCAGTCCAATCAAAACATTTATGAATGGAACTCGACATCGTTCATATGGCAACCTGATTCACGCTTGCAGCGGTCGATTCTTTGGACGCAATTCTCAACGACTAGGTCTCACGTTTGCTATTTCGCGTCCAGTGTTGGCTCTGAGCCCTTCTAACGTTGTCGGCTTGGTGGCATCAGCTTGATCATAAAATTATCTATCCTGTTCAAGTTTGCCTCGTTGCACACGACCTCGTTGGGATAGTACATCTTGTATTTGATTATGGTGAACAAATGGAGACATGTCCGAAGACTTGGTTTTTCACTGACATTTTTGTAATTACTTTGTTTTGTACCAAGCTTGTTATTACCTGTCTACTACGGCGAGAATTGCGACTGAAAATTCGAGTTAACGAAATTCGTAGAAAATTTGCCATAACTTGCAGACGTTGCTGGTTCGTGACAAAAATGTTGACTTTACTGAATGAGTGGGCAGTGGTACTTATTTCAACGTTGTCAAGTCCCTATTGAAAAGCCCACTTTACAAATGATTATTCCAAGAGGTATACTCTTTAGATATTTTTAGTATATTTTTGGCCCACTCAGTCGCACACACTGCCATCGGGGATAGGACTATAGCTTAAGTATCAACAATTTATAATGGCTGTTTTTTAGGGAGGAGATTCTATTGAAAACTGAAAAAAACACCGGCAACACTTACAATGAAGAATAAGTCAACAATTTGATTGTGTCCTTACGGTGCTCTACGTACATCCTGCAATAGTGTGCCCATTGTGCAATTTTACTTGGCACGCCCGGGCCAAACATACTCATATATGTTTCACAAGCCCCATTAAGAAACGATTTGGTGGGAGTTGCCGAGACAGCCTGTACTGGCACCCAACTTTACCAATCGCCATTGAGAGCTTCTCAGATCACATTCAAGTCGCACTTAAACTTCTTTAAAACTCAATTCACTTCGTCCCATGCGACGTGTCGTAAAATAATTCAACATTTAATAACCACTTGCTGTCTGCGAGAACTTCACGTAGCTCGAATGCATGCATTTCTACGGAATCGCTATTAGAAAAATCATTGGATTTGCTTGAGCTCGCCGCCTCCGCCTGCACTGTGCACCCGTCACATGTGCAATTCATGTGCAAACTGCCACTCGCAGGCAAAGAACTTCCCTTCGCCGTCACACAATGAAACGACTATGACTGAGAGCAGATGTGACTGCAATAAACGCCCGTGCAGTTGAAAGCGATTTAGACTCAAATCTGGAGAATTGCCTGAGAGCGCACTTAAGCGGAGTTAACGCTGATTTCAACAACACTTCGCCTCGGCTGGCTGCAGTGTGTCTATGTCTATGAATGAGACGCGATGGCGAATTGTCCCTTAAGACCCCATTCCTTCCGCATTAAAGCACTTTATGCTCCTTCGCAAAATACTCCTCGAAACAGAGCAAAAAAAAAAGAAAACGCGCGGCGACACTTGAAGTAGCGGCGGCGGCAGTGTCTCTCGAAGAAAGGCGGAGGAATCCTTTGCGTGATTTCGCTCGGTTGTCATGCTGACTAAGTGTTGTGTAATTTTCACTATTATGTCCTTCTTACTGATTTTTTTCCCCCGAATGTGAAGAGCAACTTTCGACGATTATTGCACTTTCTATCGCGCAGGATGCTCAGTCTCGGCCTGCAGTCTGGGTGCTGGGCTTTTGGGGTGTGTTCGGGCGGTTTGTGCAAATGGAGTTTGCCTTCAATTAAACACTTGCAGATGACTGGATTTTGTGTTCCTTTGCCTCGCCGCCTGGGCGTGAAGGAATATTAAAAGCATTTGCAGCCGGACAAGTGTCCCGAGTGAGAATTTCTTTTAAAATTGCGTCGTCGTTGCTCGTTTGTTTGCAGATCTTTTGGAGGAAAAGACGAGGCAAACCGAAAGTTTTCTCATGTTGAAAAGTTGAAAGAGGATAATGAGGAGGGTTGAAGGAGCGTCGACAGCAGCAAATTGTGTCTTTATTTCGGTTGCTACACTCCGCCGGAAGTAAAGTGTGCGAAAGGTCCTTAGATGGTCTCAGACGTTCTGCCTTGTGATGACCACCGAGAGGACAAGTGCGGCAAAAAAAAAATGGAGAGAAGAGGAACCGGGCTAAATGGTGAACTGAGTTCGCGCGAAGTGAATGGTGTTTTAGAGTTTCTTGTGGACTTTGAAAGGGAAATGATGTAAAGGGCAAGGCTTTTATCTCTATTCAAGAAGAGGAGCAGTTCTGCCTTGTAGCAGCACTCACATTTACAAACTCTGCGGCTTTGGAAAGCATAAGCAAGTTCATACTTAGCTGGCCACGGAAGTAAGTTGTTCTTTCAGATCTATGTAGTCTCTGACCAATTGTTCTGTTAGCTGTCTTAGGAGAGAGGTACCAACCAAGGGCTTCAACGATTATGACACCACAAGAAGAAAATTAAAATCATACGACTAGATGGAACCGTTGTTATGCAACTCTCATCTGGGAAACACTCAGGAACTGCAGGTTCTAAGGATTTTGAAACAGATCAAGGTGAAGAATCTGCTTGCAATCTGCTTGTTCGATGTCTCTTCATTCATCATTCGATGCACAATATTCTGTTGAAAGTATAAATGTCGCATCGAGTTATATAGTATTTCTCTTGAAAAAAGGAGTTGAAACAAAAAGAAAGATATTGACAAGCAGTTTTGAATTTTTTTCCAGTTCGTTATCAAATGTCTTAAAAAAATAAGTCAGCGCTTCTAAAAAATGCAGAAGATGGATAATTAAGTGCTAAACGCACAAGACTTTGAGCAAGTTTTCTTGAGGATATTGATGAATAATATAAAAATAACATGGCGGGCGCAACAGCCCGCAGAGAGCCAGGGTCTGGCTTTTCAGCAACTACTCGTGTTGTGCGTGCTATTGTCTTGTCACGAGTGGAAGGTCTTACGCCGACTATGAACGTCCAAGATTGAGAGCCTTTTTCTCGACAGAAGTACTCTTTTGAGCATTGTCAGTGACTCGAAGGGGTTGGGCCGTGAAATTTATTTTTCTCGTACAGACGAGGGATCGAACATATGATGTAGAGGTTCAAGTGCGTTGGGGTCGATGCAAATACCCGTAACGCCACGTTATAGTGATTAAGAAATGCTCTAATGGATAACCTTTGCATGTGGAAGGAATCTTCCGATATCTGGACCAGTGAAGGAAAAAGGCAAAAAGTTTGCGGATGTCTCGGAAAACGAAAAAAAAATTAAGTACAGGTTGGACTCAAAAAAGGCACGGTCGAAAATCTTATGTGGCGGAAGCTATATTGACATCAACATACCATACATGATCGCTATGAATGGGTATTGAACGTTTTGCCGAAACTAATGTATTTTTACATAACCACAAACTGAGTTTCCACGAGTCTCGCTTGCATCTCATATGCTTGTCCAATAAATAGCTGCCATTTAAAAATGTGAAGTGCTTTGGTAGAGACTATGACAAAGAGCGAATATTCGTTCTGATAGCAAGCACTATGACCGGGTTGCAGAAGCTAATACCTACTTACTTATCAGGCAGACGAACCATGAAGGCTGAGCAATTGCTGCCTTCCATCAGTGAGGGTCCTGGGCACGCTGCTTCCAGTCCTCAAGGCCAAGCTGTCTTGCATCCGCGATGACTTGGTCTTTATACCGGAGGTTCGGTCTTCCTCACCTTCTCGAACCAGGAGGCTCGGATTCGAAGATCCTCTTTGCTGGAGCGTTGTTGTGCATGTGTGGCCGAGCCGTACAGTCGACGGATTTTTGGCTTCCGGACTACATCCACATCCTTGTACAGCTCGTAAAGTTCACCGATGTGTCTTCTCCTCCATTCGCCTTCTTCGCAGACGGGACCATATATCCGACGTAGAATTTTTCTTTCGAAGGCACCAAGAATCAGCTCTGCAGCCTTACTTAGTCTCCAGCTTTCGGCTCCATAAAGTAGGACTGGCAGGATACGGGTTTTGTACAGCATGACTTTGGTCCTTCGAGTCAGAAGTTTCGAGCCCAGTTGTTTTGACAGACCGAAGTAGCATCGGTTGCCAAGGGCGATTTTACGTCGGATCTCCACTACGATGTCGTTCGTGGAGTTTACATTTGCCCCGAGGTAGACAAACTCCTTTACTATCTCGAAATTGTAGCTGTCGATTGTGACGTTTTGGCCTAGGTGGTGTGCGGCGGATCGTTGTTTGCTCGACAGCATATATTTTGTTTTGTCCTCGTTGACCTTAAGACCAGCTCGTTTCGCCTGTTCCTCAATTGCCGCGAAAGCTTCCACGATGGCACGTTGGGACCGCGCGACAATGTCGATGTCATCCGCGTATCCCAACAGCTGGACTGACTTGTAGAAGATAGTGCCCGCCGCACTATATTCTCCACATTGAAGAAATCACACGACAGCGCATCTCCTTGCCGAAATCCGGTGCAGGTTTCGAACGGTTCAGAGGTTTTTGAATAGAACTGCACGGTGCATCGCGTATGTGTTAGTGTGGTGCGACACAACCGGATCTGTTTTCGCGGGATCCCGAATTCGGCCATCGCTTCGAATACCTCCTTGTGATGAATGCTGTCGTATGCGGCTTTAAAATCGATGAAAAGATGGTGAGTATCGATTTGAAACTCGCTGGTCTTCTCCAGGATCTGCCTTAGTGTGAAGATTTGGTCTGTAGTCGATTTGCCGGGCCGTAAGCCGTACTGGTACGTGCCGATTAGTGCGGTGCAAAGCAGCTTTAGACGTTCACACAGTAAGCTGGATAGGATCTTGTAGGCGACGTTGAGCAGGTATATACCTCTGTAGTTCTTGCAGGAGGTAGGATCGCCTTTTTGTGGATGGGGCATATGGAGCTGAGCTGTCGGGCATGCTTTCATCTTCCCAAATTCGGCAAATGATTTGGTGCATGCTCCCTGCCATTACCTTGCCCCCAGCTTTGAAAAACTCCGACGGTAAGCCATCTGAGCCTGCGGCTTTGTTGTTCTTCAGTCTTTTAATGGCTGTACCGACTTCTTTAAAGCTAGGTGGAAGGACTTCTTCGTCGACTGGAGAAGCTAATATTGCTCGTTATTAGTAAAGCTAAAAATGCACGATGCTTTAAAGGAAATAAATTACTAGATGTGTATTATAAGTCTAACAAAAAAACATGGCTGACTACTGAGATTTTTACAAAATGGCTTTTATCACTTCATTTTCTTTGATTGGAGCTAGAGTCCGGCCTAGACCTGGGCCTCAACTAACATACCTCTCCAGCCAGCATGATATTTCGCCATCTGCCTCCAGCTGCGCACACGAAATTGGTTGAGATCCCTTTCCACATGTGTGCGCCATCCCGTTAGAGGACGTCCTCTGCTGCGCTGTCCCAATGGCTCGGTATCGATGCCGTATGCCGCTGTACAGCCCGTATAGTTCGTTGCGCTAAAACTTTCAACGCAAACAAGACCAAAGATCGCGCTCAGAACTTTTCTCTCAAAACTTGTTAAGTAAAGTCAGTATGGTGCTTTGAGAGATGGCTCAGTTACCCAATTGCCGAGCCTCGAGCACAAAGAAGCAGCCATTGACAAGTGTAATTCTGCGCTTCATCTCAGTACTTGTGTTATTGTCCCTGTTTACTCCAGAGCCGAGGTAGATGAAGTCCTTTACTACCTCAAAGTTTCTGCTGCCCATTATGATGTCGATGTTGTATGTCCTTTCATGATGACAACATGTACTTTGTTTTGCCCTGGTTTACCGCTAGATCCATTTAAGCCGCTTCCGCTTCAATGCTAGCAAAGGCCTCATAGACGACTCGCTGTGTTCGTCCAATCCCGTCAATGTTGTCCGCGTAAGCAAGCAGTTGAACGAACTTGAAGAAGTCACATGACAGCGTGTCGCCTTGCCTAAAACCTTTTTTGACATTGAAGGTTTCGGTGAGTTCGTTACCGACCGTGATGAATTAGCGAGAGTTTTTCTGCGCAAGAGGATGAGTTTGGCAGGAATGTCAAAACTAGACATGGCGTTCTATAGATAGCCCGTCTCAATGCAAGTTGTTAAATGCCGCCTTGAAAACGACGAAAATGTGGTGGGTTGTCGATCGATGGTGGATTAACTAGGCCTGAAACTGCACTGAAGATGTATCAGGTTGTGGAGAAATGGTCTCTTTCTGCTGCGCGCGATGTTGAGGATTCAATGGTTTCAATGTCTTTTGTTAAGCTACTCTGAAATTAGGTTAGTCCATTTTTCGTTTTTGGCTTCGATCTCAAGCGTCTTTGTTAGACCGTCTTGGAGTCTCTTCTCCCCGTCGCGACGCTTCGTATGGCATAGCATTTATGGCAAGAACTCGTTTTGTGCGCGTAATTCTTTTTTCAAGAATGGATGGGACCTACAATTTTATGCCAACTCCGCACGGGCAAGCATGAGGAACTTTTCAACGATACTCTTTGTTAGTGAATAGACAGAGGTTGGACCACGAATATTATTTTTGTGTTACCAGCAATCGAACCAAGGCACGATAGGTTTACGGGCCACCGCAACAGGTTTTATTAATAGCCACTTCAAATACATGTCGGATTAATGGTGCTTGTGGTCTTTTGGAACAAAAGCTAAGTAAAGTAAGAGGTAAAAAAAACTACCACCTTCTGACCCGTTCTGTGGCTTAAAATCATCACAATTACTTTATTGCGCAATTCTTTGCTCCCTTTCAGGCTCACACTTGTAACACTTTGATCATTTATATACAAAATCCAAAACTAAACTGTGCTGTTTCGCTCCGTTCCTGCTAACATTCTTTCCAGAAAACTCTGTCGCCATATGCCTGTGGAATTTTCTTATGGGCATTTATGTGGCGCGACCCTGTCTCGTTCACATGCAACACAAATACCACTTCTGAGGTGCTGGTCGCATCCAATGGGGTGCTGGTTTTTGAGTAGCTTAATTATACCGACGGATTATAGCTACTACTCTGAATGGTGGTCGATTGTGTCCCACAGATGGCGCTTCTTTACAGTTGTGGGTGTTTCGTGTCCACGTCACACTATATATCTTCAGATGATCGTGAAAGACTCGTAGACCAACACTAGAGGCACGAGGATGACATTGGCGTGATTGGCCGAACGCAGGCAGACCATTATTCAGCGAAGTGTGTGCTGCTCTCACGGAGGGATGTATCAAATCGACCTCTTGTACAGAGAATCGCAAGCCAGAGCACCCTCCAGATGTAGAGGCTTGCTCTACATCTGGAAAAAAAAGAAATTAGCTAGGACATTTCACGAGCATGAACCGTTGCTGAACGCCATTGACGCCAACGTAAATTGCACTCATATTTAAAGGGGTAGTGTCGAATGGGAGTTCAAATCAGGAACTTAACCTCCCATCAGTCGTGACGATCACCTATAGATGGACTCCGATGGTATATCAATTTTAACAGTCTAAAATCCTTAATTTACGAATAAAACTTCCTTTAAGGTTGACACCAACTGACGATGATGCACACGGGCACTCCTAGTTTCCTAAGCACCACCCATGCCCCCAACATCTTATTGTGTACCCTCTCCGACGTGAGTCTGATCTAATTGTTCAATGCCATGCCTCCTCAGGCTGCTGTCTAAAACATCATCGTCACACTTACGACCCCTCTCTTTTTTCCCAGTTTTCCAAAAGCCCTGGGGTCACCTTGTCATGCAAAACAGGCCCTCTCGCTCCCAGCTCTCATGTTCTGCGAATATACGTCAGCATGGCATCTAAATTTAGGATTACCCACTTACTCCGCATGATATGCGAAAAACTTTATTGCACGTCGCAACATCTAACTCGGCCCCGAAATGTCCAATCTCATCCTTCCGAAGTCCATCATTTTGTTTTGATATTGGCTCCCAGACAAAGATACCAAAACTTCCGCACTCAATTTGAAGCTTAGCATCTGTGAGCAGAGCAGAGCAGAGTTACTCTTGTGTGAGTTGTGAATCGGCCCACAGGCTACGGCTATGAACTTCACAAAGTGCCCCTTCATGTGTGCGTAGCCCAAATATTTTTGCTACATTTCTAAATAAATATCCGTCATCCCTCGGTGGCGCTCGCTTGTGGACCGTGCAAGGGCGATGCCAAGGAATCAAGGACACGCACAAAACAAAACGTATGGTGCCCGCTTCCGCCTGGCCGAGTTCCACGTTGCGTTTGAGCCTTTTGTTGGTCTTTATTTTATAAATTTGCTTCTATTTGTTGTTGAGTGTACACAATGGAAACAAGTCCACCAGACGTAGACACAGATACGCTGCGCAGATATAAAGGACGACTACTTACGGTACATATTTTTATTTCCATCGTTCTGCTTAAAATTGCCATGTGGCTGGAGTCGATGGGGAATAGGGTGCGTGTGTTTGTGTGTGGTGAAGGGAAATCTCTCTCTCGTGTAAGGATAATTTTCCGCAAGGATAATTCAAAGTAAATGTGTGTACACAAATCGATTGTGCCGCGGTCGTGGAAGGGGCGGCAGCTGAACAATATTTTGCGTTTGAAGTGTGGGCCGTGGGTGTGTAGGAATTTGATGTAGGTCGGAAGATGGCAAGGAATGTACCGCACCGCCGTGTGTCTCTACTCGTGAATTTTTCTTCGCCCGTAGACGATGGCGATGAAATCTATGGAGCTCGCTGTGGCATGCATGGCTGGAGGGATACGACATGATGAAGTTACTAAATTATCTGAACAAGTCCTCGTCTCACTCGTCTTCGCATTATTCCGGTCGCATTAGGCCCCAAGTACAAAGGGGGATTATTAGTTCATTACTTTCAGGCCAACAGCTTTGCGGGGATAGACTTTGATCTAAACAACAGATTTCTGCCGGTGTTGCTGTTGTTGTTGGGCTTGGTTGCGATGTGAGTGAGTGAATGGCTGAGGATTTCGATGTCCAAATAAGTGATTGCGCCAAGCCGTGTGGGGGTAATAAAGCAATCTCGATGCAAGAACCCACTTATGGTGTTCTTCTTTTATCCGGAAATGTACTTATCACGTCACGTGTGATAATGCCGACGAAGACGAAGGAGGATGTGCAAATATTTGACTATGAAATGAAGCAAATTAGCGTGGCACGTTTTGATTGAAAATATTTCCCTTCAGGATGTTCTCTGGTAATTTTTTTTTGGGACTACTGGTGAATGTACGCACGTACATCCAGGTGAGTGGATCTTCTTGTCTGCCATGAGCGAGGTTTTTTGTCGCGGTGGCCGTATGTAATAAAGTGGGTTGCGTTCGCTGAGTTCAATGAATCCATTCCGGACATAGTGGGGAAATGACGCCACAGTTTCCAGGAAGAAAGTTGTATGGTTTTGTTTGCTATCATTTTTTGAAGTTACATTTCTCAGACACTGATTTGCTTTTTGAAATTGTTTCGACCTTGGTCCATGAGTGGTCCTATAACGTTCGGCGGTCCACTGGTTACTTGTATCAGCACTCAGATCCATACTTCTGTAAAAATATTAATAATAATATCGTTCGACATCGTATGCCTAAGTAGAGCATTGAGGACCACCAAACTTCGAGAAGTCGAACTTCGATAACTCGAAGTCTTGAAAAGTCGCGTAAAACTAGATGACTTATGTCATATATACTTAATAACTCCAACTCATGATAAGTCGAATTTTCGTTATTGCAAATGATGGTTCGAGTGATCAAAGTTCGACTGTACTCCTCAACCTCCCACCGATAGACCTAGTCGGTAGATAGCAAGCCGATAACACGGAGATCAGGTTGAGCTCGATGCGGCTCTTGAAAGAACTAAAATCTGGACACTCTACGATCCTTTGTAATCATAGACATTGACCTCATGATACCTCAACCGTCTTCAAGAAGAATTTCTCAACCAGCATTCCGCCTAGTGTTCACTGGGAGTCTAAACATCA
Source organism: Eristalis arbustorum (assembly GCA_916610145.1). Lineage (NCBI taxonomy): Eukaryota > Metazoa > Arthropoda > Insecta > Diptera > Syrphidae > Eristalis > Eristalis arbustorum. The sequence goes on along the minus strand of OU744316.1, from coordinate 102,435,783 downwards.
GTTGCTGGAGGGCCCACTGCTAATTTTCACAGATGGATCGAAGATGGACGCAAGTGTGAGTGGGAGTGTCTATTCCAAGGATCTAAACATTTGACTACCAAAACATTGTATCGCCTTCCAGCCTGAAGTTATGGTATTAATAGAAGCTCTATCCTTTCTAATAAAAATCTATGTGATATCATGACGAGATATTGCCATCTGTTTCGACAGCTAGGCAGCAATCAAATCTCCGAGTTCAGTCACATTCAACTCCAAGACTTCAGATAAATTGCCTTAACGAGATGGCCAAGTATTTAACGATCCTACCTTGTGGGTACCGGAACGCTCACCCCAGAGAGTTGCAAAGCAGACCATCTCTCCAGAAAGGGTACAAGCTCTGTACTTCTTCCCGATGGCGACACGCCACCACCAAAGCTGACACACTTGCCCAAGTAAATCAGATGGTAAACTGGCACAGGTTGCATCATAACTAAACAACTCTGGCTAAAGCTGAATCCCAAAAGATCACATAACATGATCATCATGAGCAAGCTTAATCTTAAAACATTCGTTTGTGTTATAACAGGGCACTGCGGCATTGATACACACGGCTATAAGAATAAGCCTCCCTTAAAAAAACTTCTGCAGAGACGAGTATGGTGAAGCCTGCTTTGCAATTGCAGTGCTCTCTCATCTCGCTGATAGAGAACATTACCTCAACAACCTGGCCGAACTGAAAAATGTTCGATCACCTATTGCCATTCACAAAAAGCTCTAAATGGTATGAGGAATACGTACATAGCCGCGTGGTACCACAATGAACCTATGCTGGGCTAACGTAACATAAAGCGTTCGTCGGGAGTTGAAAAAGTTATTCGTAACGTGTTCTTGTTTTCAACAGAGCGTCGAAACTCAGTACCGTCATTTTCAAGATATCGGCTTCGGATTGTTCCTTTTCTTTTCATTTACTTAACCGAAGTCTTACGAAACTGTCTTGAACTCGTTGAAGCTTGTCGATGTACACTTTTGGAAAGTTTCTCCCCAAACTGTCAGTCTATAACAAAACCTCGACTCAAGCTAGTGCAACTAGTAATCCTCTCAGCTTGCCACAAAGAGTCTTAATATGTGGCTCCCACAAAAAGAAAGATATTTGTACATCGAATTGCATGTTATTGCGAAGAGTGTTAAACATAAAATCCTTAAGTTCAATACTATCATGGCACCATTCAACTTCCTCCAACTCTTCTTACATTACAGTCGCTTCTTTTTCAGATGAATTTCAACACACAGCGATTTTTACATCTTCACCACAGCGTACATTTTGCAGACACTTCAACATTGCATAAGTGTATAAAAGGAAGAGCAAAGGACATCATTGTGGATCTGCGTGATTACATAGTGATTCCTTGACCGCAGTATTCTCTTATTTGTAGCTAGAAAATTATAGAACAAACGTAGCTTCACTTTCAATCTAAAAATGTACCCCTTTCACCAATTCAATGTAACGCTGTTAGGAGTTCATTGTGTCGCAGACCTTATTGGTATTCAAATATAGACCATATCTTGAAGAAGTTTCCTTAGAAATCAGTACACTGTAGTAATTTCTTACTTAATTACAATCGGCGGTGGTTGGTAATCAATTTCTTGAAAACAGGAACCACTACGCCCTATGGCGAGTTTCAGTTTCAAGAGAATTACTGATTTCTAAAAGTTTAATTTGATTAATTTGGTTGCTAATTGGGATGTAAACGTTCGTATTTCCACGTATGTCTGCTGCTCTCATACCAACATAGATTTGCGATGATAGAGAAATCGTTCATATGGGTTCGAATATAGGCAGAGGAGTCATATAGCTGTGTCTTCGAAGCGCTGAAAGAATTTATCCACTATTCAAGGAATGTCATTGCAAAGTTTAAACGGGCCAGAAATGACTGCAATGCAATAATCCGACGTGCGAAATTCCCCCATGAACAAAAGTTGAGGCAAAAAGTGCTACAATGTCCCAAGGGTAGCAAAAACTTTTGGTCATTTGTGAAAAACATAAAGAATTCCGCCTCGTCCTCAATTCCCACGCTCATTTACAATGACATCCCAGCTGTCAGCTCTTTGGACAAAGCCAATCTGCTTGCGGCGCATTTTGCAGCCAGCTCATCTCTGCCAGATTGTAACTTGTCCCCACCTGTACTCGAGAGCGTTGGTTTTACCATGGGACAAATTCACTTCCGCACTCGTACAGTTGCAAGAGTACTTAAAGATCTCGACGTGCACAAATCCGCTGGCCCGGATGGTATTCCCCCAATACTTCTGAAGAGGTGTTCTTCTTCGCTGGCAAAACCACTGCGTAAGCTTTTTCATCTATCCTACTCTTCAGGTCTCTTTCCGAGTAGATGGAAAACAGCATTTGTCCAGCCCGTCCCTAAAAAGGGCGAATCTTCATCACCCACCTCGTACCGACCCATAGCACTTACGTCCCTTCTTTCTAAGGTCATGGAAACGCTGATAAATCGTCAGCTTTTGAAATATCTTGAATCGCGGAAGCTTCTTAATGACCGACAGTATGGCTTCCGCAGCAACAGGTTCACTGGTGATTTGATAGCTTATCTCACTAAAGCATTTGACAGAGTTTGGCATCAAGCTCTTTTGTCGAAAATACGTGCTTATGGTGTTGATGAATCTCTGCTTCTATGGATTAGAAACTACATTTCGAACCGTTCAATCCAAGTTGTTTTGGATGGGTTCAAGTCTGATATCCACAAAATAAATGCTGGTGTCCCCCAAGGCTCTGTTCTGTCTCCGACACTCTTTCTCATTTTTATAAATGATCTCCTGTCTGCCACTTCTAATCCAATCCACTCCTTCGCTGATGACAGCACCCTCAGCTTCTCATATTCGTTCCAAAATTCACGACCCTGCCCTTCGGACGTAATATTGGAACGGCAGCGTATGTCAAGCACGTTGAATTCCGATCTGGACAGCATAATTAACTGGGGTAAGAACAACAGAGTGGAATTCAATGCTTCCAAAACTCAATGCTGTCTGCTGTCTCTAAAGCGAACCCCTGATAATCAGCCATTATCCATGAATGGCGCTTGTATCGATGAAACCGGAAAAACTTTCCATCCTCGGTATGTTCATCAACACAACACTTAGTTGGAACGATCACATATTCGAGGTCGCCAAAAATGCTGCGAAATGTTTAGGTTTCCTTAATCGATGCAAGAAATACTTCACCCCCTCTGATTTGGCTTTAATCTATAAGGCGTATATTCGCCCAAAGCTTGAGTATAACGCTCATATCTGGTCTGGTGCCCCCAAGACCACCTTGCACCTACTAGATAGAATCCAAAAGCGAGCGATAAAACTTATAGGAGACAATGATATCGCGGGTTCATTAGACTCGCTTGAACATCGACGAACCGTGTCTTCTTTGTCCGTGTCTTATCGTTACTTTAACAAACGATGCTCAAGTGAGCTAGCCAACTGCATTCCTCCACTCCTTGAATTCACTGCTTTCGGACGCACAGTGAAATTTAGAGACTCGTTTTTTAGCCGCACTACACGAATATGGAATGCTCTTCCCAGCTCAATATTTCCAATAGATTACAATCCGCAGATGTTTAGGACCAATGTGCACAGGTACCTCCTCTCTCTCTCTCCCTATATACCTTCGGCCCGTGCTGTGTCTTGACCCCGGACAATTAAGGGTATTAATAACCCCTTAAGCAAGCGCAAATTATATAAAAAAAAAAAAAAAGCAATGCAATGTCAGAATAAGGAATTAGTCCAATTAGTGCAGCCCTTTCAAATTTCGTACCAATGGCGAACTTAAAAAACGCAGGATCCGTTGGAATTGAATTTGATGGAGTGTTATTGAAGGCACATCTTAGAAGTAGAGACAGAAGATCATTTTCAGGCCGAAGCCTAATGTGATGGTATTACGAAAAACTAAGAATCTAAAATGGACATTAGGTTAGGTTAGGTTGTAGTGGCTGACTGCTGCAGAGCAGTCACACTTAGGCCAGAGTAGGCCCATTGTGGTACCACGCGGATTGACTTTTCCTAACGCTGGAACCAGTTGGTGCTGCTGATGAACCGATTTAGTTGGCCAATGCTGGCACTTTTTAGCTCGTTACGGTCGCTGAAGTAGTAGGCTCCTAGATGCAGGAACCTACGACTGGCAAGAGCACTGCAGGAGCAGAGAAGGTGATGAGTGTTCTCTTCCTCCTCTTCATCCATGCAGCTTCTGCATCGACATTACGGAAATAACATAACAAAACCACAATGTTGCTTTCAATTTTACGTTTTCAGGCGTTCACACAGAACGGCAGAGAGTATCTTGTAAGTGTCTGTTCAGGGACCTCACATTCCACGTGCAGAACCGAAAATCATTGTCCTTTGATCGTTTGCTGGGGTCGTCAACTTTGAATCCGTCCATATCCGAGGCCTGTTGTCGGTTCGTAACCGTTGGTTTTTTATGTGGTGAGGGAGTTAACCTCACGCACAACCTACAATTGGTAGGCCAGGCCCATTATTTGACCCTCGGGCAGAGGGGGATCGCTGCATACATTAGTTCACCACACAACGCTTGTTGTGATGGCTATACAGGCGCGCCACGAGGAGGCTGTATGTCAACTTGACTTATGCACAAGCAGGGATCGCGCTGGCATCCTACCAGGTTGGATGCAGTCAGCAACTTTGCCCTGTGTACATAAGCCCATGCCCTCAAAGACTAAGTTACAAAATTGTATCATGCTAAATGCGACCTAGTCCCAGTGCATCAGTTGCTGCTGTCGTTGCAGTATTCCCACAGGCTGTTTTGTCTTACGTCTCGCGACAGCCTATGCTGATTGTTCTTGCTACGTGATGGAATGCAGCGTGTGGCTGTTTGTTCGGGGCTAGACGCAGCGTCAGCAAAATTTGTGGTGGATTTAGTGTGGAAGAGATAATAAATTATTCTCCACAATATTCATATCTTTTTCGGCGTAACGTATATCCTACAAAAAAATTCCGTAATTTTATTTTGACAGAAAATTTAACATTCGGCTTCGGCAATATCTTCGGTCTCATTTCGCCGAAGCCGGATGTTCTGCCGAATGTGATATTCTTAGCCGAAGGTGTCCGAAGCCGAAGTTGAATGTTCGGTCGGGCTCTACTTGGAAGTCACGATGGTACAGGAATTCACGTGAACAACACCAAAGAAGCCTGCTCTTTTTGTAGTCTGCTCTTTTTGTAGTCCTTGAGTTCCTCGCGTACTGCAGTATTTCTTACCCTATCCCAGCGAGTAATTTACAAGACAGCACGAAACACAGTACAGCTTGTCTTTGTGATTTTCGGTCACATCCCAAATTTCATCATTATAGAAAATATTTGAAACTGAAATACTGATGTACTAGTAGGATTCTTGATTTTATCCGGGTAATACCCAATTCCTCATTTTACCGGGTACCAGGATACAGAACGCAGAAGTTTATATAAAAAATGTACCGCATTGGATTTGCTGCTTGAAACCAAATCAGCGGGTGACACGGTCAGCGAATTTTACTTGTACGTGGAAGAACCACAGCTGAATCGTAATTTCCCTCATCCTGGAAGAACAATTTAACAAAATATTCAAGCCTAGCTGTGCTGAGCAATATTTGTGCATACCAGCGACGTCGGTAGCATCGGAACGCTGCTTTTCTACCTCTGGACACACGGTCTTGTCTGTTACCAGAAAATGTAAGTTTGTTGACATTTTTGATGAAAAATCAAAAATTGTTGCAACAACCAAATAGAATATAAAAAACGGTTATCGTTGTTTTATTGTCTTATGCTTTCATCTTATAAAACCTTGAAGGCACATTTTTGAGAACCGAAAAATACCGGGTACCCAAAGTGATGACGGGTACCAATTAACTTACGGATACACGACATTAAGATTCCCGGGTAATACCCGAAAAGCCCGGTACATTTCTCGAGTACCCGGGTATCTAGAGCTCTAATTACTAGCTCCTTACTTGGCTGTAACGCCAAACTCGACGATCCGGATTACAGATTTTCCAAGCTGTTTCAAAATTGTCCCAGCATGTCCCATCTTGCAGGAAAACTCAGCAACACTCCTTCCATCGCTCGTGAAAAACACTCCGCTTCTCCTAATTTATTTCAATGGGACTCTGGATATGGCCTTAATCTTTGATGTGTCTACGTTAACTTTTTACCACGAAAACCTGCTCTTGCATATGCCTCTAGAACGCGCTTTGCAACACCTTAGAGTTTTCAGGCGAGATCCCGTGGTTGAAGCAGTCTCCTTGTTTGTTATAGGCCTTCTGTTTTAAAATTTGTGTCGGAACCTTTATGCCACGAGAGAGCAGCAAAACCTCCTCCATTGGCTTTACCATATCCGGTCGAATTTCATCGACACCAGCGAATTTGTAATTTTTTAGCGGTTCAATGACTATCTCCTCCGTTTGTCTATTACACGCGACATTCAAGACTTCTCAGTACCCTGTACGGGATAGAGCCGATCCGAAGCGTGTTGATTCCAGTTGTGGTGGACATCACACTGGAAAGCTAAACATCATCTCTGAATGTACGTCCTTCGGTGCTGTTGTCTCTGCGGAAAAAGGAGATGTGACTAAAAATGACTGTCATAACTCAAAGTCCCCACATCACAACATAGATCCTCTCTCCCCAGCCAACCAGCAATGTATTCTTCAAAATCTTGACTGTAAGTAAGACAGCAGAAAGAAGGCATCATCTTCATTGTGTCCCGACCATTCTAGACAATGTTAACGTCAATTAAATTTTTTTAATAACGACCCACGCTCTCCTGCTTGGCGTGATTCAAAAGTTATTCCATGGTCCCTACACCGTCCTTGTTGTCACCAAACTTACCTTCACCGTCGCTTAACAATGGAATTAAATTTCAGTAGATGTGTGCATTTTCCAAGAACATTCACTCAAGTATCTCACCCTCAACAAAGGAGTCGTGAAACGGTGAAAGCAGAAAGATAGCGGTAGCGTGACGCTACCCTGCGGCAGGCCACGGTAAATTATCTTTCTGTCTCTCGGACAATTGAAACGACAAAAGGTAAACATGTCAAATCCCTCGCCATTGTGCGTCGTCGCTCTCTCTGCACTCGCTGTTTCCTTAATTTTCATTTAATGTGAAAACTCATCATCCAGTTGCTTTGCACAACCCCCGAGTGGCGAGTAAGTGGGCTCACGGCTCTAACCCCGCCATGACCAGGACACCAATGCAAGTGGAGTGGCCGACGTCAAGAGATGTAAGTGTGGCCAGGTCGAGCAGAATAAATTAACTCAGAGGAGAGTACTTTTCAAGGAGAAAAACCGAAGGAAAAGCACAAAACCACGAGGAAAACAAAAACATTAACGTCCCGTCCGAAAATAAAATCCAAACGATATTGTTGTTGCTTCGCCGAGATGTGTTCCGTGTTCCCTTGTTTTCAGATGGATTTTTTTTTGCTTTTGCCATGTTTTGGTGGAATAATAACTTTTGGCTAAATATACAGCCACCTGGTCGCTGGACTTCAGATCGAGACGCAGACATTTCGGGGATCCGTGAGCGCCCCACACGGTCGCAGGTGGGGCTTGTCCAGTGTTTTCACTTGAGGAGCGCTTGCAGAAGTTTTGTCCACCGCTTGGTGCGACGATGGAGAGGTTGTTTGTTTTTTTCTGCTTGGACCGAGTGCAGTGGGGGCTGTTGTTGACGTTTTTTGGAAATGACAGAACTGTGTTTCATTTAAAAGCACGACCACACGTGAGCCGTAGTGGGCGACGCGTAGCGAATCGTACAGCGACCCCGATCCGGCGAACTAACGACACCTGAAGTGGGCTTGGCTTCAATGCAAATCAGTTTGGATTGTCCTCGAGCGACTGTATAATTGAATATGCAGGAGTGTGGAATAAATTAAGCTGCGCAAAGTGCTCGGACATGGCAATTATAAGACCAGTGTACACCCGACCGGGAGAACTTGGTAATGAGTTGCTTATGAGTTCGGCAGGACACAATGAAGGCGATACTTGCGAACAAACTGCGAGAAAGTTTGAATATGAAATTGAGACACACTTGGCGTGGCGGATAAGTGCTGGGACGTGAGTGAGTCTGAGGGTGCTGTGGTCTAACTTGGAGAGACGCTAAAAGGAAGCTGGGTTCTTCTATGGTGAATGAGAGCGAAAACCACTTTCGGGGAAGTTGAAAGTTTGCCATGGGGTTTAAAGAGGGTTTTTTTTTTCTGATGATAAAACTAGTTTAACTCTAATGCAGAATATTCCATGGATATGATCAGAGAGGGAGAAAAATGCACCTGAAGCAACCTCGTCGTCACCATCTTTGATAAACGGTGTGAGAGAAAATGTTTGTTTTGCAAATGGTTTACAATTTTCAGTTTACGCAAAGTAGGCATTTGTTGTACCATTTCTGACTTTTCTGTTGGCCTGCAGAAGTCCACGTACCATGTCTAAATTCTTTATGCAATCCGTGACCACCATACCGTAGTCGATCGGCAGTTATAGATTCAGCCAGCAACTTTCACGGCTCTTTCAATGATATTGCTCAGATAGAGTTCCGCTTTAGGGCACAGCGATATTCGACGAGTGGTATGCTAGTGAAGCTTGCTAAGCTCCAAATGGCAAGCTTAACGAACGACTCTCGAATGTGGAGAATGAAATGATGTGATAATGAGACTCAACTCAGTTTATGAATAGGATAGAATTCTGGCGCCAATAGAGGGCTTTCAGTTGATGCACCAAAGATCAGTACTGCGCCGTAGAATAATTAAGAGTATCACCATCACAGCACCATTGGGCCATATTAAAGAATGATGCAGGCATAGTGTTGCCTGCCTAGTAGAAATGGCTTAGTTAATGCACTTACAACAAACGCCATAACAATTTGCTTGGGTCGCGGAGATCATTAAAAATGACGGCGACACAGAAGGTGTGGGGACACTTGCAAAGAAATCAAGGATTAGAGCTTCTAGTCTCTTAACATGTTGCCGCAGCCTGCTGTCTCTTAACGAGATGGCTGAGTATTTCAAAATTCACCTCATGTGAAGGCCGGGACACTGTGACATGCCAGGAAACTGCAAAGCCGATGAAGTCACCAGGAGTGCTACGACCTCATCCCTTGCCGACCTTCCATGCCGATTGCTAAGACCACTAAAGACAAATGACTAAAAGGCACCACCTGCCTTAAGACATCACTTAACCTAAAACGATCACCCAGTCTACTTAGACTCAGCAAACACTTATTAAGGGCTCTCATAGGAATTATAACCCGGCACTGTGCAATTAGCACTCATGCTCGCAGGATGGGTGCCCAATATAATGGTTTCTGCAGAAGTTGCATGGATCAAGAGGAGGAAGAAACACTCATCACCTACTCTGCTGCTGTAGCGCTCTGGCTAGTCGTAGGTTCCTACACCTAGGGGCCTACTACTTCAATAACTTCCATGAGCTAAACAGCGCCAGCATCGGGAAATGGTGAGGACCGCGGCAGTGCGCGAGGAACTCAACATCGAGCAGCTACTTCTCCGAACGGAAAGACCTTTACCTCGATGGTTTGCACACGTGGCACGAAAATCCCCATCATCGTGTCTTCCGAGGCGAATGCGACTCAGAAAGGCGTCCCCTTTGCAGACCCAGGACGAGATGTTAGGAAGTCCAAAAATTCGCTTAGTTGCGCCCCCAGTCGATGGTGGAGGTGGAGTGGCTTGGAGATCTGTAGTGCGTGCTTTAGCTTCCCGTCCCGTTCAGTGGATCATGTGTGTCAGAAATTTCTGATGAAACACTAGCATGGTGTAAAGGTGAGAGAGAAATAACGAGCATCGGAGTAGACGCCAGCGCCTGCATTGTAGATCATTTGTGAGATCTAAGTGTATATGCCTTCCTTCAAATGCATCCCTCAGCGATTAGCTTGCATCGATTTGCTGGGTCATCCTTAAAATTTGCATGCCATTCTCTGTAACCGATGAAATTCGCCTACATGACGCATGTCCTAGACTACAGACCGCTGCAATGCTATGCCACTGCGACGTGCTGCCTCAAAACGCATCAAATGTCCGACTTATTCACATGGTTTCTGTTGGTAAGGGATGAGCTGACAGAATAACTTTTAAAAATGTATGAAATGGAGTGGAGAAACGAGTTTCTACGAATTGTATTTCCTGCAAAGAGCTAGCCATAAAACCAAGGAACCCTAGCCATAACTTAGAATGGATCCTACTACGAATGTGTGCATTCATTTGGGCAGATGAGGTTTCACACGCGATCAAGTCCACAATACGACAGTTTCCTGTTAAAGCTAGGCCCTGGCCCACCACAAATTTGTTTCCTTTAAAATATATCGAATGAAGGTAATAACACACTTCCACCAAGGGAGGTTGACACCCTTCTCAAATTTGCACGGAATCCCACGTCCAATTGTAATGGACATCCAGCGTCATAAAAATATCAACTGCGATAACCTTCCTTGTTGAAATGAGACTAAGACGTGCTGGATGGGATGTAAGCTTAAGCGATACATATGCCCGCTGACAGAAACGGTCCCTGAGTCAAGTCACAAAACAAAAAGAGAGCGGTTTTGACAAGCTGCCCAGCACAACTTATTTTCCTTACATCATGCTTTCCACCTGGCTGTCATTGACATTTAATTCGAGAATAGCTCACAGGCAGACGCAGCTTGATATTCAGTATGACTTGATTCAGAAACGCATGCAGCACGGGGCCCTAGACCCTCACATTTCTCTGTCCCCCTCCATTCGTCGACCAACTAACTAACTCCACCGCCAGCAATAACGACTGCACTTGTGAACTGACTTTCTCCAGAACTCATTTTAATTGTAAACAAAAGTGCCCCCCACAGTCATAAACGACGGCATTCAACACTTTATTTATGCCCTTCTCACTTCATAAAAAAGACCCCATAAAGAATGCGGAAGTACAAGAACAGTGGTCAACCGCGGTGCTCATCGAAGCGATTTTACGACTTATGCTTAATGCCTCCGGTATCTGTATCAAATGGCGATAAAACTATCACCCGCTTACGGATAATCAATATTTTCATTTTTTATTTCAAAACAAAGTCGTAACCTCAAATTGTGATAAGTGTTCCACTTTTACGACTACCTCCATTATCCAGCGATGATTTGTGGCAGTGGGTCTATCTGATGTGGCAGGTTAACGACCCACTTCCCCGGGTGAAGGGGGTGCACTCACTGATGATGGATGCTTGCTCTAGAAAACAAGACACGAACGGAACATGTGCTATAATTTCTTCAAATGTATTAATTATGAAAACGTGTAGCCCGGCTCCGTGTGACATTGAATGTGAAATGGAATTGTTTCGAAATTCGTGTCACAACCTGCTGAGAAATAATGAACGAATCTTCAAATGAGAAACGTGATTGTCCTTGCCACTCCAAATCCGCCCCATCCCCCATTCGCTGCCGTCGTCCCATCATCATCTTGTCCACTCAACGAACTTGCTTTTGTCTCAAAAATGAACCACCACAAAGCGAACGAAACAAAAATAACAATTCCACTTAACGAAAAAAATATTTTCTTTTCATTTCCTCGTTTTTCATTCATTTTTCATCTTTTTTTATTAATTTTTCCATTCTCTCTCTCTTTTCTCTTTCATATCAATCTCCGTTCGCTGCTGCTGCTGGGCTGACATCCTGTCGCGTGTCCCTGGACGTATGTTCTGCTGCCGTGTGTGTGCTGCCACCTGTGACAATAACCATAAAAAAACCTTGAATTAAAACATAAAACCAACACAAATAAAAACCTGCGCCATAAAACACTTTGTCCGTCGTGTGAATTTAATCCTGGACAGCATTGCTGGCCGCAACATTACGAACCTATCAGCGGGCGGGCTGCGATTCGGAGCAATTATCGCTCAGCTGTCCGAGAGGCACTAGCATATCAATTGAGTTGGCCCAATACGGCCGGGCCGGAGGTGAGTGCCGGCACATTGGCAGCATGATTGGGTCCTTTGTGTATCAGAAAATGTCCTCGTTAACAAATTGTATCTTATATCTCTTTTGTTTCGTTTTTTCTCGTTTTTTTTTGTAGATTTGAGTGATCATAGCTTGTGTCCGCCTGTATCGGAGGAGGACACCACAACGAGATCCGATGGCGTGGTGCACAGTGGGACTGAAATCGAGGTGAAGCCAGCGGAAATGTGCACGGTGAGTGGACTTCAGGTGAGTTCAATGGGCTCTCGCTCGTGGAACTGAAATGTATTTCAGATCTATCTGTTGGTTAGCATTTGTGGCTACTTAAGAGTTTGACAATGGAAGAGTGATGACTTATGCACGATGTCCAAAAATAATGGTCAGCTAGGGACTCCGCACGGAAACGAAATAAGTTCGGACTGCTGATGCGGTTAATAAAATATTTCGAGAAAGTTTTGTGCGGTTACCTTGTGTCGAACTTCCTGACTCTTCGTTTATTTATGCCACGCGTGGAAGTGGATGTTCGAGATATTTCTTATATATTTCGCTCGTGTCGCTTAGGCGCGTGTTCTCGTTGACCTTTTGAAAGATGTTCCTTGTCAAGGATGAATGACCTGTATCAATTACTTGCTCAAGTGGAGTACATTTTCAAATGAGTCTGGATTCCATGAACTTTCATTGAAATCTCTATAGAATTAGATACTTATTTATATCGATGTAGTACCTTGATTATATCGTAACGTGTAGACATGGGGAAACCCGAAACTTCCTTAACTCCAGCTGACCCGCGTTGGAATTGAAGCAAACTGAGTTGCACCTCGAGTTAGTTGACTAACTCGGTTTCACCAAATTTAAAATATCAAGCAGAGGGTAGATGTGGTCTTTATTGTAAAGTCTCCTTTTGCTAGGGTACTTCTGACAGTCCCTGTTATAAAAACGACCGCTGCGTATTCGGTGTATCTTCACCTCGAAGATCGAAAGCTTTTCAATTCTGGTCTTGGAGATTGTATGTTGGCCGAATGAGTTGTTTATAAATAAGCTAATTCGTCCTCTGGCGTAGTGCAAGTGGAATGAGCAAGTAGATGCAATTAGGTTGTGCAAATCTCACATGCCAACACTAGAGGCACGATTTTCCAAATGTCCGTGCAAATTTCTAGCAAACGCCGACGATGTTGACGTGATTGGTCTAACTCAGCGAACCCTCAATGAAGCGATTGCTGTTATTCAAACGAAGGCGGCAAACATATTTTAGCGGTGAATGAGGGCGAAACGAAGTATATGCTGTCATCAAGAAGTGCGGAATCGCGGAAGCCTGAGCTATCTGAAGATCGGATGAAGTCCTTGGTTTCTTCGTGGCGTTCAACCTTTGGTCCTGCGTTGACGGGACTTAGAGGACAAAGTTCACCCACGAGCTGTACGGGCAAGGCCATGTAAAGCGCATGGACAATGCTGCTCCAGCCCGAAGATTCTTTCTTAAGATTACGACCACGAAGCCGATGGCGCACTCAAGTAGAGAAGGCCCTCAAGCAACTTGGAGTGCGAAATTTTAGTCGACTGGCAAAGCTTTTTGGCTGAGGCTCAGGTTCACCTAGGGCTGTAGTGCCATAAGAAAAAGAAGAAGAACATGCAATCAAATCCAAAACTAGTCTTTAGAGTCAGCTTCGAGTGGCTGTTGAACACCGAGATACATTACCTTGTATATTGGTGTTATTGGCGCTCCATTTGGAAGCACATCCTTGATAACCGGTATTCTGGAAGTGGGGGGATGATGCGCTACCCCCGGATGGTCTTCCTAAATACATGAGGACCGATTTCTCCACATATGTGCGGATAACCCATTTGGTGTAGTAGTTGTACTTCTTTACTTCTTATTTTTCGATTTTTCTTTCCGATTCGTGGGGATGTGTGTCACTGTTTCCTTTGCGAATTGAACACATTTCACTGTATCGACTAGAGGCGGTAGATCTGCTTGAAGGTGCTGTAAAGCCATTGTCCTAGTTTTGATCCTTGAGCAACCCTGTTTTTCTATTCCTCTCCGCTGACTGACTGCCTTCTCCCTGTCATAGACGTACGTAGGTACTATTAAATGTCGTTAACTTGCATTTTGTAGGCGCATAAGTCAAGAGAATACTCATTTAATGCATTTAATGTTTGATGACATACATTGCAGAACAATAAAGCGTACAACAAAGCAATTCTTAAAAAAAAGCTCAAATTGCTTAAAAAATGTGACGTACATGCAAAATTTAGCCGTTTGCGATGGTTGACATCATCGAAAGAATTCAACTGGGTGTCAGCTTGGCATCGATAAGGAAGTGGCTAAGTTGGGACTTGCGGTTGGTGTGATGATAAGACGAAGTCGACATGCTGTGACAAACGAAAATATACCATGGCTTGGCAGTATATAAACGATGAAGAATAACCCTAGCCAATTTTTGTGTCTTTGGGCCTGGACTGCAATTGCAAAATAAAGCCATGCTTCGAAGAACTAAGTTATCTTTATAAAAATTAAGAAGACCATGATAGTCTCAGTCTCAAGCAGGGTATTGCGCCGTAGCATGGACAATGTCAAATGAGGACGAAGAGATTCTTGCTCTCTTTGAAAGGAAAACTCTCCGTTATACTCGGGCCCGTGTGCAAAGAGAAAGTTTCGAGGAGAAGATAGATCGAACAGCATTGTTCTAGCTAAACGAATCCAATTGTCTCTATCCAGATGACTAGATCATAGAGAGAGTATGGACCCTAACCCTCCAGCTTGAGAACAACCCAGAAGCAAAACATGGCCTCTTGTGGTGTGACCAGGGGGATTGGGAAACTAATCACCTTACATTCACCACTTCATCACCAACTCACAAGTACTAAATGGTGCCAGACCTAGTGGGCAAGTGATTTAATCAGTGTGGTATCGGAATGGTGATTGGGCCTGTATTGACCTAAGTGTGACTGCTACCAGCAGCTGGCCACTCTTTCCTAACCCAGCTTAACCTTTGCGGTGTATTTCAATTTTATTTGGAAACAGTGGCGTTGTTAGACCATGGAGCGACTTCCACGATTTGGATCGATTTCGACAACAATTGCACAATTGCTTTTCGGAGATTCTGGCAATTCTCAATGAGTATTCCTGTCAAGGTACAGCCTCTTAAACCTAGCCGGCTTGTAGTTGGCGTAGAAATGTAGGTTTGTGAACGTAGGACAGAAACTCTCCCCTTGAGGCACCCGATATTAGCACCCACAACCCGGGTGATGGCTGGAGGAGCGGAGCCATCCACCTCCGAAGCATGGCACGAATGTAGGATCTGGGCATAATTAGCCCCATTACAGCAAGAACAACAAAGAATAAAGCCATGCTTTTTTCATAGTTTATTGACAAACGCTGACGTTTACAAACTTTGTCACATCGAATCGTTCTAGAAGTTTCCACAGAAACAACTCCACCTTTCTGCAAACTCAAACTTCTGACACTGCACTTGTACAGTGCTGACAAGCGCCCTCGGCAGTGCACCTCCGAGACTTCATAATTTCCATTTACTTTGCATCGTCACTTGTCACCGCTCAGCAAACAAACAGAGTTCTGCACACGCAGCAGCTCGTATTTCCTGTCAATTTCAATGGCAGCGCCTTATCTGACTTAAATGGAAAAGCATTTCTCTCCCATTGATAGCAATTAATTACCTCAGCTCACAGTCGATGGCTGAAGGAATTTCCCCATGGAATTCAACGATACATCTCACACCTACGATCGCAAAGCACAGCAATGCGCACCTTATTTAATCAAGTTCTCCTTTCTGGAATACACCAAAGCCAATGACTCGCCTAATCCCCCCCGAGTGCAGTGCATGCGACGGCACACAGTTCCAAACGGGAGCACAGCACTGAGAATCCCTTCATCCATTTTACAAAGTTAATTACAGCTTTCAATTCAAAACTAATTATCCTCACAGGCGATCCCATTCGGGAATCAAATAGATGCATTCATGCAAAAGTAATTATCCCACCGACGAATCATTACCTTATCAGCTAATAAAAGTTCGCTGCCGCCCTCACAAAGGGACTGGCGGGGCGAAGCCCAAGGAATGTCAGTCTCGTGCTGATTCACCCTCGCCCTAATGGCTGAGCAAACTTTATCCCGTGTCATCCGAGCCACCCACCTCGCGCTAGGCCACGGTGCATTGGAATGAAATATTTTTAATTACTCCCCGCGTGGATGAAGTAAATTACGTGTACGTGACTCAAGTTCCCCAAATCCAACCGATAACTAATGCAAAAGTTGGAAATTCATCTGTCAAAAGTCGGGGTGGGGCCTGGTCTGGGACGGAAGCTCTGGTCGGTCGACGAACGCCACCCGCACACGCGATGGAATTCTGGTTTTTCCCTTTATCAGCGGGAAACGCCAGAGCGGAAAATGATAAATTAGAGAAGAATTTGCATTTGTCACAGGCTCACTGCCGCGTCGACTCAGCGCCAACCCCAGGAGCTCATAAGAAACAACAGGCTCACCGTCGTCGAGTCTCAAGGTGAGCAGAGGACTTCGCTTCAGTTTTCCTTCTGGATTATTGATCGAATCGTTCGAATGGAAAGCGGGCGGACCTGCTCCGGAGTGATGCACACTTTTTGACTGATTCGTATTGGAATCATTTTTCATTGTTGCCAGCGCTCGGGGTGAAGGATTTTTATTGCCTTTCCGCAGACACAGCGGGCGGAGGCTGCGATGGTAAATTGAAAGTCACCAAATCGAGTGGAGACGCTATGCACAACTGTGACTCGCTTCGGGGAGACGACCTCGGTGGATGAACGATGATCTGCAGATATTGGGACGGTTACAAGGTTGCAACGTGGACGTATTTGTCAGAGGACCTGCTGCCGGTCAGAAGGATATTCCTGAATTTAATGCTCTCGTTTGTTCCACTCTTCGGATATTTCAAGCAGATATAAATTGATTTCTGATTTTCTTTGGGTTCAGTTTAAGTGATGGGGCAGTTGCACACAAGGAATCCTCTACATATCTGCCGCAGATTCTACAAGAACCACATGGAAGTCGAGACACCTCCCCAATGCGCCACAGTGGCCATGCGTAAGATATCCGAAACAATGTAGGAATTCTCATAGTTCTAGGACCCTTGTGCAAATTGGGCCGATACTTTTTTCTGAGCCTGCATTACTGCGGCCATTCTTCCCTCACGGTTGTGGACACGCGAGACTTGATTTTTTTCAGTTTGCCGAATGTTGTGGACATCAACGACACATCGGAAAGCTTTATCTTCTGGACAACAACGTAATTGTACGCTTAATATTTTTTCTAATTCAATTATTGTTGCCTGCGTGGAACAGTCATGATTTCAAGGTCGGGCGTCTCATGTTGATGATGTTCTAAGCCCAAAACTGGTGACAAACTGTTGTCTGTTTATATCTAGAAGAAATAGGTAAGCGGCTCAGAGGCATTCCAGACATTCCAGGCATTCCAGTGATATGGACGAAGTTCTGCTTCATTCCAGTCACTGAGTGTCAATAGTGATTCCTTTCGAAACACTCAAGTAAAAATGGCAACGGAGATAAGCAGGTCATGGAAGCAGGTCATGGTGCAGTTGGACGATTGAGTGCCCTTGGTTATAGGGGTCCCCGGTTCGAATTCCAGTGAAAGCAAGAGTTAATATGCCTTTAATTGGATTTCAACTCCGGTTCAGTCCCCATTTTTTTTGGTATCTCATTAACTGCACTGGGTATCACAATGGACCAACAGTGGCCTAAGTGTGATACCAATTTCGCTGGCATCCCCATAACCTAACCTAAGTAAGTGCGAGCTCTGGGGGTTAGTAATGGAGTACAAAATGTGTCGATTGCCTCCAACGGCTCTGCCTACAAATCGCTCTTCTCTTTGGGAGCTTCTTTTAAACTGAAACGTAGGAAAAATCATCTTTACCTTAAGATGTTTAAGTGAGAGACGCAATCTGGTAAGTGGGTGGCAGTAAGGCCAGAGTAGGCCACACAACTGGTCTTATTAAACCTTGTGCTATAGAGAAGACAAATACTAATGCCGCTTAGATCGGCTAGGTACCTAAAGTTATCCCGTCAAGACCAGAATACGATCGGTCTAAACGACTTGCCCTTCTTCTTTATTTGGCGCTACAGCGGGGTGTGAACCTGATCTTCTACAGAGACGCATCAGCATACTAAAGTAAAGCATACAATTTTGTTTAATAAAACGCAAACTATTTGAGATATTTCAAAACGTTACTAACGGCTTGAAGTAGTGATGGTAACTATCGAATAAAAACTACCTAGTTATTCGATAGTTGCAAACTATTCATTTATTCGAAAAACGTTCAATTGAATGAAAAAATAAATATTCAATTGTTTTTACTTGCATGGCTAGTTGGACTGAGTCAAATGGTGGTTTTTGTAGCTGCTCTGAGTGAGTATTAAGCTCTGAGAGAGGATGTGTATGGATACACACATTGCCAATATATTTGCAAGACAGATTGCTCACATGTATGGTTTGATTCGAGTCGATAGCTCGACTCAGTTTGGAAATGAGTTCGAATGGTCTTTTCATTGAATGAATGATTCGTTCATTTGTACGATGAAAAAAGTTCGAATGGTTTTAGTTGAATGAATTGTTTTCTCATTCGTTTCGACTTTGGACTTTCGACCCCTCTCACAAAAGCCGGGTCATAGCTTTTTAAGGACCCAGTACTCGAATGAATGAATTGATGAATAAAACTATTCGATAGTTAAAATCATTCAGTTACTAAATATCGATAGTGAAATTCATCCGCTAGTTCCTATGACTGGCTTGAAGTGCCATCGAAACATTTACGAATGGAACTCGACTTCCTTCATATGGCCACCGCTGGCACGTTTGCGGTGGTAGATTCGCTGAACCCAATTTTCAACTACTTGGCCTCCCACTTCAGCCGAAAAGGCCACTATTTCACTTTCAATGTTGGTTCTAAGTTCTTCCAACGTCGTCGGCTTGTTGGCATAAGCCAATGAATTAACGTAGCCCCACAGGAAAAAGCCAAGCTGCGTTAAACGAAAGAGGCGATCAGTCGACTGGCCCATTTCTTGGGCCCATAACACGCTCACCGTACTAACTCTTCAAGTCGATTGTAACGTGTACTGTATGGCTTGTGACAAGATGATCTTAAAGTCACATGTCGTTACCATGATGAAAATGTTGGGTTTACTGAATAAATTGACAGTGACAGGTTGATGATTAGTGAAATTTAAATTCAAGCGTTCAAATTAAATTCAAGTCCCTATTGGAAAACCATTTAAATCGATATCTGGCTGATTGTCTCCGATTCCACACGCCAAGGTGGTTGTTCCCCATCTAAGTGCGCTATCTAAGATGATGGAGGTCCCCTGTTGCGTTGCCCCGCAGTCGACCGGACGACGGCTTCTCAGTATTGGATACGCAGACGCCTGTCTGGGCTTATGCGAATATACAGTCCGTATAATCATTGCCCTAAACGCTAACTGGACCAACAAACAGAACCTATTTCTTCCCGAAGGGACCAAGGCCAAGCTTTTTTATACTGTTCACGTCACAACGCTGTACACTATGAATGGAATGAGTCATGTAAGCTTGGTTCAGCTGCTTATCAACTTAACAACACTCCCTCTTCACAGAGTTTCCGCCGCGTAACGAAGTCCACCAGTCGGAGTTCTTTTTGGTTTATAGTGCAGCAAAGACTCCTCCGTTACCCAACTCTTCTTCGAAATGTTATAGAACGCTCGTAGTTTCGAACATATGTCCTTTCAATGAGGTCATAGAAGCTGTCCTAGCTGTTTGCAGAGAGATGAACCGTGGTACAGAATTACTCACCCTGGCACTCGCTTCCAGCCATGAACGACGTCCTACTAGGGTTGGCTGCCCCGTCTTCGATAGAAGTGTCTCACATGTTTCCACGTGATGGTGAGAGTTTGCAAAAGTTGGCGGAGGCTTTATTAAATGGCATATCGATGCTTTGACAGCTCCATACAACTACTTTGTCAGAATAAATTAGAGTCGATTTGTAGTGTCATTCTAGCGACTTCATTAGCTCATCCATCTACCATTGGTCTCATTTTCAGCAAGTGATTTAAGGAGAAAATCCAAAGGTATTTAAGTCATTCCCAAATGATGCGAGTGGGCTAAGTCCATCTCAACAGCTACCTCCACCCGCCTTCTTAAGATATCTTATATCGTTAAGATGATCTTTTTTCCAACTCGTGCCAAACACAACCTTGAAAGACTGCTTTTTAAGAAGCGTCTCGCATAAGAGGTTTCATGGGTAAGAACACATCTCCCCTACACCAACATTTGAATATCAGATGCTCATCCCCTTCACTCAAACAGCCCGAAGCGCAACGGTAGCCGATTAGGAACATAACCCCGTAAATTCATTTAACTAATCACTCCCTGAGGACATCCCATTATCAAACACTCCCCATTCCCGTAAATCAATTACGAGCCCGAGCAAACATTGTTCCACTGCAGCCTCGGTTAGTTTGAATTCAAAACACCGTGCCACACCACCTACTCGTGTCACAGAGACTTCACAGATAATTACTGTTCCGTATGGGAACTCACACTCGACAATAAACGTTCTTCTTTCTTCTTCGTCAGTCACACGTGGCAATTGCATTTGTCATCCCTTTCCGTGTCCTTCCGTCTGTGTTCGTCCTCCTCATTGCCTGAACGGGGGCGGGAAGGGGTGGAGAGGACAAAGAGGTACACTCACTTCACCCCATCCGACAGAGCTTATATCGATGACTCTTAAGCACTTTATCTGGATACGCGCATCATCGGCAACATCATCCTTTAGGCCTCTCAACCTCTTTCCCTTCCACATGCACCCACCCGCCAGCGCCACTCGATTCGTATAAAGTCACGTTCGTTCCAAATCGTTTACCAGCACAGAGAGTTGCTGCTGCACGCAGGGAAATTCAAAGTGCTCCTCTTAGGAGCGACAACCCCTCCGCTCCTGCCCCCTCGGCGCTCGGCACTCTTTTCACACTATTTGATATGTTAATCGACAAAAGAAGTGGAGAAGTGAATGAAAAACAGTTACGACGAGTGCATTGTTTCCCCGATCGAAGACGGCTGATGTGTGCACTAGGAGTGACAATGCATTCAAGTGTCTCCATTGAGCACAAGCGACTTCCGCTCGCTCAGTGGAAGGATATTAGAAAAAGATACTGGGCTTCACCTTCTGTGCCTGGAGTGGGAGGCTGTGTCTGACAAAGGGACGTTGTCAGTTTCTGAAGCGTCTTATTTTTTCGCCTTTGTTCGAGCACAATATGCATTGTGTGTCAAGTCAAGCGTCCATCATCCATCACCATCTGCTGTGAGATCAATGACTCAAGTCCATCCCGAGCCATGCATCCCTCCCCCTGCAAACCGGGAGCAGCAATTATCCTTGAAGCGGTATCCAGACGAGCTCTAATTGAATCCACTCTCCGCGTCGAGACAGAAAACACCTGCCAAACATCTGTAAGTAGGTTCTGCGGCAGCAGTTGAGCCTGCCACTGCCTCTACCATTCCGGTTGGCTTTTAATCAAATTTACCAGGATCAAATTAAATGGCCAATATTCGGTGCGCCTGTACGGTCCCCCGTTTGCCGTCTGGCCAGAAATATATTCATCAGCCCTTCCTGGCTGAGTCTGTGTGTTTGTGTTGTGAGTTCATTATTTTTTCACGTCCTGTGAAGGGATGTTGACCCACCGGTGGAGCGCCTGAAACACACACACACCCGACAACGAGACGAGGAAGCGAAACAAACTGAAGTCGGCGCACACTTCTCGCAAGTGGTTATGGGTTGCTCCCTCTCCGATCCTAATGAAGGAGCGAGTGGCCTGTAAGGCACAAATCAGTCCAATTGAAATGAGTCAGTGGCAGTAAGCAGTTGGGCCGAAGGCAAGTGGCTGCCGAGCGCATAAAATTGTGATTTCAACAGAAAACCGGTTGGGAATCAGCAAATTCGTTTCATATTCCGGCTCGGGAATGGGATGCCTGTCAAATACCATACGTGGCTGTCTTTGAAGAACGTTTAATTAATTTTCCGTAAATTCAATCAAACGTATTTGGTGGAGGGCGTCACGATTTAATACAGTCATGGCGATTGTAACGACAAGGGAAAATGGAAAGTGTACCCATTTATTGCGAAGGAATTCCATCCGACTGGGGTGGGTGTCTCCGATTGAAGAAATCGTTCATTTGCTGGAGCTGCTTAACGTCGAAAGCCTTTATGCCCAACACCAATCGAGGACTTTCGACTATTGACGAGACTTCTTCACAAGAAGACAAACCATAGAGAAATAAGCTGGATGATAAGCTAAATACCAGAGCTGAAGAAAGTGTCAACCGCGGATATATGCTCCCTTCCTTACAGTGAAGAGTAGGATGAGGACACAACCTCGACCTCAACAAGCTGTATCAAGATGTAGATGTAGCAACACTCAGCCAGCACAGCCTTGAGACTCAAAACACTCCAACTGTGGTCCGAACTCAACATCGGCCACTCAACCATTCTCAAAGAATTCAACTTCCTTCCTAGCGACACTGACCGCCTAATACCTCAAGTTATCTCGAGAAGAAATTCTCAATCAGCATTCCTTCCAAATCGCACTGGATGTCTGACATGCGAAAGTTGGATGATCCTCTGCGTATTTTCGCAGACGGATCGAAGACAAACTAAGGGGTGGGTGCTCTTTGAAACACCAAAGCGTTTTTCAGGCAGGAACCATAGCGATTAAAGAGGCGTTGTCATGGCTCAAAAACAAAGTAATATCAAAAAGGGATATTACCATCAATGTCATGTTCTGCTCAAAAACATTCCTTTATTGCAGGCTGTCTCTTTACAAGATGGCTGAGCATTTTAACACTCTTCGCATGTGGGTACCGAGACACTGTGACATACCATTAAACTGCACAGTCGATGAACTCGCCAGGTGTGGTACGACCTTATCCCTATCAATAGCAGGGGTACCACCTTCCATGCCGATCGCTGCAGCCTCATCTCTTAAAGATTCACACAATTAAAACCACCAATGACAAATGGCTAGAAGGTACTACCTGCCTTAAAACAAAAGAAATCTGGCTATCACATAACCTAAAACGGTCACTCAGTCTAGTCAGACTTAACAAGCACTCACTAACGACTCTCATAGGAGTCATAACCGGGCACTGTGCAAGTGGCACTCAAGCTCGAAGGATGGGTGCTCCATATAATGATTTCTGCAGAAGCTGCATGGATGAAGAGGAGGAAGAAAATACTCATCACCTACTCTTCTCCTTTAGTGCTCTGGCGAGTCGTAAGTTCCTACAAGTGGGGGCCTACTACTTCAGCGGCCTCAATGCGCTAAACAGCGCCAGCATAGGCCAGCTAAATCGCTTCACGACGAGCAGAAATTGGTTCCGGTGTTAGGAGAAGTGGTATCACAATGGGCCTACTCTGGGCTAAGTGTGACTGCCCTGAGCAGTCAGCCACTACAAACTAATCTAACACTCCGTCGACTGCACTCGCTTAGCCACATCGAGCGCCTAGATAGCAACGTTCTAATTGAGAAAGTCGTCGAATTCAACTCTAACAGTTCGAGACAAAGAGTAAGAGCGAATACATGGATATTGGACTCGCGGACTGTTGGTTTTAACGATTGTAATCGGCCTGTCCCCTCACAAGCTGTCCACCCAATTCAACATAAATTAATCTTCCCGTACCTTACTCACTGTACTGGAGCTGTTTTATATAATTAAATATTATATAACTAAACTGTCGTCCTTGTGTGATATCCGCAACGGAGTACATCAAGGTTCTTTTCTTGGTCCGTTGCTGTTCTCAATGTTCTGCCTAGCGTGTTGTCTAGATTTCCTCTTCGTATGGTTGAAGATTAAGTTGCTTAATTGAAGATATGTGCTCGATTACAAAGTGGGCTGAAGAAATTTCTCTCAAGCATAATCCTGACAAAACCAAAGTTATGCCATTCTCAAAACATCATCCCTCTCTTTCAAACTTCTCCCATAGAATAAAATTTGTATATCGTCGAATATGTAACCAGTGTTAAAAATCTTGGTATAATGCGTAATAGTGAACTAACATGGACTGATCATATAGACAGAATAGTGTCAAAGGTGCTCGCTTAGAGGGTTGTCAGATAGCAAACTTATGGTATACCCCCTATCAGTGTCAAACGAAAACTTGCCAAAACATTCATTGTGCCTCTATTAACGTATGGGTGTGAGTAGTTCGCCGACGGTGATGACTGCTCAATGCAAAAGTTGTTAAGAGCAATCAACGAGACTGCACGGTACGTTTTTAACCTTCAAATATTTGAACATATCTCGGAACAACGCCGCATTCTCCTAGGATGTGAACTCTTTAAACAAATGTATTGGAAACAACCTTGAGAATTGTCAGTGACTCGAAAGCGGTGGGGCTGTGAAAATTATTTTTGTCGCACTGACTAGGGGTCGAACCTACGACGTCGAGCTTGGGATCGACGCACAACACCACTGGCCACCACCGTTCCTTGGCTAGAGTCACATTTCCTAATAGGATTTCAGAAGAGTGTTTTTTCCGATCATTTTGTTATAAAATATTAATTTGTGGCAGACTCCAGTATTCACTAGTTAATGCTTTCACTCCAGAAGCCCCATAGAGCTGCATGTCATGAAATACACCTCGTTCCAGTGAGTGCCTAGTCTGGCTTCGTGGTGGGTGCCAAAACTTCTTTTCAAAAATCTCACCGTCTTGGCTACACACCAATTAATTCAGAAATTGGTTTTCTATATTTTCCAACGTTGTTCAAGCGTTAAGCGATTCTTTTCGTTCCGCGGTGTACGAACTTACTTTCTGTCAAGATTTTGAGCTCAAGACAGCTGTCAAAAAGAGAAGGATGTGCATTGTGCTATGAGATAGTTCCTCATCCTTAATTATTGCATCAGCTCATGGCTTGGCAGCAAGTCTGAAGAAAACGATCTGGAATATAATCAAAAGGCCCTACACAAGAATCCAAAAAACGCAACCTGCAGTCCCCTCTTTGGCCTTAGCCGCCTAATCCATGAGTTGACACAAACTTACTCGCTTTTTCACCACCAAAGAATAAACTGCAAAACTTCTCTCTTAACAATTGAAGTCCGTTGAAATACCACCTGATCTCTCTGCACAGCAATTCTACCAAAATAACAACGATTCAATTGCATTTTGATGAAACGAAATTATTTTCAGAAGCCTCGCTCCATCCCCCACCCGCTGGCAACGTCACAAAAAAAATTTTATAAAATGCAATTCCATTGAAATCCATCATGAATGTGAAGCAGTCATGTCAGATATCCTCGCAAAAAAAAAAAAAAACACGCAATATACAAATGGTTTCGCCATTCGCTACTCGAACGACTATTAAAAATGTTTCCAGAGAATAAATTTGTTATTCGCGATAATAAATCAATTTCGGCAAAATCCAGGTCTCTTGCCGCATACCTCACGTACATCTCGGCCGCCTGGCCCCGGTGCTAGATTTCGGTCAGGATGCCATAAAATGGTCCGATTTGGTTGAGGCACGACAAACACGCCCCACCCCCCACAATAGAATTTTCATTCCGGTTTTCTATTCGATTGCATTCGACGACCACCACCCCCACCCAGACACCCGAAAACAAACGCAAACAAAATGACTTTCAAAAAATAATTGGGAGACCTTTCGGTCAAATGGACATTACGTTTCCAGGGCTGGTCATTAAATGTGCGCAGCCCGCCAGCCGGGTGCGAGAGTGTCACGTAAGCGACTGCGAAGCCGGATGATTTAATGCAGTTTTGTATAATGTGGCTTGTTAAAGCAATTAGAGAGTGCAAAAAAAGTTCATGAGCTGAGTCTCATAAATTGTTGAAAAATTCGTTCAATTTTTTCTGCAGTGCCTGTGCCACGCCACCCACTTGTGGCCAACAGCCGGCCGACGAGTGTGAGGCGATTCCATTAGATTGGAAATGATGAGCGGATTAATGCGGTTATCAGTCGGAAAAACTCATGGAACATGGTTCGGTCGTGTCGGCCGAATGTGCTCAAACGGCGAGAGGAGGTCGGTTCAGTTTATTTATTGTATTCAGTGAAGGGGCAATAATCCGGCTAATCCGGTGGAGAGGCTAACGTATGCGGATTTGTGATTTAGTATCCTCGAAGTGGGCCTACGTTGAGAGAGGAGAGTTTCGATATTAGGTCAGGACGGTTCGAGTGGCGGACTTTATTTTGGCGGTACCCATGAACTGTAGTGGGGCATGATGGATGATGCCTGACTGGTGGGTGTACCACTTAATCTCTGTGATCGGCGGCACTGCTTGAATGTAGTACTCGCCTAGAGGTGTGTGCATTTATTTCGTTGGAATACGCGTTTATTCGCATCTGTTCTCAATTCTCTTCTGAACAAAAAATTTAACCCTCATCTAGCTTCCGAGGTGCATTTTGTCTGAATCCTGTTTAAATCCAGTTCCCCGAGAGACACTGAGCGAGTGTTTATATCTGCATTCTTATAGATCGCAGCGTTGCTTCTGTTTATGTCTACCGAGGATAATTGGTACGAAAAACACTGCAGAATGGTGGATGGAGAGAGGACTATGCCTGACCTGGTCAACCTCAGAAAGTCTAGCATTTTAATTCCATTGGAGAAGGATGGGGAAGAGGTCACTACGTCAGAAGAGGTCCTTTAGTTTCAGTGTAAAATACAAATTTGTAAAATATTATCCGAAGAAATAACACTCGTCGAGTGACAGAAGTTCCCCTTCTACTACTTCAACTTCTTCTTTAATCCGAAATGGACAGATCCTGTCATCATTTGTATTTCTTGAGTTTATTTGTGTACCGCATTCATCCTGGCAGGAGGAGGCATTTTTTGAAGAATAATTGATGTCAGTTGCCCCTAGTTGCTAGGAACTATTACGAAATACACAACGGAATGTGCTTTAGAACTCAATGAATACAGAAGCAGACACACCGAGATAATCTAATAATAATAATAATATGAGTGGCGTTACAGCCCGTAGAGGGCCAGGGCCTAGCTTCTCAGCAACCACTCGTGTTGTGCGTGCTATTCTTCTCACAGGAGTGGAAGGGACCTACAGTTTTATGCCGACTCCGAACGGCCAAGTTTGAGAAGCTTTTTCTAGACAGGAAATACTCTTTGAGCATTGTCAGTGACTGGAAAGAGGTGGGGTCGTGAAAATGATTTTTGTCGCTCAGAGCTAGAATCGAACCTACGACATCAAGGTTGGCGTCGACGCACATACCCACAACGCCACGGGCCACCATCAAGATAATCTACGACCGCCTATATCTTGGAATGGCCAGTGATATGTTCCGAATGAAACAAATTTATTGGCAAGGGTTGCATACTACACGTTACTTTGAAATTTATGAGCTTCAAAATTGTTCAACTGCAGGCAGGGAGCAGAGAGCAAGTAAAAATTACTCCAATTAGCGTGAACTTTGACTGTCATGAAGAATGCCATCATAACACATCGGCTTCGCTTAATTGGCATCGTTTTCAGAAACGTTACTTTTGCCAATTTGTTGCATCGGCAAACTGAGTTGTGGGATCACAGTTGTAGTCGAACAACGCTAACAATTGCAGACGATTTTACGGCGAGACGATGTGAATGACATTTGTTGGGTAAATTTGAAGGAATGTCTGATGACGTATCATAAGAGAAGGTATCTCTTACGAAAACCATCATAAAGACATTGATCACTGCATCTGCAGGCAGCTGAATGGTGTGCAATTTTGAATTTGAGTTCAAGTAAAATCATTCCTTGGAATCCATGACCCAAGGTGCTCCATAAATTCGTCAAGTATTGAAATAATCCGAAAAAATATCGGTCCACATATGGAGTCTAAGAAAGTAGGCACCCCAATGAGTGCAGTAGTTTTTCGGTGGAAATTATTACTTTTCGTGAGACTGTAACGGAATTGATTGGAATCCAATATCAGTTACCTAGAACTTCCACCATGGCAGCATGGCATGTCGCAAATATTTGTTCAGCTCAAAATACGCCTGTACTGGTTACCAAGTCGGAGAATTGTTGAATGCAGGCCATGCGTTCTTACCAGTACTCAGGCATTCTCTGCTGACGAAGAATTTATTGGAATTTCAGCGCATGTGGAATCACATTTTCCGTTCGAGACACACACTCAAACAGTCAGGACAAGCTGCTTCGAGAGCAAGAAAGATGAAGTCATCAAGGCTCTATATTACAACACACCAATCATAAGAGAAGTGTTTAAACGCAGAACCATGCGAGAGCTATTGGCGAAGTGGAATAAAAAAAGGATTGTTGCATCAAGTGCACAGAACATGCTCAATATGGAGTCCCTCAAGGATCCAACCTAGGTCCAATTCTCTTATTATACTTACTGATCACGCAGGGGACCTATGAGGGATCTGAGCCTCATTAATAGCTGCCTGTCATGACGGTCTTGGGCACGCTGCTTCCTGTTATAATGACAACGCTGTCTTACATTCGCCATAACTACCGGAGGTTCGGTCTACCTCTCCTTCTCGAACCAGAAGGCTCGGATCTGAAGAAGCACTTAGCTAGAGCGTTGTTGTCCATGCCCCCAATGTAGCTGAGCCAGTGTCTTCTTCTTTGGCAGGCGCTACAGTCCGGGCTGGACCTTTGCCTCAGCCAACATGCCTCTCCATCTAGCTCGTGCTAGTTGCTTCCAACCACGCACGTTCAACCTTTTCATGTCCCCTTCTAGCTGCGTGCGCCACTGTAGGCGTAGTCTTCCTTTTCCGCGTTGTCCCTCGGGGTTGGAGTCGTAGACTTTCCGGGCCGGAGCATTGGTGTCCATTCGCTCAACGTGACCTAGCCATCTGCGACGAGAGATTTGAACTCGTTTGACCAGGTCGATGTAGCTGTACAGCCCGTACAGCTCGTCGTTCAGTGTCTTCCTCCAAACACCATCCGTACATCCGCCAGCAAAAACACTTCAAATTACTTTTCACTCGAAGCGAGCAAGAATATCCTTGTCCGCCTTAGTTAGTATCCACGCTTCCGCGTCATACAGCAGGACTGGGACTATCAAGGGCTTTAGGAATATCTTGGTTCTTCAAGAGAGAGCTTTATTGCTCAGTGGCCGTCCAAGTCAAAAATACAGCGATTGACCAGCGTGATTTTCCGTTTTAACACCGCGGTGGTGTCATTGCTTATATTAACTTCGGAACATAGGTAGCAAAGTCTTTCACTATTTCGAAGTTATTCTTGTCCAAAGAGACGTTTTGTCTAAGACGTCGGTGTGGGTGGACTTTTTTCGTAGACAGCATATCATTTGTCGTACCCTCAGTAGCCACAAGCCTCATCTTGGCCGCTTCGATACTATCAAACGCCCCACTAACAGCCGCTTGCGGTCTTCCGATGATGTCAATGTCATCGGCATATGCGAGCAGTTGCACAGATTTGTGGAAGATCGTGCCTCAGGTGTTGACATTTGAGTTCCGCACGATCTTCTCGAGAATTTTGGGCCGGAGCTGAGTTGTCCTTATGTTCTACATGGCCCCGCCACCGTAGGCGTTGGATCAGTAGACCCCTGACTAGGCTCATATCGCTGTACAGCCCGTACAGTTCGTGGTTGAATCTCCAGATCCCGTCAACACAAACAGGACCAAAGATCGCACACAGAACTTTTCTCTCGAAGAGACCAAGGGCTTCATTATCCGCTTTTGAGATTGTCCATGCTTCCGCGTGCTTTAGCATGACTGGTATGATCAGTGTCTTATATGGACTGAACATGGTCCTTAGAGAGAGTGCTTTATTGCTAAATTGACTCTGGAGCCAAAAGAAACAATGGTTGGCAAGAGGTAGTGTGCGTTTGGTCACGATACTGATGTTATTCGTATGGTTTACTCCGGAGCTCAGTTAGATGAAGTTCTTGATTACCCCGAAGTCAGTAACTATCAACACGGATAAGTCTCCTTATCATCACGTGCAAGATCTGGCACCTTATGTGACCGCTTAGAAATCCTAGAGTCCTTGGTTACGCGAAGAATAGAATGGCTCTTTGTACGGGTACACAATAGCTGATGGTCTCCGGTGAGCACCTAAAATGCATTACATTTTCGCGTATACGAGTATCAAAATCATACAATTCTTCTACAAACACAAGCCGTGTTTTTTGACTAATCAGTACTCAGCTTAGTAATGATTCTCAATAAAACGTATTTTTGCTGAGTTGACTTTTAATTTTTAATGCTGGTACGTGTGCTTAATTTCAAAATACTCTTATGTCAAAAATAAGTGAGATGGAACAAGGCAAAGCTCGAGATGAACGTAAACTGGAGTAGGGAGTTGCTCCACATGCATGGTAACCTCTACAAAATCCAAGCAGATATCAGTGCGAAACTAAGGGCCACAAACTAAATATTTCAAACAGGGGGGAAAATACACAAATAATGGATAGCCAAACAAGTAATATGAATGATTTGATATTTTATAAATTTGCACAAATAACATCAACAAGTTAAAACTTACAAGTGTCAAATAACCGAGTGATACCAATCTTTAGTAGGCAAATAGTTTCTTCTGGCACTCTATATGAATAAGATTTTCCAATGTCCTAGTAAGTGATGACAGTGAAATTTTAATAAGTGGTTTTAACTCAGTAAGTTGTTTTGTTTTTGCTTGCCGTGTAAAATGTTACTAAGCTGAGTACTGACTAGACAAAAAAACACGTCTACTATTATTTTACTTATAAAAACGAACACAAAATCAAAGCACAACACAACTACAGATTCTGATATATTCGAGTAGAAAAAGTCAAGTGCATTGTATCTTACAACCTACCGCCACCCGTCCTATTCCGAATTATTTTCAATAGTAGATATGTTGGGAAGAGAATGACTAGACTTCTGGCCGCTCAAGTCGACAGAATGTCCACCATCATCAACTTGTACAATAACAGTCTGATACTGATTGGAATCAACGATGAAACCAAAGCAATAACCAGACGAAAAGTCAGTGACTTGGCAATAAATTGTCTTGTGTTCGAGAATCTTCTAGACACAACATGACAGTGCTTTCTTATGACTGCAATTATTTAAGAAGTTATTCAGCAGGCAGTCGCAGTTTGGAGGTTTTTAGTGGGAATGTAGAATGTAGTTTAATGATCCACTCTAGGAGGATTCTTGTTCATTGTAGATGTTCAGATAAAGGGGGATTCATCGGGACTTTTGATATTCAACAGACTTTCGTAGACATATCATTCATAAACAAGTTTGTAGTCAGTAGGTGGAACTGACAAATTGTCCGAAGGAGTAAGGAATAGGGTTCACATCTTTCCATGCACTGCTGATTAATTCACAAGAGAATGAGAAAATCGAGCGCTCAATACAACACACGTAAAACACGCGCTCTTAACATCGCGTGCAAAGGAATCATCAAAGACATGTATCCACACCCGCGACATCCGCCGTAAAGTGGCACAATTCAAACTCAACCATGTCACAGCGCCGCAATCTGCCCCATTCTGTCTCCATTGTCTGGCGTTATTACAGGCGTCGCTCGAAATCCTCACCGTCTTGCTGCCGCTGTAGATTAAGTGCCATAACAACCACCTAATTAATTACAAAGACATTGTCGGGATTCCTTTCAGCAAAACAATCACTTAATTACTCTCTCAACCCCCATCCCGGCAATCGTATCCTTCCCGGCGGCAATTGAGCACCCACCTCCGACCATCGGCACAATCGCAAATTCACATGAAACAGTCGTTCTCTTTTACGACCCATTCTCGAGGAGCACCGCCGAGGTTCGCTCCACTCACCGCACATGTCACACTCATTAGCGTCATTAGGATGCCAGCCGACATCCAAATCGCATTACACATCAAATTCCGCACGGCGGCGTGACGAGCTTCGTCAGGGAACGGCTAAAAAATCAGAGCCCCACACAAGGTCTTCCCTCTGCACGGCCGCGAAGCGACTTGCGTTTAATTAAATCCCACACCAAGGCCCACCTGTGTCGAGCAACCCCCGCCACCGGTCCCCATAAATCTTTCTGAAATGCATGCGCTTAATCAAATCGACCACATTAATTTGCGTTGAGTGCAAATTTACATTTTCTCGACGCATATCTGCCGTCTGCCGTGCGAGTCCTTTGTGCGGGCGAGGCTCACGGGTGGCGCGACGTCCTTGCGTGCGAGAGTCCTCGTATCCGCTTATTGAAATGATTTTCTTTTCGCCATTCACCAGGCATCCCCTCAATTTTTGAAGCTGTCGCTCTTTTCGAGCGCGCTGCAAATAAAATACACATCCTTCGTTTGTCATGCGGGGATGTATTTCATTTTGCATTTTTCAGCGCGTCCACATAAATAAAATTAACAATTTAAATTACACTCAGGGCGGCCAGGACTCGGTGGTTTGTTGTCGCACAGCGCGAGGGGATGTAGTGCACAACACGCGGACAGTGTACTTGTGGCGGAGCGGAAATTGAGCCATCGCCACATTCGTTGTCCGGTGATTCCTTTTTTGCGAACTGTACAGCTGTCAGACAATCGCAAAAAAATAATCTCCGCCCAATGCCGAAGTGGTAGCGACGTCAGTCTTTCAAGTTTAACTTTTGATGGAAGCTGGAGGCGGACCGTCGCGGGCCTCGTGTTGCGTTGAATTTTTCAAGCCGTTGTGTCGACCTGATGCTGTCATGAATGTCGGTTTCGATGGATTCGCTGGCGGGCGATGATTCGTGTTGGCGGCACCGGTTGACGGTCTTATCTTCTGTCGTCGGTTGTGGACCCCTCTGTCAGTGCCTCGTGGCGGTAACTTTTTCTGACAGATGCGAAATGCCAAAATAATCCGAATTTTCAGCGACGGAAAATGACGTTTGCGTACATGTGTGACGTATGGTAGTACGCATTTTTCATGCGGAAGGCGACACTAAGTGATGTTGGCTGCGATGACAGGCGATTGTCTTTGCCTGGTAATGTGAGCAGAAATATTATGCGTTTCTGACATGATGCGTGGTTGAGTGAATTCAGAATCCGGGAGAAGAAGGAGATGAAAGGGATTCGGGATGTGATGCGTGAAATTAGGTTTGTCAGGTGGTGACGTCTAGTCATTTCAGCTCCTTGTGTTGTGAGCCCTATGGTGGCCCTAAGAACAGATGCTGCCTAGCGACCTGTGCCAACTTCGGAGACTGGTTTTCTGATACTGTCTTTACAAGCTACTTGCCCTCCATTATTCACTGCACTTCGTCTCGCTTAAGGTTAGCATCGCGCCCTTGGTTCGAGTTACCTGATAGCTCAGAAGTTTTAAATCCATTACCAGCGACGAGGTGATGGTAAAACATAAAATTGATTACAGGAACCGGATGTCATAGAATAGTGGACAAATATTCTAAGTGCTTATACCGAAAGCCTGGGTTACGATAGGCTGACGTCCTACTTTTTCGGGTGGGACTTCAAGTCGCACTCACCACCAAAAGCAGGAGAATACATAGATAGGCATTTATCTGTATACAGGGACGTTTAGATCAGAGCCTAGAGCTGGTTGGTTGGTTTAGGTGGCTACCCAGCTTGGGTTCCACCGAGTACAAGTTGCGCAGTTGGGCGCCATTTTGGTACCAACCAAGAAAGGGAAACGTTGAGGCATGGGTATTCATTATAGATCTGCAACGAATGTCTTGAAACTCTTCCACTGATTTCATTCCGCTGATTACACTGTACCAAGTGGGTAATGTAACTATTCAAAAACTCCAAAACCAGTCGTTTCGAGGAACCACAAAGTTGCCACGAGGGGGAAACAGGATGAAGTTATTTACTTGACATACCCACAACCAATGGGGGACCAAGCGTGACTAATAGCTGACTTCCATCGATGACGGTACTGGTATGCTACTTTCACTCGTAAAGACTAAGCTGTTGTTCGCGACGATTTGGTTCAGTTTTCCTCTCCTTCTTGAACATTCTCCGTTGTACATGTGCTCGATGTGGCCGAGTCAGTGCCGGCTTACATCCACATCTTGCTCCTAGAGTTCACGATTGTTTCTGTTGCTCTACGCATCTTCTTTGCAAACAGGACGATAAGAACCAGTTCTGCTTTTTGACCAAAGTAGCAGTGCATGCCGAGAGCGATTATGCGTCGTATGTCCACTAGGATTTCTTTGTGTTGTTCACGTTTACCCCGATCGAGACAATCTCCATCATTACCCTGAGTGTAGCGTTCGATCGTGATGCTTTGTCTCAAGTGAAGCGTGGTGGAATTTTGCATGGTCCGACAGCTTATACTTTGTCTTAAGATCAGTAGTGAATGCTTACACAACGACACGTTTGTAACGTTCGACGACGTTGATGTCATTTGTGTAACCCAACAATTGGAGAAACTTGTCGGTCGGATCTGGTTTCATGGAATTCCGAAATCGTTCATAGCTTCAAATAGGTCCTCGAGATGAATGCTATCGTTGTGACTTTAAAATCGATGAAAAGGTGGTGCCGAAGATTATTCGATCACTCTGAGTTGGTGAGTACTTGCCTCATCTATTTCGTCTACAGTAAGAATAAATACCACTGGCTTATCGAACAACCGTCGCAGTCGTACGTGAGGCTATGTTACCCCTAAGCCAAAATATTTAGTCTATCTTAACATTTTGTCGACCGTCAAACGATGCCAACGATGCCTCACAGTGAAGTCAAAAGCACTCCGAGGCCTATTCCTAACTAAAGGACGGCCCTTCAAATACCCTCATTTCCGCGCTGACGTTTCGATCATCCAATGCACAAGGTCGTCTGGTAATTCCTCCCATTAAGCAACATAGCCCGGAAGGACTTCCTGATGACTCCCAATAATAGCGATTGAACACATCGCTCAGTACTCCCGCCAACGTTAAAGACAGAGTGTGTTAATCAACTTTTGTCAGCTCTATTTAAGCACAATTTGGACGACACAGTCCATTCGATTTACCGCGCACTGTTAAAACAGAATTATCCCCTTTTAATTTCGTTAATATTGATTTCATAGCCGTGACTAAAAGGACGAGCAAAAATTAAAAACAAAGAAAAAAAATTAATTAATTTTTCCAGAGCACCTGTCATAATGTGATTTTTAATAATCAACATCTCATTTAGTCGAATTAAACGTTGCCGTGTCGAATAATCAGCTCAATTACACTCCGGTGACACATCCGTGCGATCGGTGCGTTGATTCCGGTCGCGTTGCTGTCAGAAATCCGATTAATGTCGCATTTAAATAAACACGACTGATGGCTGATTGTTTTTGCCTAGGCCCGTCCGTGGCTATCTAAATGCCTGGCATCACAGATAGGCGACACAGTGTCAATCACTTCGAGTGGGTTCGCATCCGCCGCAGAGCGTACTCACA
Organism: Eristalis arbustorum; assembly: GCA_916610145.1. NCBI lineage: Eukaryota > Metazoa > Arthropoda > Insecta > Diptera > Syrphidae > Eristalis > Eristalis arbustorum. Next base: position 102,400,511 of record OU744316.1, on the reverse strand, counting down.
GAGCGGTCGTGTCCCGTCGAGGAGTGTGTTGCTATTGGTTTTTTTGTTTTGTCCTGGCAATGGGAACGGATGCAATTCGTGTTGATGAGTTACCGGAGAGTGATGGCCATCAGGGCGACATTACCTTTAGAGCTGATTAGAGTCATTCGGGCTTAATGTGAGGCAAACTCCTGTTCCCTCGAATGGGGACCGAGGTCGTTACGGAATACAATGTCGATGAATAATGGCTCTTGGAGCGCGTGGTAATAACGAACAGAATTTAAGCGAATTTTATTGTTGACAGCCTTGATTTTTCCGGGTTAATAGCCAAGTTAACGGGCGCAGTGACCGGGTTCATCCGGCCTTGCATGGGGGTGGCTACTGAGTGGCTTAATGACGGACGTGACCATCAAGGATTACTCGTTTGAAGACTAATTTCGGCGGGGAAGCGATCCGCCCCCAGGAAGTCGTAAAATATGCATCAGGACTGATGGACTGATGGCCTGATGGACTGATGGACTGATGATGGAAAGGATGGAAAGGATGGAATGGATGGAAAGGATAGAAAGGATGGAAAGGATGGAAAGAATGGAAAGGATGGAAAGGATGGAAAGGATGGAAAGAATGGAAAGGATGGAAAGGATGGAAAGGATGGAAAGGATGGAAAGGATGGAAAGGATGGAAAGGATGGAAAGGATGGAAAGGATGGAAAGGATGGAAGGATGGAAAGGATGAGAGGATGGAAAGGATGGAAAGGATGGAAAGGATGGAAAGGATGGAAAGGATGGAAAGGATGGAAAGGATGGAAAGGATGGAAAGGATGGAAAGGATGGAAAGGATGGAAAGGATGGAAAGGATGGAAAGGATGGAAAGGATGGAAAGGATGAAAAGGATGGAAAAGACGGAAAGGATGGAAAGGATGGAAAGGATGGAAAGGATGGAAAGGATGGAAAGGATGGAAAGGATGAAAAGGATGGAAAAGACGGAAAGGATGGAAAGGATGGAAAGGATGGAAAGGATGGAAAGGATGGAAAGGATGGAAAGGATGGAAAGGATGGAAAGGATGGAAAGGATGGAAAGGATGGAAAGGATGGAAAGGATGGAAAAGGATGGAAAGGATGGAAAAGACGGAAAGGATGGAAAGGATGGAAAGGATGGAAAGGATGGAAAGGATGGAAAGGATGGAAAGGATGGAAAGGATGGAAAGGATGGAAAGGATGGAAAGGATGGAAAGGATGGAAAGGATGGAAAGGATGGAAAGGATGGAAAGGATGGAAAGGATGGAAAGGATGGAAAGGATGGAAAGGATGGAAAGGATGGAAAGGATGGAAAGGATGGAAAGGATGGAAAGGATGGAAAAGGATGGAAAGGATGGAAAGGATGGAAAGGATGGAAAGGATGGAAAGGATGAAAAGGATGGAAAAGACGGAAAGGATGGAAAGGATGGAAAGGATGGAAAGGATGGAAAGGATGGAAAGGATGGAAAGGATGGAAAGGATGGAAAGGATGGAAAGGATGGAAAGGATGGAAAGGATGGAAAGGATGGAAAGGATGGAAAGGATGGAAAGGATGGAAAGGATGGAAAGGATGGAAAGGATGGAAAGGATGGAAAGGATGAAAGGATGGAAAAGACGGAAAGGATGGAAAGGATGGAAAGGATGGAAAGGATGGAAAGGATGGAAAGGATGGAAAGGATGAAAAGGATGGAAAGACGGAAAGGATGGAAAGGATGGAAAGGATGGAAAGGATGGAAAGGATGGAAAGGATGGAAAGGATGGAAAGGATGGAAAGGATGGAAAGGATGGAAAGGATGGAAAGGATGGAAAGGATGGAAAGGATGGAAAGGATGGAAAGGATGGAAAAGACGGAAAGGATGGAAAGGATGGAAAGGATGGAAAGGATGGAAAGGATGGAAAGGATGGAAAGGATGGAAAGGATGGAAAGGATGGAAAGGATGGAAAGGATGGAAAGGATGGAAAGGATGGAAAGGATGGAAAGGATGGAAAGGATGGAAAGGATGGAAAGGATGGAAAGGATGGAAAGGATGGAAAGGATGGAAAGGATGAAAAGGATGGAAAAGACGGAAAGGATGGAAAGGATGGAAAGGATGGAAAGGATGGAAAGGATGGAAAGGATGGAAAGGATGGAAAGGATGGAAAGGATGGAAAGGATGGAAAGGATGGAAAGGATGGAAAGGATGGAAAGGATGGAAAGGATGGAAAGGATGGAAAGGATGGAAAGGATGGAAAGGATGGAAAGGATGGAAAGGATGGAAAGGATGGAAAGGATGGAAAGGATGGAAAAGACGGAAAGGATGGAAAGGATGGAAAGGATGGAAAGGATGGAAAGGATGGAAAAGACGGAAAGGATGGAAAGGATGGAAAGGATGGAAAGGATGGAAAGGATGGAAAGGATGGAAAGAATGGAAAGGTAGGTGCCT